>BOPP01000002.1:10757889-10785562 GCA_017312745.1 Gryllus bimaculatus | reverse complement strand
GTTGCTGTGACCTATTGTGCTCCAATGTCTTTTCAATCGCTGCCCCGGATAGAAACAAGTTCCAGATCCACTTGACAGTCCTCGAGAGCAGCGTCGGGAAGAGGGGCGCGCCGAAGTCCTTTTTCTTTATTTATTACGTTCTGAAGATGCCATCGCGGGGCGGAACAATAGAGAAGCTCATTCACGTGCTACCGCACCAAGTTAAGGAAGGGAAGTGAAGTTTGCGGATGATTAAATGAGGCGGGGCGGAATTAAACAATTCCATAGGCGTGCAGGCGGTTCTTCGAGGCGGAATACACAAGCGGGGCAGCCCTGCCGTCGGCGGAGTGAGAACGGCCGGAGGGTTGAGGGGGGGGCGGGAAGACGTCTCCATTTGCGAGGCTCGCGTCCGGGTGGATTAGCCGGCGAGACGCGGGGCTGCCGGGCCGGGGGCGGAGGTGAGGGCCTGAGTGACGCGCCGCGAAGACCGTGGGCGTCCGCCCGGTGATGAATGGTGGCGCGCGATTGCGCAGACGGCCGCCAGGTGCGCTCCACTCTCTGCAATCCATCTCGGACTCTGCCGCGTGTAATTGCTGCTAGATGGCTCTACTTTCGGGCGGAGGGCGAAGCCAGGTTTATTTTCCTCTCTTACGAGTCTCCACGATTGTTCCACTGCTTCTGTTCTCTGCTTTCACATATTTTTTCTGCGGACATTACAGCAAGACTCATCAATTTCTCCGTTCCTCCATTAGAATTTAGATTAATTATTATTTCTGGTATTACTGATCCATGTCCGGAGTTTGACGGTTGTAGCACACGCTGTCTTATTTCTTTAATCATATTTCTTTATAATTGGAATAGAGATGAATTGTTTTATAAATTAGAAAAGATGAATTAAATCGAACGAACAATTAACTGACAAAATGACATAAAATGTGATGTTGGTAAAGAATAAATAAAGGAAAATAAATGGAAATAAGGGGGACACTCGGCATATCAAAACACTCCTCTCGTTTAGTTATTCAACAACTACTATAATACAATTTAAAATTTTTGCACAAAAACACTAAGAATCTCCTTCAAACCGAACAACCCCGAATGTCCAAAAAATTAAGCTAAGTTTATTTAGTGTTTAAGAGAATAACAAATCTTATTTTAAATGTTCATCAGCAGATATTTTGACTGGAAAAAATGTATTCAATTTGTTCGCCTGTAAATGTGGTGGTGCCGGGTGTGTAATAAATTATAATTTAGCTATCTACTGAGTTGAATAACATTCTTGTGTAGTTATCTACTGAGTTCATAGTAGAGAATTCCTTGATCGTATTATGCCTTTGCAGGTACTTCCTATTTCTTACTGCTGAATAAATTACAGTGTATACATCAGGAAAATAAGTTATCCAAGCTATCGAAAAAAATGATAGAACAATGTTTGAATACAAAATTGCACTTATTTCCTCGCCATTTTGCCAATTTGAACAATTTCTGGAACATCACGGTAATGATGACGTGTGTGCAAAATTACAGTTAAGAATAACCTTAGGTACGGATTTTACGACCGTAAATAAGAGATCGTACTATACAAGAGATATTTTAATGAGGAAAACGTTTTTCTAAAACTAGTCAAATATAATAAATGTGCACTGTAAACATTTGTGTAATAATTTATTTATTGAAACATCCCAACGTTACTACTTACGTTTCAAAAGTTGGATTTTTGTTCTTAAAATAAAATATTAAAGATTTCTAAATTTCACAATATCTATATTTTTGTAAAATTGCAATTAATAAGTAAACATATTTAATTAGTTATTTGCTACAAATTATTACTAATCAACCTGTCAAAGTTTCTGCGGAATACAAATAAGGAAAAATAAAAATAAGAATGCAGGAATAGATAGTTGCGAGGTAATGGCAAATATTTAATTTTGATTTTTTTTCTAATTTTTTAAATAAAAAGGTGCCGAATCAAAATATTAGAATAAAAAGTATGAAGAGTGCTGTAGTTTGAAAGAGACCTAACTCGTATTGATAACCGATAAATACAAAAAATATTTTCTGATCTTCTTGGCGTTCTCATCACGTACCCTTCACAGAAATGAATGCAATAGCTTAAGTTAGAATTTTATTTTATAAGTCAATATTTACATTCTGCACGCGTGTTATGCATTTCAGTACTTGTATCCAAATCAATTTACATTTACACGATGAAAGTAAAAACGGTTGGAATTGAAAGCGAATTGGAGTGACTCGATCTGCCTCTACCTAACCACCACTCCCCCTACAGCGTTTTTAGCCTTCCTCACGAGTCTTTTCTTCGAAGGAAACCTTTTACGTGAAGCAATTGTGAAATTTTTAAAAGGGGAGAGCAATCCTAAAATATCCCGAATAAATTCACCTAAAAAGCGGAACTGATCGGAAATAACACTAAAGTTCCGAAAAGGCGAAAGTTAAAGAAGTAAGAGGAAACATAAATAGAATATAATACATTAAATGATTGGATAACGAATGCTGTGTTGGCAAGCTGCCTATACAATTTTCTGAATCGTTTGAGAAATGTAATAGAATACGTTTAGTATATGTATCTATGATTTTATATCTGTGGATACATAATATATACATAAGGATATGTATACATAATATGTATGCGCTATATGTATATATAATATGTACGCAAAATGCACTAAAATATCTTACAAGATCATTTTGGTTTCACATTTTCGTTTTTGAGGTATGATGTTCTGTGATAATGTATGAAAACACTACTATCATATTATGTTTCATCGATAATAAAATCTTATTAAAAAGAAGTTAATATCAACAAAAAGAGAAGCTCTGTTGGCATCAATTAACCAATACTGTACATACCGACTTAGTACATTGAAGTCTATAAAATATTTATCCTGGCTCAGCATTAAAGAGACATTTTTGAGAGCTGAAGGCAAAATCTTTTATCAAATTTGTCGAATCTTCACTGTCAATGTTGCTTCTAGAAATGTCAACTAACTTAGGCCGAATATACATAGGAAGTCACCAGCCTACGAGATAGGGAAGCGGAAGTAACGCGTGAGATGAATATTCGTAAGGAGAACAGTTACGCTGTAATGCGTTATTATGAGCACAAAGAGATTTAAAAAATACAAACCAATTAAAAAAATCAACTATATAGTAAATAAAGAAGTTTATATCAATATTACACAGTCATAATTTAGTACTATTAAGAGGAAGGTAAGACGTATTTTAACGATCTTCCTAGAGGATCATTAACGCCTTATCCTTCCCCAGATCTTTATTCTTCCCTCTTGTTACTTATGTGGGTAAGATAAATCGACTGTGTTATTGCAGTATTGCAGTGTTGTCAAACATGTCTTCACTTTGATATTTATTGAAGTAACAGACGCGCTTGTATATGGAAATTCTCCCAAGTCTAGGGTTGACTGTACAAAAGAAATTGTTTTTTCTTTTGTACAGATTTATTGCATATTTATTGCAGATTTTGAAAAGATTTATTGCAGTATGATTTGATTATACAATACTCATGCCCAGGCTTTTCAGTTGTTAGAGGCGATTTTTTTCAGAAGAACAATATGAGAAGGAGGGATATGCCGACCCCCTTTTAAAAATAAGAATGAGGCGGTGAGTGTAATAAAGTATAAAAGAACTATCGTATTATAACGAGTATTTGAGGGAGTACCAGAGAAAGTCAACAAAACAATGAAAACTCGGCCGTGTGTACTGCACCGTGTTCCGCAGTGCGTATCTATTACGCGGGTTGCCTATCCGGACGTTACGTCCAGGGGGAATAAGAGAGGAGTCGAATCCTCGATCTTCCTTCGCGCCATACACATTGCATGCCCTCCACCACGCGGCCCGAACAACCGCGCAGCCGACAGAAGCCCCGGGCTAATACGGAGCCTCTGAGGGAAGCAATTGGCGAATGGCGTCGCGAAATGAATTAAATTGGGGCGGCGTCCGGCCCGCGGGCGGCCCCATGAAGAATTCACGCACTCACGGCGCCCACGAGAAGCCAGGTGATTGCTCGGAGCACGGTCCGCCCCTGCTGCCTATCCCGGCGTCACGGTTTGCCCTTTTGCCCAACGGACGGCCCTGTTGGCTGCCTGCTCTCTCGCTCGCTTGCTCTCGCGCCGCCCGCCCTCTCTCCAGCCGACTTTTAGCCTGTCCTCTTGACAGTCCGCTCTCTGGTCCGCCCACCCTCTCTCTAGCCACCGTCACGCCTGTCGCTCTCGCACATTTCTCTGCCCTCTCTCTTGTTCGTCGCTCTCTTGTTCGTCGCTCTCTTGCTCGCCGCTCTCTTGCTCGCCGCTCTCTTGCTCGCCGCTCTCTAGTTCGCTGCCCTCTAGCCCAATTTTTGGCCCTCACTCTCTGACTCGCCCAAGCTCTCGCTTGTCGCTCTCTAGCCATTCGCTCTCTCGCCCACTGCCATCTTATCCAGTTTTTTGACCGCCCGCGCCGCTCACCTTGTTGGTTGCTCTCTTGCCCGTCTCTGTCTCGTTCGACAGCCTCTAACCCACCGTTTCGGCCGACCGTTTACTAACCAGCCAGCTCTTTCGCTAGCCTCCCCCTTTCCCGTCGCTAACACGTCCGCTACCCATTCTATTTGCCGCTCACCGTCTGGCCCGCCCGCCTTCCCGCCAGTCTCCCTCCCTCCCACCGCATGTCCTCGGCCAACCTCTCGTTCGCCTTTTCGCCCAATCCCTTGCTCTCTGTAACCCCCGGCGCCGTACTCTCATCACGACCACGGTCTCTGACATTTCACTTCAGGAAAACCTTCTTAGGAAGGAAACGGCTTTGGTATTTCATTTATTTTTGAAATGAATGTGTCCTAAATATCGAATAAGCACTAGTGGGCCCGGCCGAAATGACGAGGGTTACGTGAAGTGCAACTTCTACGCGTGATGTTTCGTCTTAAAAATTTCATAACTGGATAACATGGAACGATCGATAAAGCAAAATGAATTCCTTACGTAAAGGGGCGTTCAAACTAAGTGTGCATCTGCGGTGAGTGTTGGGACTTTCCGCAAATTTACATAGTTCTAAAGTAATCAATAAATGTTAAAAAGTTAAATTTCGTAATGCCTCACTTAAGGATTAAAAAACTGATGTAACTCGTCAAATTGGAATTGAAATTGGTGTAATCGGAAGACAAATACGCTAAAAAATAATAGTAAGTACTATGTACAATAAAAATGTCAATATTTCACTGAAACGTGTAAACGTATCAAAACAAATATACTCATGAAACATTTTTGTAAATTCACAATAAATAATAGTCCAAATTTACTAGAAACACCTCATTACAAAATCACTAAGCATTCACTCAAAAAACCTGCAGTTTTTGTGCTCCACATAGCAATTTATGGTGCCCAATTTCTGGAAGATCGATTAATAACTAAATTTCACAACAAAACGTACTGAATAAGCGTAATCCTAATCAGGAATGATTACTCGTAACATCGTTTTCTAAATTGATTGTAATCTTTCATGCGAAAATCCGTTTAATTTCTGATCTTCACTCTATATATAAGATTATTCAGTCTCAGAGAATCTGTATTAAGTGAATGTCGAAAAACGTAAAATGAGTCCACGATATATGGAGACAGGATAGACAAAGTAATGATCAAGCGTATTGCTTGGGGTCTGTTCCTCACGCGCTAAAAAGTGTATACACCCAATGAATGGATCCTAAGAAAATAGAATCAAAGTTAGTTGATATTACTTTCCTACCTTACAAAATGTACCACATAATATTCATGTATTTGAATAAGAAACGATTTTCTAAGACAAACATTATTTTAAAATGATAGAAAAAAATTAGGGATTTTAAAATTTATTACAAGTTTCATTGGAAAATTCCGTTCAATATTAATTAATTGATAAATTTTGTTTTCTTTTTCTCCAAAACTTAAATATTGCTCAAGAGAGCCTTCTGGATACTGTTCATTTAATTTGGTTTTATTAGTAATGTATTGAAATTTATTTCTATGATTTCCATGACAGGAAAAATAAAAGGTGAACCGGATACAGTCACTTACATATCTGCAGCCCTTCAGTGCGATAACACCCGCTGGATATTACGTGAAGCCGAGAGCCCGTGGCCGAGGCCGCCGACCGGGCGCTTTCCGCTGATAGCTTTCGGCTCGCCCCGCGTACCGGCGCCAAAGGTGAGGGCGGCGGGGCGGGGCGCGGGGCGGGCGCGAGGGCTGGCGTGGGCGAGTAGGGCTTGTTTTTGTTTCCGCCGCAGGTGATGTCTTTTGGGTGTCGAACGACGCCCCGTACAAGGGTCCCGCCGCCGCTTCGTCAGCGGCGGGCGCACGTGACCGGCCTCCGCCACCATATCGCCCCGCTCTCACCGTTCCGCCCGGTCTTACTCCGCCCCGCCTCCCGGTCATCCCTGTGCCACCGCGCCGCTTCCCACTCTGCAACGCGCCGCACTGTCTCTGCCTCCGCCATAGGCCGCTGTCACGCCACCTGCGCCCCTGTTACGACCCGGCACGTTCGCCGTTCCGGCCCGCCCCCTTAGCCTCTGCCCGCGCCCGGCCTTCCCCCACTCTGCAACGCGCCGCACTGACCCGCCCCGTCCATAGGCCGGTCCACGCGCGAACCATGCGCCGCCTTACGACCGCGGCTACGTTTCGTTCAACCGCCACCCCTCCCGCCCTGCTGCTGCCCGCCCCGCTGCTGACATACAGCGTATCCACCAAGCTCGTTGCCAACCAGCACCCCCGCTCACATTCCGCCCCGTTCCACTTACTCCCGCCGCCGTTTTCGCCATCTTCCGTCATCCTTTCTCCCCGCTCCGCCGGCGCGCGTCACCAGCCGTACCGCCGGTCGTCTGCATCCCGCCCCCAATCCTGTTGCACTGCGCTTCATCACCCACACTCCGCCCCCGCTCGCTCCGCTTTCCGCCTCGAGCTCGCTCACACGCCTGGCACGCCGTCCTGTTATTTCCTTAACACTCACGTTTCCTCCACCGCCCACCCGTTTGCGAGGGACAACATCATCTCTCAGCTTCTTACCCGCTCGCCAGCTCCGCCCCGCTCTGCCCGTCACTCCGCGTTTGCGTCTCATCCCACCCATCCCGCTTCACCATCCCTCACGGCCGGTCTCCGGGCGCTCCGCTCTCGCCACGGAGCTGCGGCGTCCATCCGCTGCGCGCCGCCCTGTTTGCCCCGTATCACTCAGGCGCCACTTACTCCCACGCGCTTTTCAACGCCGCTGCGCCGCGCCCAGCGCCGCTGTCCTGGACGCGTGTCCCCGCGCTGGCGCCGCCCCCGCTACGTGTCGATGGCCCCGCCGCCTCGTTCCGTCTGCATCGCACTCGCGCCGCCAGCCATCCCGGCGTGTGGCCCGTTTCGACCTTCCGTCACCACCTCCGCCTCCGCCCCTCGCCCCTCCCTCGCCGTGCTCTGGACAGGTGCTTGCCCCTGCGCTACGGGGCGCCCCCGCCCACGCCGCCCACGCACAAGCGTGGCTCCAGAGCTGCATCGCCGTAGCTTAGCCTAATGCCCTTACCCCGTGCAATTCTACTCATACGTCCGACTCGCTATATGCGTTCAGCCCGCGGTTGTACAGAGTAATGTCCTCAAGAAATACTAATGAATGATGTTTTCAAACCAAAATCCTCATTACCCTTTCTCATCAACAAGAAAGCTCACCTATAGCAAATCAATCTAATTTATTTTTCGTACGATAAAAGAACTACATTTTGTTTCATATTCAACTCTTCAACTCTAAAATAAATTGTATATGTATTAGCCTTCTGCCAAAAGCCTCACAAGGTAGCGCATGTGAAGATTTAATAAAAAAACTAAAATGAGATTACATTCAGGTATGTTTTAATAACAATCTCGTTGAAATTTAACGAATTATTCATAATTAATAAAAATGAATTCCCATAATATAATATGATTGACATTCTGCTTGCAAGCATGATAGAAATTTGAATCATGAATGCTATGAAAATTCTTGCGACTCACACAGGCAAGGAATAGTATTCGCAATATTAGTAATGAAAAATCAATGTTTGAATTCATTGAAATGGATATTTCCACATCATTATTGTTTGCAATATAATAAATGTTTACCAATACCTTCCATAATACGTAATAATATGTAATTGTTCTAAATAATAAATAACCAAAAACAAGACTTTTTCATGAAATTAAATTGAAATTAATATGGATTGGAGATAACTTTCAATCATGTTCGTTTAATTTCATTAAAAGGCATAAATTATGATTAATCCCAACTAATAAATTAGAAAATGATTTAATGCGTATATAGTTATATTTATACCTAGTGTTGAAGGGTATCAAGAGTTTTCTTTTCCCTTTAATATGAAAAGAAAATATAATTATAGTACTTATAAGTGTTATTTTGCAGTGGATAGAAGCGAAAAAGCTATTCTCTCTCATTGAAGCGGCTGTAAGTGCAGAAAAATGGCTGAAAATATGAAATTTCGATTTCATAAATACTTAAATGACGTCAATTTTTCAGCAATAACATTTCATAGCAAATTCCTCTAGTCCTAAAGCTACTTAGATTTTAAAATTGCATCATCAGTGAGCATACAACTGATCTTAATAAATTGATATTATTTATAATCATTTTTAATCGGTAAAATCGATCAAATCTTTTAATATAATAATTAATTTCCTTATCATTTTTACTTTCTCGTTTTATATGTAATGTCTATATGACCAGTTATCTTTTTAAGCCAGTCTACTGTAACAAAATTACTGAATTCTCTTAATAAATTTAAAACTTACCAAGGTAAGTCCAGAGATGTAATATTCATGAAACATCAATTTTTATTTCAAATAATTTATTTTGTGTTTTGAGAAATGTAGTTATTTCAGTTTTCTACAAAGTTTTAAGACAAGGGCATCAAATATTACGATTGCATAATAGTACATAATACATAAAAATGAAAAGATAGTATGAATAAAACATCGGAGGCAAAAGCTATTCGTGATATACCGTCAGATGAGCGTTTACATTAAACCGGGATCAGAGTATTAAATTCCTACGTCCCGAAGTCACTTGTTAAACGCGTAATTTGCTCACCTGCGCCTAGTCTATTAACACGCGCAGTATAATTGAAATCGCTGGCAGGTGGGCGGGGCACGCGGGCGAACCGAGGAACAAACGCTGACGGCGGGGTTCGAGCGGCGGATGTTCCGAAATTGTCGACGGCCCCGCCCGCGGCGTCTTCTTGAGGAAGCATAACTCCCTTGACGAGCGTGCGGCGCGGCGGCGGCGTGCGGCGCCTCGAAATGTAATAATTCGAGCACCTCCTGGGAAGATAAGCTGCAAGCGGCGTTGGGGCCGACGCGGCGCGGCGCGGAGCGGGGCGGCGCGGGGCGGGGAGGTGAATTATGCAAAGAAGACAAACAGCGCGCGCCTTCATTCAGCGGCTGGCATTGCCTCCGCGCGGCGCTGTTTGCTGAGAGGAACGCGCCATGCCCCGCCCCGCTCCGCAAAACACCCCGCCCAGCCCCACCCACCCCCCCCGCCCCGCCTAGCCTGGCCCTGCCCCGTCCATCCCCCGCCCGCCCGCCGCCCCGCCCGCAACTTCCTGCCCCGCGCAACCCCGCAACTTCCCGCTCGCCCGCCCCCGCCCCCCGCCCCCCCCCGCCCCGCCCCCCCGCCCCGCCCTGCCAACTCCCTGCCCGCACCCGCCCGCCTAGTCTGGCCACGACCCGCCCAGCCCCTCCCTGCCCTGCCCAGCCCCGCACCGCCAACCCCGCCCGCCCGCCCCGCTCCGCCCGCCCGTCCCCGCTCCGCCCGCCCCACCCGCTCCACCTTTCTTCCCTCCTCGCCCTGCCCCCGCCCGCCCCCCTCCTCCCGCTCCGCCCGTGCTGTCCTGCCGACCCCGTCTTACCGGTGCTCTCACGTAAATATAACGCCGAATTTCTTATTTTCAAGTTTCGTGTACGTCGATGTTGAAACTCGTCAGATGACCGAAGGGTAGGGCAGTAGTAACACAGCGGTCTGGAACCAGAAGACCGCCTCGAGTCCCGCCTCGGGCATGGGTATATTTGTGTATATATGTGTATATATTTGTGTGCGTGTGTGTGTGTGTGTGTGCCATTCTTTTAACCCTCACCATCATCATTATCTCATCTCGTCAATGCCCCCAGGGATAACAACCTTGGGGGATAGACATCGGGATTCCGCTAAAATGTTAATAAAAGATACTTTCACTTACTGAAGCAGGATGTACGCGTGGTCCAGTATAAATGTTCAGAGTATAGTACGAATCCCGAAAATTCGCTCTTTATCCATTTAGTTCCCACATGATCCAAAATAGACTGAAAAGGTGTGATGTAGGACTTTTGATGCATCCTTGTGACATTAACTGGATGAAATGACCAATAGCCAACCCAAGGTGGCTAAAGTAGGTGAAGTACATTTGCGGTGATAAATAGTAGATATTGTATGATAAACAGGAATCAGGCCCCTGGTGATAAGTTTCTAAGTGTAATAAACCAAAAGGGTTGTAGGTTCGACTGTGAAATTTTAAATTTCTATTTAAATGATACGTAGGACGTTCGGAAAGTAGTACCCGTTTGTACTGTGGGGAGCTCTGGTGACAAGACTAGCCAACAGGTTCAGATAGATTTCATCTGTCTGTGTGCAAAGTTAGTCCTCGCTGGTACTGACATTCTTTCTGTGAGTGGTTATAATGTTCAAGAAAATAGAGCACCAGTTGTGAAATTAGTGTTCTGATTAGATTTCTCAACGCAATACCTTTGAAACTTTGCGATATTTATCGTTAACTGTAGGTGTGTGGAGGCAATGTAATGGACGAGTTCGGCGTTGTGTTGCAATTCCAGCTTAGGCAGAGAGAACATCTATGATGACGAGAGTTCCGGTCGGCCGTCTGTCATGGCGGACAAACTGCTGAGTTCAATTGACGAATCCGTGAGGAGGCGCGTGACAACTGATGAGATCAGTAAAAATTTCCGCAATGTTTCACGAACAGTTATTCATGAAATTGTTAAGGACCACCTTCCTTATGGGAAGATTTGTGGGTGGGTCCTTCGCATGCTTACTGAAGAACACATAAACACACGTATGACTGCAGCACTAACGTTTTTGGAACGTTATTCTCGTGAAGAAGACTCTTTCTTGACTCGCATAGTCACTGGTGACGAGACATGAGTTTGTTGTTAAACACCTGTGACTACACATCTCTATACACTGGCGGCGGAGGAGTACGAATCTGAAATACAAAAACTCGTCACACGTTATGACAAATGCTTAAATTTGCGAGGCGACTATGTGGAGTAGTAGTTTAAAATATGTTGTTTACAAATAAAACATTAATATTTGTTAAAATGTGCTAGTTTTATTTTAAATTCCAAACAGGGTAGTACTTTCCGAATGCCCCATGTAGCCTCATTATAATTCATGCTGCGCTGCGCATTTATGAGATGGAATAACGAAGCTTCAGTCTTTGGATGATTTACATATAACAACCTTGAACATATGCATAGCATAACTTTTAACAAATATTTACGCCACAATGATTCTCTTGAACACACAAGGTGTCTAGAATAGTCTTTCTTTAGCCAACGCTTTGCAGCTACATACAACAGTAGCTGGTGAGCAATGACCGTTCATCCTTCCTACAACATTATCATCTGACTACGTGCGAATTAGCCATATTTAGAACTTAAAGCAGTGTATTTAGTTTCAAGATCCCATTAATATCCTGTGATATGACACACCTTGAAATGAAGTTGAAATAACAATCTCATTTCAATACATACTACTTGCAACAAACCCGTATTTTCAATCCTTACTTAACACAAAAAACATAAAAATGCGGAAGGATGGAAAACAGAGGTCGGGGAAAAATGCAACAGTTTTGTGAATATTTGGAATATGTTTCTTATCTTCAAATACTAAGATCCCTTCCGTTCTCCGATCGAGTGCTACCCAATGGAGTGTTGCTTGACCTTGTGAGGCGGACTGTTAGATTCATAATATCTGTTAAACACAAGCCGCAAAAAATCAAAATTACTAAATATTGCTTATCTAACGTGTGACAATGTGTACATCATTCGATTTGTCTTTTTACGCTCGTCATGATAGACCAAAAATATGTATAGTTCCATTTGAAGAAACAATGTTATCTCAAATATCTCGAAAAATACAAGTGATAAAATAGAAATGAACACACGCATCAATTAGTCTCATTCTCTTATGCACTTTCGTGAAAACTGCATTGCAATAACTTCAACCGTTCAAAAGGTATGGGAGGTGATAAAGTGATGTGACTCACATATATATTACATCAAAGAAATATTTAAAGGAATAAAGGATTCCATTCATCAATAAATATTCACTAAATAGTTGATGCGTCTGAAATATATAATTAGAACACTTCTAATTGTTCATTGCTTATTTTGAACGAAAGTCTTCTCTTTGCCAAAATCTTCTTTACTGTAGTTTGCCTCTCTATTATATGAACCACATTCCTAGACCTAGCCATTATCAAAGGTTATACATTTTTTTAAAGGGGAGGATTCAAATGAGGTACAAATCGTAAATAGAAGATGTAATTAGAGAAGGTTTGTTGATTAAAAATGCATCAACAACCTAAGTCTTTCTTCTCTATTTCGTAATAAAGAAAACTTTCCCACATGTCAATATTTCGAGTGCCACTCCTAAACAAATTGAAAACATGATCAGTCGTGTAACCTCACAAACAGGGACGTATTTTTTCAGAGGTCCCTTAAAAAGCTTACTGCCTTGCCATAGATGCCTTGTGCCTCGCAGTGTCAAGATCGTTCTCTATTTCGCATTGCCCAGCGCTCTGAGGCGCGCCAAGGGCGTGGCTTTGTGGTGCGGATGCGGGGGTACCGGGAAGTCCGCTTCCGACTTCATTGATAAGTAATTAACAGGACGCTCCGTGCCGCGATTTGGAGCAATTAAGGTGCTTCCCGCCCGAGTCTCAGGAGCAATCTAACTAACAAGCTTGCGCATGGCCGTGACGCGCCCGCAGAGACGCTAACGGGCCGGGGAAGAAGGGGAGAGCTCTGCGTGTCCTTTCTTTTTAGCACTTTTTAATTTTTTCGGCTCTTACAGCTGTCTTATTTACTCATCGGTTTGTCTCTTCTTGTTTTCGTGAGTTATTTGCGTGACTTTTCATTCTATACTCATTCATTTGTCTCCTATTTTTCTCTCGAATTCTCAATCTAGCTCCATTCTATTTTTATTTCGTTTTCTTCATCATCATCATCATCTTTTTCTATCTTTATTATATTTCATATGGAGTTGTATTTATTCCTTTAATTGTCTCCTCGTTCATTCTCACGACATTCGTACTTTGTGCTATTTAATCCTCATTCATTCTTTTCTTAATTTTCTGTCATTCCCTTTTTCTCTCTTCTCGATTTTTCATAGCTTCTTTTTATCTTACTTAATTATTCTTTTCTTCTCGTGTTCTCACGTCTCTATTACCTTAATTTCGTGGATTTATTTTCACTTTTACTCATTCATTACATTTTTCTATTTTTCTTAAACTCTTCACTCAATTATTTTGTAGTTCTTATAACCTACAGAAAATTTGTTCTTATAACATGCAGAAACCTTTTTGCGTTTATAGTTTCAGTTTTCAATTTCCTTGGGAGATATTAATGAAAAGAAGTGTGCATGAGTATTTACGAAGAGAAATTAAATGAAATTAAAGATTGAAGTTTGGAATGCATTTTATGATCGTCAAAACATTTTTTTAGAAAATGAATTCAGTGAATATTTTCAGATGGGTTTATACCTAATTTCCAGTAATATTATGGTTAAAATTCTTAAAGTTTCTCTTGAATACAGAATATATAAAGGTTTTTCGTATTCATCAGCAACGGCGTTGGGCGTGCTCCGGTAATGACCATTGACGTAAGTTTCTATTCACTTTCTTAAAACGGGTTTAATGTTTAAAACGGTTTCTCTGATTTGTAAACGTAAAGTTCACTCGCATTTTCTCTATAGTCACGTGAAGATACACAAAATAAGCTGCTAGTTAACACTAAATAAGTGGAAAAAAACGCGATATTTTCGAAGAACACGAAGAAAATTTAAAAAAAGGAAAAAAATATTTGGTAATTGTGATATTGAAACAAAATGTAATACTTTTTAAACTCCTTTGTGAACTTTTAAAATGTTTTGCCCAATGTAATTTAATTCTCTGCGTCACAGCTATTGGCAATGGAATAAGTTCCTGTAGTATTTAAACGCTTGTTGTTATCAATTTGGATTAAAGTAAATTAATAAAGAAAAACAATATTTGTTTAGAAAAATTGCCAAAGTAGAAAAGAGTCTTCTGAGAATGTAGGCCACGTAGAAGATGACATTCATTTTTTTAAATTTCAATTTATATTCAACTTTAAGGCTCACTCGTTCTGGAACTCATCTGCATAGCTCCAAATCCCACTCCATCAAATTTTTCTCTGTAACTCAACGTCCCCCTCTCGACTCTCCCCTCATTTCCGTCTTCATCTCCTTAATGGTACTGTTGTCTCCATGAACGACACACATCCAACATTGTACTACAAATTAGTACACTCGTCCTTCATATTATCTTGCCGTGTTGCATGTAAAGAGAGCTATAAAAAGGGAATGCTATTATTTCTCTCGAGATGTAAGTAATTGGGCATTCTGTCAATAATATGCGGAAAATATATTACTCATGTACAAACGCCAAAATTTTATATTAACGTATATCATTTGAAAAGATACAATGTTGGTCAACTACATTGCTGTGAACATAATTAATCATTGAGGCGAGTTGATTAAGTCTTATGTCAAAGAATAATTAATTATTTTTGGGAATTTTAATTTGCCTGCAGTGCAACTATTGCCTTCGTATTATTTGATACATCTTAATTACGTCATATAAATTTTCATGTGTTGAAACGATAGTTAATTTTAGATATTAATAATTTAATCTTTAAAGTTGCTAAAAGATTATAAAGTTTCGTCCTCCTATAATTTATCAAAGTAAATCTTCCAAGTTCTTTTATTTCGGGAAGTGAGGGTTAACTTGGAATTAAGTAAAGTGCGTCGATTAATCGGTACATTGGCGGAGAATCCTTTCTGTAGAGCCTTGTGTGCTTGACTGCGGGCCCAATTAAATAACAGAAAGACCACACACCGTCTAATTAATTTTAATTATTTAATGCTGCTTCTGTCCACCTCGATGGGTGAGTGGCTAGCCTACTGTCACAAGGGTGCGCTCGTAAGCGAATGTTGAATTTTCAGAACGCGGAAAATGTACAGTGGACACATGTTGTACTGGCAAATATGAAAGAAACCTCAGTAAATGTATGGCAAAATTAAATCCTAGAACATTTCCCCTTTGTAATATGATACCACATTCCCTTACTTGAGAACGCCTAAAGTAATGAATGAATATGTAAAAGACCTTTGTGGGGGAGATTCCCAAATATAGGAGTAAATATTTAGCAGAGCCTGTTGCCTACCAAACAGAAAGTTTTTAGGACTGTCATGTGAAGTTGAGGGTGAGTCAGTATATACATTTCCAAATGCTAAAGATAACAAAGAATTAATTTAATATCAATGAAGCTAGACCAAAGTCTTGATTGTGGGGTATGAGAAACGGTTGGTTTGTGAACAAAATGTTCAAAAAAGTCCAATTAATTAAGAGTAAAGGATGCACTGTCGAAATATAATACATTCTTGTTACTATATTTTATTAATAAGCATAATTAAAATCCTTTCTTCTTTTATTTTAATTTTGTTTAGTCTTTGCAAAAATTTTCGTCAATGAAAAATAATTGCTGTACAGAAATATAGTAATAAGCATATATGTAACTATCTATTTATAGATAATATGGTGCTAAGTTTCTTCAGGTTGTTTTTATTTTCAACTTGACTGAATACAATTCATATGTTTCATTGATAATGCTATTCGTTGATTTATCATCACAATTTACGTACTGTATGAAGATCATCATCTACAAATTTCTACTATTTTTACTAAACCATTGTTTATACTATTTACAAAGATACTTTATTGTAGTAATACTAGAAGTATTAGGAATTTATTTCTCAATTGAGAAAGTAGGAGAAGCGAAATGTAGCCAAAATGATATTATGATAATCAGCAAATCTATTATCGACAGATAATCATTGGGAACAGTAACTGAAAAAGACTCGCCGAAAGACATATCATTCACTTATTTTTTAACGGTCTCTTTTAATGACATCAGCAATACACCACGTACACCTCCCTCAATTACTGAAGAAAATTCGCTATGATAACTTTGCGATTTATTGGAAAGAAATTGAGGTATTCAAAAGAACAGCAAGTAACTGAGTCCATAAATAATGCATCATCTCTCGACAAGGTTAATAAAGTCGCCAGATGAAATATTTCGATACTACGGCGCAAAAAAGTTAGCAAAACAAATTATCAAAGGATGACATTGCCTTGAAGCGATACAACTCAACGAGAGAATAACAAAGTTTTCCCGATTATGACATTTTCACAGTCGTGATTTTGCTCCATTTTTAAAAGAACAACGTTTTTCAACTTTTTGAAACGCTTGCACCAAGCAAAATTATCTCTAGTGATGGTGGAATATTGAATTTATGAAGGGGAACTCTTGAAAGTATCAACGATCCTAGCAAAGGAAAGAAAGAGCCATCTTAAAGAGAAGACATGCAAGAAACAGCAAGACATTGTATTGTGTTCTCACGAAAGAATTAAGATGAATGCATCTGTCGTTTCTACGAGATTTTTGCAAACATAATTATTTTTTTATCCCTAGCGTATTAGACCCGCTGCTCGGACCGAGACATTAAGTGGAGTTCGGAGTCAGTCGGAGACATGCTTTTTATTCACTTCTAACAGCTTACTAAATGCTGGTCGAACCCTTGCGGTTACATGGCAGAAAGAAAGCGCACCCGAAAAGTTACAACAGAAATGTAGTATATATGCACTATTCGAAAAATCGAAAATACCAAATATTTTGTTTCATGTCGTTAAATCCTTGTTATCCAAAAATGTTAAAAAGGAGGTTTACACATTTTGAAACAATGGAATCATTGTTAGCTGAAAACACATAGTTAAATTTGTATTTAAACATGTAACTGAGATGTTTATTGACTTTATTACATATATCTATCTTCACATCTCCTATTATAACTTTATGGTATAAAGATATCCTTGAATTGTACTGTAATTGGTCTTAAAAATGACGTACTGAACAACGGAACGCAGAAAATTGGACATACGATTAATTAAAAAATATTAAAAATCAGTATTCATACTATAAAGATGTAATTCCAAATAACACATCTGGGGCAAGCTATCTTCAAATTAAAGCAAAAATAACGAAACTTGATTTGTAGAATGCTCAAATTGATTTCTAAACGAAACCTTAAGGGGGTTTCAATATAAAGATGCACCGTTGAAACTCCCGTCAACATTTGCAGGAACACGACAAGGAAGTATCACAATCTTCTGTTCCTTCAGTTACCAGCAAACCGTAGTTTCAGTTGCTGCTGCATGGAACTGTGCTCTACACTCACCCTCAAATGTCCGCGTCAATATTTCTTGCTCGTATTGCAATTTTCGTTTGGGAACCATCGAGCTTGCAAGAGCAAACAAGTTAACTCTTCGTATATACGAAACTGAATGCATGTTCTTTGGAATATCCACCATGGTGACTCCTCCCTTTTGTGATTTTTATAAAAATCACAGCGAATCGCTCAGTGTTAAATAGGCGACGCGCTTGAGGTTTAGGTTTAATAAGCAGGGAGGTTCGTTTTGCAGGGACAATTGTAAAGGAAAATCGGTATTACAAGCTGAGACACCGAAGAGGAGAAGGAGAACGAGAAGGAGGAGGAGAGGAGTACGTAAAGAACAAGATAGAGGTGGAAAGGGAAGAGGAAATCGAGGAGAAAGAGAAGGAAGTGGAGCACAAGAAAAGAAGGAGGAGAAAGATGAGATGGGGAGATGGAGGAAGAAAAGGAAGAGAACGGAGAAGAGAAGGAGAGGATTCGGAAGAAGAAAGAGAGGAGGAGGAGGAGAATGAGGATGGGAAGAAAGAGGGGGAGGAGAAGAATAAGAAAGAGAAGAAAGAATAAGAAAAGAAGAAAAAAATAGTTGTGCTACAACAACGTATACGTTGTCGTATTAGTTACAACTGTCATGTAATATGATACAAGTGGAACCCGCAAAAGTGTTTCGAACCCTAAAAATACTGGAACCATTTCGAAAAACATCTAAAATATCATTGGGGATTTATGTAAAATTCCCTAAACACTGAACTACCCGTTTCGCCCGTGGTCCGTTAGTTAGGGTACTGAACCGACTTGCATCTAGTATTGGTTCACGGAAAACTTCCGATCAGAACAACCGGCCGATAGAATTCTCCTTCAGACGGTAATTGAATTCGCCCCATCATCTACGGCTAGTGTCTACGGCTAATATCTAAATTTGCCACCGTCAGGGCTCGAAGCCCAGCGCCTCCCGGTGATCGATGCTGCAGGGGCTACTGGGTTGCCGTAGAGCTACGTGTGCGTGTGGACGTGTGCGTGTGGACGTGTGCGTTGGAGGCGCACCAAAGGACGCGCCGGCAGACGCTGTGGGCGCCGGTCCATGCCGAAGCGGCGTCGTGGGCGGCCGGTTGCCTGGAGGACGGTGTGTGTGTGTGTGTGTGTGTGTGTGTGTGTGTGAGGGCGTGCTTCACCGATTGCCTGCGGCGGGACCTGGCTTTCTCTGAACTCGCGCCCGCGCTGCCACGCAGGGCAGGAGAAAGGGCGTCTGGAGACTACTGATGAGGATATTCCATTAAGGTAAGATAAAATACGCAGATTTTGGCGATAAAGGTCTGATGAAAGAATTGCTGCGATACAACTGTCACTGATATTTTAACTTTTCTAAATTAAAATGTATGCCATCTGTAAACACGTGCACGTTTGCTACCTAATTAAAATTGAAAAGAGTAAATAAGATTTTGTGTTTTTAGTTCAGACCCCTAAATGCTACTTCAAAAATGAATATGGTATTCTTACCCGTATATGCTCGTACTAACTCATGCCTTGCAGTGAATATTTTATTTGAATTCTAATTTATATATTCATAAATTGAATCCACATAGAAGTGCGTAATACGAACTAGAAGAACGTGTCAAAAAAATCAAAGAAATAACAACGAAGGAGATTTATATTTCTATATAGGAGAGATATTTCTATATCCCACCGTATTGAAAACATCGATTTATACTATATGATAAGTGAATTTCTCCTCGTCGGCTGTGCTTCTTGACGACGTTTCGTCCTGTAATTCGATTCGACACCGTCGCTGTTTGCTTTGTATTAGCAATCACAACCACCAATGCATCGACTGCCCTCACGACAGGTCCCGTCGGCACTACTGTCCTCACCCTCAATGACATCCTAGCAGTCTCCGCCGCCGCCGTCGCTGAGGTCCCCTCCAACCCCTCTACCCCGTCGCTCCGCCTCCGCCAACCCTGGCTCGTCCCCGCTGGCGTTGCCACCCCTGATGTCTATCTGCTAATTTCGTCACTCCTACTACCCCTGCCAACTCCGTTGCCATGGCCGCTCCCGCTGGTCTCGTCGTCCCTGCCGCACCCGCTATTTCCACCGACTCGGCAGTCCTCGCCACCCGCGCGGTATTCATCACCCCACTAGCTTCACACCCCTCGCTCTCCCCTCCAACCCCGTTGTTCCTCACACTTGTCCTATCCTCACCCCTTAGTTACACATGCACACACACACTCACACACACACGCACAACCACACGCACACACACACTTACATGTACTACACTACCACACATGCCGGGAGATTTGTCGGGAGCTAGAGTTTGTACCGGATGGGACGGATGGGTCCCGCTGGTGGGAGATACCTGGTTGGGAAAACGCCCTCTAGCCAACGCGACGATAGGTCGGCGCCGGATCTCACCATACAGCGAGGGAAGATCAGCGCCACTTCCCCTGGAAGACATGTTCTACTCTTATGAATTCAATTGAATTGAATTAATGCCTTATTTTACGGGGCGAGACTCGAGCCATGAGGCCCGCTCTTCCGTCTGACCACGCAAATTTCGCTACGCTCCTTTCACCAACTAGCAGAGAGAAAGAGGCGATTTGAATTTAGCTCGGAGGCGTCGTTTAGGCTTGAAGATCTTTTACATGCAAGTAAATCTACTAACATGGGACAGCCGGCTTTACTTCCCCTCCGAAGGAAGGCGTACGAAGGATTTTTTCGCCCTTAAAAATACACGGCTTCGATCGAGTTTAAATCCACCAACTTGGATATAACAGTCTGATACGCTAACCGTTACACCATCGCCGTGCCACTTATGGGATAAATGCCGTTAGTAGTTGAAGCGCCCGGAATCAGTAATGAGTCAATCCACGCCCGCCACCTCCACCGCCCCTCTGCCTGTCTCAACCCCTTTGTCGTCCCGCCCTCACGGCGCCCGCCGCCCGCCCGAGGGCGGCGATTCGCGCGGGATGGCGCGGCGCCGGCAACAGTTGGCCCATCGCTCGCCCCGGGCGATAGACTCGCCCTGCTGCGCCGGGCGGCCGCCTGCATTCACGCCCCGCAGAGCGCACGATTCGCTTGCAATCGAGCACGTGCACTAGGCGAGTAAGCTATGCATTCCGGCTTTACATTTCAAGAGGGGGATTCTAGTGCAGAGACGTAACTGAACTTGCTAGATTTGGTTTCGATAGATTTCTTCAGTGCATCAACTACACTGCTCAAAAGAAATAAGTACAGTCTACTGTTCGCGTAAGCGAGGGCGGGCCCCCACCGGCATTCGTCTGCAAGTTATTAAAGGACCAAAAGGGCAATTTCAACGTGTTGGCAACTCACGACCGGGGGCCGACGCCTTAAAACTGCCCGCCGGGAAAAGGCTCCGAGGGGATAGTTATTTCTTTATGTCAGCATAGATTTATTCCATTACTCACTCCATTCAGAAATTAAAATTGAGGTAATTTTGAGCTAATTCTTCCTTTTTAATGAGAAATAACTGAAATCATAATTCATTTTATTATTTCCTCATTTTTAATTTTATTTTCAACAAATGGGGTAAATATTTGCTTGTTACTCTTTTCATCTTTTAAGCAGTGTAGTTTTGAACTCTTGTTTCAAAGACGATTAAACAAAGTTTGATAATGCATGAGGTCTACGGCGCATTATATGCTATTCAAGGGAGATAGTACAATCTAGTAGAAAATAGGACTGCAGGTTGGAATTACGAAGAAAAGCCTGATCCAGGCAAGTGATGACTTCTTAGGAAAGGTCGTTTGACCATTAGCGCACTTATGCTTGTATTCATCCTAGTGTTTTCGATATCTGAGATTAATTGTATTTGGCGTTAGTACGCGAGCGCGCCGTTAGAGGGATGGACATCGATTCAGAGCTCGGATTGCATTGCCTTCGGCCGTTCGACATTATGAGTCGAGGAGGACTGCAAACCGATGGAAGCAGGAACATATTTTAGGGGTAACGCAATGCACATCTAATACTAATGAGTTAATATTATTGTGAAATATGTCTATTCTTGAGTATTTGAGCTTCAAATATGGTGAACGAATAAGCTATTAAGAATATGTTTTTGAACAACATTTTCGTATGTGATTTGTAACTGTATGGATTTTAATGCTTTATTTTCGTTTAGTAATAGCGTATAACTTAATAGTTGAGTAAACATTTCATGGACTCTTCCTAAAAGAGTATTCCTGGAGTGATATGTCTTCACGGAAATCATCGTACAAGTATTAGAATATCTTATTGTTGACTTTTGAATACTGAAATAATGGGAGGGAAAATACGCCGATTTTTAACAACTATAGCACCTGATTGGGTTAGAAAAGTGTCTGTAGAAACCTAGATTTGGCCAGAAAAAATATTCACCACAAACGGAGTGGCTCTCAAAAATGGAATGGAATGTTTAGAGCAAAAATAAAGTTTAAGTGCCAACTGAGCTAGAGAATGGTACTGTTTTGTTAAAAGTCATTACAACCTCTTATGTTAGTTAAAAAATAACGAAAAGAGCAGTGGGAGCTGCAATTATTTCAATATTAAAATATCTATATTACAAACTTCCAATAGAACTTTGTAGAAAACTATGCAGCTTTCTACTATGTGAGATATATTTATCGATTTGCTACATATCGTGAAACTCGGTAAAATACAAAAATAATGAAATAGTTTCGAGTTTTAATTTAAAATATGCGTATATTAGATTGTGTTTCCCGCATGTTCTCATACTGCGAAGAACGACTGAATTCTCAAAGTCAGTAAGTCATTGACTCCAAGAAATGAGGCGTTCGAAATTATTATATTATTGCAGAATTCGTGATGACAGTTTTTGTTAAAATATTTATTTTATTGGTGGGTTTTTAATTTTTGAAGCAGTTTAGTATTGGGCTCATGTAACTAAAAGAAAAATTATGAATTATATTACAGAAATTGATAAGGGTTATTTACAATACCCATACTAAAGGAGAAAGCTGCTATGCAAAGAATTGGAAACGAAACGAGACACAGAGAGCCGCTAAGCCACTTGAGAGAAGACAAAATAGTGACAGAACCGCTACACAAAAATTACTTTTACAACAAATTATCTCAAAATGACGAAGTATTTGCAAGGAGAAATACAGAAAATGCTTGATGTAGCAACGCTTTTGTCTACTTGGTAAAAGGAGATGGAGCAGTAAACAAATTAATTGAAAACAAAGGAAAGTCTGCCATGATGAGATAGGTCTTTGACAAAATTTCAGTTTTCAATAGAGTAATTTTCAGCAAAAGTATTAAATTTTGTTCAACCTTCAAAAATAATTTGTGAAACAATAGAAATTATTTTTTTAAACAAGCTATAGTTACGAACAATATTCTTAAATGGAAAACGAAACAACAATTAAAGAAATTTTAATCCCGAACTACTGGTATACACTATGTACTAAGTGTGCACACTATTTTTCAAGAGTATATCATTTCATATCTCAACTGGAGTGGTGCTACGTGCGAAGACATCATAATATGTGCTCTAAAATACTTATTGCATTTCTTCAACTTTTGTTTCCATTCGATGAATATATTCTTTATTATATGCTTCAAAAGCAGTATCCTGGGTTTACAAAGCAGCAACAAATATTACCTCAATACACGTCTATGAAATGAGAATGTGCCAACAAATATATTTACATCAAGTCAATAAAAAACTTGACAATAGCGTATCGAAGAATGATAACAAAACATTTAGTCACTGGTCAAATGGTTACGTTTAGGGCATACAGAGCATGATAAAAGTTCAATTTTTAGTACTACTGCTAAAAGTGTGACGATGCTAAAATGTACAGTACTGTGCCTGCACCAAAGAAAACAAAATGTTTTCGTCTGATCGTATCAGCTACTACTGAGCTTAATGTAACACAGTAAATAATTAAATTATTTTTAAAGTGAAATATAATAATTGCAGAAATACTGTTTCAAAAATAATGTATGTCACACGTAATTATTATTTTGCTTACAGGATCGGCTTTACGGTCTCGTGTTACAACATTCTACTATTCACAAAATAAATTGACACATTTACCACAGGTATTCTAAACAACTACTGTGTACCTATGACAATCCGGTGTGATAAGATAACGTATATCGTTGAACATCTTACATTACAGAGATACTTTTTCATTTTAAGAGTATACCGACGACGACGGCGTTTGTGATAAAGAATATGCAGAAGAAGATGGAAAATAGTAAAAGTAAGGCATGGGGGTGGACAGAGAGAATAAAATAAAATCAACCGTGATTGTAAGAGGCGAAAAAAGTATTTTTATTTACATCATCATCCCACATTTTGAAGAACAAATGTACTGAAGCTTCCGCGGTCAGAGTCATGTGCATGATCTGGGCTGACCGGGTGACGCCGCGTCGAAGGCTGTGTTGCCGACGTTTCGACCATCCTGTCGTGGTCTTCCTCAGGGCTGGTATGTCGAAACGTCTGCAACACAGCCTTCAACGCGGCGGCACCCGGACAGCCAAGATCACTGACAAAAGTCGTTGACGACAAAAGTTTCAGGTCGTTTTCATAGCTTTGAAGGATTTTTGATCTGAGAAACGATAACATGACAGTAAAGTATTACTGTGGAAGAGAACGGTGGCGACAAAAGGTAACAGAGAGGCGCGGGGACTTCCACGAGACATCGCCTTAAAAGTTGTCGATACGTGCAAAATGAAGGAAGTCCAGTTTTCTCCCATATAGGTTAATTAAAAATACTTTGCGAGACATTTCTCAGATTTTTCTTTCATTTCTTCATAAGTATCTCAGCCCAAAAATGTTTTGCATTGTTATGAAATTAACCAAATATGAACATTGGAAATTTATGACAATCGGAATACAAGAGCCAGAAATAGGCAGAAAAATGTGACTTGCCGTTAACGCGAGGAGAATGGAAGGGGCAATGAAAGGATTTGGAACAAAATTAACGATTGAACATATACAATAAAAATATTGCTTATAGAAGACTAGAAGTTTTGAACGTTTTTATAAGTTAGAATACAGATTACGGACAGATTATTTTTTCGCGCACTTACTCTTGAAACCCAACTCTCTATATAGCAAAAAGAAATTTCAGTGAACTAATCTTGTCGTGTTGAGGCTTGCTGCACTGGTATCAAGATAATAGTATAAAATGACAAGTTTAAGCAACATTAAATACTCAAATTCAATTGAATTTCAGCACATGTTGCTTTTATTTTGTCCCACATAAGAAAGGGAGGGTTGTAAATGAACCATAAAAGACGTACACTACGTGTTTTTGAAATCTACACCAGCATAGTACGAATAAAACTGTTTAAACATTCCCGTATAATCAAAACTTCTAAAGCAGTCTTTATTTATTTCTAAATTTTAAGTCTAATACGGTTGAGAAATATTATATTATGTACAGTTCTAATATGCTTCTATTGTTACTTTCTCCTTTAGACAAAGCTAAGAATATTTACTGCTGCACTTCAGCATTGTAGAAAATCTGAATAAAAAATGCCTAAATAAACTATTGCTCATAAAAACAAAACTTGTCCTCAAAACTGCTCATTTTTACCTGGCGCGAACCGTGTAAAGTTGTTGCCACGTAAAGTTTAATAGCTAAATAACAAGACTGTTACATCAAAAACGTTATAAACACAAAACATTTCCTCGCCTCTCGTCGCGTGTATATGTATATGTTTATATATGTATGTGCACGCTTTGTGACTTTGCATCTTTCGGTGCTTACTTACGTCCACGTGTAGCCACCGTGTGACCTAACATCTATTGCGTTGACGCGGCTCGTAAAACAATTAGAGAAAGGTAGCAAGGCAACACCTAATTGGAGTGGACATGAGGCCTGTAAACCCCTTCGTCACACACTTGGTCTTAACACTTCCACAACTTATTGGGGAACGGAATTAAGAATAGGATTTGAGATTCAAGGATGATTCATGGTGTGGTGGAAATGCATACCACACTACAACACCCAACAGTTGATGCCCAATACCCCATGCCCAATGCCTTACGCGAGATGCAAACCCACTTTCCGGGAATAATACGCATTCAGTCGCCATTACTCTAAGCCATGTGCCATCAATGCCGAGCAGAAATGGAAGAAAGAAGTTTTAAAAGGGATACACGGTGGTTGGGAGAATCTCATAAAGCCACAACACACTCACACACACACTCACACAAACCCACACACTCACACAAAGACACACACTCACACTGACTCACACACACACACTCACACAAACACACACACACACAAACACACACACACACGTACACATACTCACACAAACACTCACAAACACACACCATTCGTTTATTAGATCAATTTGAAACGTATTTATTTTGAGAATGAATTTAATTTGTCATTGTCTCTACACTAATGTCTACAGAGCATAGGTAGGCCGTGGCGTGTAATTGGTGCCTTGTGAAGTGGCTGGAGGGGCTCAACGAGAGGGGGAGTGACTGCAGAGAAGCAGCGCAGCGGCTCCGTCTCGAGAAGCGTCCGAGAGCGTCCGCAGGTGTTGACGGCGACCGGCGATGGTAGGCAGTGCGGCGGTGGCAAGTAGGAGCCGGTGGCCGGTGGCCGTAGCGTGGCGTGGCGTAGCAGCGGTGGCGGTGGCAAGTGACTGGACGTTGGAAGGTGGCCTTTGCGGTACGGTGACGGTAATGGTAGCGGAGGCGGTGCGTGGCCGAAGGGCGTGGCGGTGGTGGCGGTGGCGCGTGGCGGTGGCAGGGGGCGTGCGGTGGCGGTGGCCCGGTGGCGGTGGCGGTGGCGGTGGCGGTGGCGGTGGTGCGGACGGTGCGGTGGCTGTTGACGGTGTGTGGCGGGTGGTGGCGGTGGGTGGCCGGTGGGTGGGCGGTGGCGTGGCCGGTGGCGGTGGCGATGCGTGGTGGGGCGGTGACGGTGGCGTCGGACGGTGACTCGGGGCGTGGCGGGGACGGTGACGGTGGCGGTGGCGGTGCGGTGACGGTGGCGGTGACGGTGGCAGGTGACGTGTGGTGTGACTGGTGGTGGTGACAGGTGCGGTGACGGTGGCGGTGACGTGGCGGTGGCGGGACGGTGTGTGCGGTGGGTGGCGCGGTGGGGCGGTGCGGTGGCGGTGGCGGTTGGCGGTGGCGGTTGGCGATGGGTGGTGGTGGCGTGACTGTGCGGTTGACGGTGACGGTGCGTGCGGTGACGGTGATGTGGCGGTGGGTGGCGTGGGTGGCGGTGGTGGCGTGGCGTGCGGTAGGCGGTGGCGATGGCGTGGTGGTGGCGGTACGGTGGCGGTGGCGTGCGTGGCGGGGCGGTGCAGGTGGCGGTGGGTGGCGGGGGGCGGTCGTGCCGGTGGCAGTGGGCGTTGGGCGTCGTGGCGGCTGGCGGTGGCTGGTGGCGGTACGGTGGCGTGGCGGTGACGTGGGTGATGGCGGTGCGGTGCGGTGGGTGGCGGTCGGTGGCGGTGCGGTGGCGTGGCGGTGGGATGCGGGTGGGGGCGTGCGGTGGCGGTACGCGTACGTGGCGTCGGTGACGGTGCGTGGCGTGCGTGACGGTGACGGTGGCGTGACGTGCGCGTGTGGTCGACGGTGTGGTGACGTGCGGTGACGGTGGCGGTGACGATCGTGCGGGACTGTGACGTGTGTGACGTGGTCGGTGACGTGGCGGTGACTGGCTGGCCGGATGCGGTAGCAAATTGCTGTGGGCGATGCCGTAGCGGTGGTGAGACGAGGCGTAGGCGATGCCGGTGGCGATTTGCGGTGGCGATGCGGATGGCGGCGTCTTGCGGCAGCGGGTGGTGATGCGCGGCGCCGCGCGTGCGCCGGGGGCGGGGCGGTGGGCAGTTGATTTGCGCCGTTGCCGAGCCCCTTAAAGCGAGCTCTGCGTGTCGCGCCCCGCGCCCGCGTCGCATGGTGTCGCCCTGCCGCTGGCCAGTGCCGGCGCGAGCCACCCAGGCCGACTGTCTATACATCGGTGACCATGAGCGCGGCTCGGCCAACTGCGACGTGGCGACTCTACTTCATTTATGTGGAGTGTACAAATTCTTGAATCACTTAGCCATGATATGATTCTTACATAGCAGGGGACTTCACTTAATGGTATTACCTATTCGCGCACTCTTCACTCATATCTCTCAC
>BOPP01000002.1:10720056-10740516 GCA_017312745.1 Gryllus bimaculatus | reverse complement strand
GCCCCCCCCGCGCATGACGCTGCTCACTTTCCTGCGCGCTGGGTTATGTAAGCTCTTTGAGCCTGGAGACGGGCACGTTGAAGTTCGTGTGAAAATCGCTAGATCGCGATGAGTTACATCCAATAAAGGAGACAGATTTCGCTACAAATAGGCATTTAAAACGTAAATGAAAATGTTTCAATGATTGCGTTTGGATAGAAATTATTAAGTTGAAAATTAGATGCCTAATTATTCTTTTTAATTAGATTAAATTATGATTTTTATATTCAAGAGATATTTCAAAATACAATTAACTAAGATCTACTCAATCAGTTAGTCTTTTCAAGGCAAGATGGTGATTTCTACATTTACTGAAAAATCGTTCTTTTTAAGTATAACACATAATTAGTAAAGTGTACTATGCTAACTGTAATCGTTAAGCTTTTCTCTCGAATGAATAGTTTAATTTGAAGATGTGTTTAATAACTTTGCTTTTTCCTCTGTCTTAACAAAACCGAATTTCTTCCAGCATTTCAATTCTTTTTTCTAGTGTAGATTTTATTCCAGAATTTCTAGTGATTTAAAACTTTTATTGTTTTATATTTTAGAAAAACATTATTTTAGCGATGTGTCAAAAAGTAGGATTAGTTATTACGCTGAAAATGTGTCCTGCTGCTATTGTGAAAATCTATCTTATAACAATAATTTAATTTTCGGAAAGAATTATTAACTTCTACGTAGAAATGTCTTAGCAAATACCTTTGCTAAATCTAAAGTACCTATCTATCCTAATTTTCAATAAACAATGTCTTTGAGGAGAAATTCAACTGTCCTTAAAAATTTGCTCACTAACTTCAAAATGACAATTACATGAATGAAGAGAAATAAATTACGTATTTACGGAATGGTACGAAATTGTTTTTGTGGCACATGCCGACTGCAAAGAATGTCATAGCAAACTTGCAGGTAAAAAACCTACATAAAACTAACAAAATTTATTTTACATTAATTTTTTAGGCTAAATGTTCTTCAATAATTCATTTCAAAGTTACTGAGTTAAAAATCCAATATGTTAGTAAGAGAATAAATATGCTACTGACATATGAGCGCTCATTTCATAAAAGCATCATAATTAATGAGCTTTCATTGCGAGAGAATATTTAACAGTCAATTACAGCGCTACCCTGGCAATTGCTTCATCGTTTGGGATTTCATGAATGAATATTCATCGTGAGTTGGTCATGGAAATGTTTGTGCTTAAATGTTGAAAGCTGTGACACTTTAAATTGACAGCCTTCTACAAAATAATCACACTCACTGTTTTGTTTTCTATACTTGGCAAACGAAATTCTCAGATACTCGATACATGGGGGGAAATACCGAAAGAAAAACTGCATCATAAAACACAAAAGGTTAATAACATTTTGAATTAGAGGCATTAAAAATGGGAAGGAATAAATGCAATATAAAATACTTTACAAATGGAAATTTTCTCGATACCCGTCAGAATAGAAGGTTATTCTCTAAAAGTATTATATTCTTATGAAATTAATGATGCATTATTTTATTAATACAACAAGTTACTTTCTTTACTCAGAATTGAAAAATGGTTCGACGTAACTGAATTTCCGCGATATTCAAAATAAAAAGTATTTGCAGAAAGAAATTAAGATATAAATATATAAGAAAGAAAATAAGTATATGTTGAAGAAAATGTGATGTTTTATTTTATACTTCAAGTGTTAATATTATGAAAATAAGGAATGCAAAGGAGCGATAGAGCATTACTGGAAATTTCTTTTTACTAATATTTGAAACACACCGGACAATAAATATAACTTGACAAAGGAAAAGAGACGTGCCTTTTTTCTGCACGATTAAACCTCAAAGCCCCTTTTCTCTGAAACAAGAAATACATGTTTGCATGTGCTATCATTAAGCGCCGTCCGACCGCCAGTATTAGAATCCCTTCGCACACGACACCGCTCTCCACATACGCCGCGAGCCCCGAATCGGCGTCGTCTAAAGTGCTGCTTTGGTTGCAAACGAGCGTAAATACTCCCGTGGAGCACTATGGAACAAACAACCTTTGCGCAGGATTGCCAACCGCGCGTCGGCTGTCGACCGACAGGCATCGCTCGATCAACAATCGGGGCGTCGGTCGGTCGGTCGGGGCCGATGACAGCGCCACCGGACGCGGCGGGCGGCGGGGCCTCTGCGGTCGCCGTCACCCGACCCCCTCCCTCCACCCCCCGGGCGGACCGCAACCGGAAGCCGCCCGCCGACAGTCATCTGCCGCTGCGGCCGCCGACCGCAGCCGGTGCTCAACGGGCCGTCTTGTTTGCCGATCCATCCGCTGGGAGCGGCCGTCTCGGCTGGGGAATCAAAGTGGCAGTGATCGCTGGTGCACGGGCATAAGCGCAAATATGCAGCTCTCACGAACTAAACGCGAAAGTTCATTAAAATAAATGTAAACATATACACATTATGAGCAATAATAGCAATATTTTCTACGATGCTCGGAAACGAATAAATTAAACTGACAGCACTTCACTCACGACACTTCAGGAAAGGATGAAAAGCATTTCAGCCTGCCCCCAATTGAGTAACGTTTATAATAAATATTACTATTTAAAACGTTTTAACATATACTAATAATTATAAAGTCAAAATGCAATTTGTTATTTCTCCAAAGATTTTTTCTTTTGGTGATTGGATGTGACGGTTACGAAAGTGATCTAACTTCAGAAATAATGATGAGATTTAACAAATTGGACGATTGTTCATTTTTATGTTAGCAGACGAGATGAAGGTTTCAGAAAACAGAAACATACGATGGAAGTAAGCGTTCTCACCTTTTTCGATAATGTCTACGAGTGATGGATTTTTCATTAAAAGGTGAAAGTAATGTAATATATAACAGTGAAAACATTCAGCTGTACACAAATATTAATTGACACTTTTCTATTATAACTGTTAAAATCGTTTACAATATTTACGAAATGATCACGGGGAAAAGTAAGAGTAATGAAGAAGAGTTGCAAGAATTGGTATACAAATGAAGATTGCGGAGCTAGGATAAGATCTAAGCTTCCGACTAGTCTCCTGAAGATTGTGCGATAGTGTAGTGCACGTAAGTATACGTGTGCATAAGTAAGGGGCAAGCATATCGCCCGCGGTCTGTGACCCGGGCCCGCCCGCGTTTGTTGGGACACTCCTCCGGCATACAGTTGGTGTTGATTGCAAAATCCAAGGAAATCTACCGATAAAAGCAGCCGGTTGTTAGAATTCTGGGACAGGGACGGACCTGGAGCCAAGGGCGGGCATGGAGCTAGGGACGGGCAGAGCAGGGCATGGACAGGGCATGGAAGGGATGGGGCAGGGCAGGGCAGGGTATGGCACGAATCCAGGGTGAGAACGGATCGGGGACAGCACGGGTTGAGGGACGGTACGGGAACAGAAACGGTACAGGGATTGCACCGGCACGAGGACAAGAGGGTCGCGAACGGATTCGGGGCGGACACGGTTCGGAGACGGGGACAGGGATGGAACGGTCGCGAGCGGGAGAGACGGGGAGGGGGGAGCGTGTATCGCTGCCGCTGAGATTCGCGCGAGGGTCAGAGGGCGCGCCGTCGCGGTTCATGGCGCCTCGAGGCGGAAAGACCCACTCGGTGGCGCAGTCTGCCGCTGGAAAGAAGAGGACCAAACGAACGTTCTCGTGGAAGGAGCGCGTCAGAACTAGAAACACAAATGGCCAGAAGCGTTGCTTCGCATCGTATACAACAGTTTGTTTGCTTGCTGTGTATAGTCGTTTCATTAATCAAGAAAATTGATGGAATTGATTCCAGACTTGATTCGAATACACAAAACTAACGAAAATTTAAAAAAAAAGAAGAAAAAAAGTGTTGGTCTATCTTCATGAATACTACCTGTTATGGAACATCTGCCCGCTTGTATATATTTAAACATATTTTGGGGAGGAACTTAAGTTTATTCGGTTTACTGTTAATATCTTACTTTCGTTCAGGGCTGCGGCAAGCGGGTTGCAGATCCAACAGAGCAACAACTACTTCTAAAGTCACGGAATAGCTGTACAGCGGGTAGCATATATATGTCAGGCGTTCAGTGCTAGTTGCTTACCATGTAACAGAATGATATTTCATGATACCCAATAATTCATTGACGGAAAGGTGAGCTATCGGGGCCTAACACAAAAATTTAATAGAAATATGTTAGATTGTTCATCGCGAGTGATTCGAAAAAAATATTTATATGAATCAAAAATTGAGTTTCTAATGATGGAAACTTGCGTCCGTTTGTAAGCTAGTCTACATCATTCGACTGTGATTGATATGTGTAAGACATCATTGTAGTAATAGTAGTTATGAGAGTATTTTAATGGAATGTTGGATAATTCCATCATATAAAATCGAATGTCGCAGAATACCGAGCACTGGATTCGATCCAGAACCAACGGATATGAATTTTTTGTTTAATTATTTCATATCGAGATAGCTATTAAATTTATTTTAGAAAATATCACACATTACACTTAATTTTCACTTTCATACAGAATCAAGTTTGAAATTTGCCTTCCGTTCTTCCAAACGTAGTCAGTGTCATTATTACCAACGCAGGAGATAAGGTACTCTCATATTCAAGACAAAAACAAAACGTGTTTCTTCGTTTCTCAACCTTCATTGAACAAAACGCGAAACAAAATTAAGGAATTTACAAATCTACTTCAAAAAGTGGTTAGTGTCCGTAGAGATAAAAAACAACAACGGTGTAATCACAAAAAAGTATATAGTTCATTTTTATTTTTGACAATGTAAAAAGGGTATATAACAATAAAACTAAGAAAAATATCAACGTTACTGCCATTTAGGATCCGTTTTACGAGAATCAAAATTAAATAAAAGTCGAATTGATTTGAGAGCTGAAACACGTGAGGCATGAAATACTGTATCAAATTATTCATGAATAATAACAATACACTGTGGCGTGTATTATTGCAAACTTTCTTGTAGCAAGCGATTCCGTATGGTCGTTACACTGATGCTATCTCACTAGTTGTGTAAAACGACTGAAAGATAATGTTATTCATATATTATGAACAACATAAAAGATAGAATGACAAAGAATAGGTGGGTTGCTTGATGACATTCTGAAATATCTTGTAAAAGAAGGAAATTACATGAACGAATGGAAGACAGTTGTTAAAGAAGGAATTCCGGTAGTGAGTCAATGACAATATATTTCATTTATATAGGAAAATGTACATGCTATTCTACATTTAGCGAGGTTGCAAATATTACAGGACACTGCTTATCGTTAAAAACATACAATGATCTATTAACTTCGATGAATGTTTTGTACCATAAATACGAAAAGCGATTTGATAAAAATATTACTTCATTCCAATGACTCATCTTTCAAACCCCTCTGCAGTTTTCGCAATAATGTCCCTAAAGGTCAAAACGATTAACCCGTCACGTGCTGAAAGCCTTCTTATCTCCTGGACGGCTAGCCACGTGTGGATCGGTTACAACTAGACGCAGGGCAGTAACACTGGACTAGGACAGTTTGATGTAGAGAGATATGAAAATATAGAAGGTCGCGCCGCAACAATGGAAGTTACATTGAAGCACCGCGACTGCTTTACGACGCGCATGAATAGAGCCGCGCGCCCGATACGTCGATTGCGGCCGTAAAAATATTTTTACTGTAGCCCGCGCCGCCGAGCAGCGTCCACCATAATAGCGGGAGCGCGCAGAGCGGGGAGTAGCGCGGGCGACGGGCGTTGGGCGAAGCGGGGAGTGCAGGGGTCGGAGTATGCTGGGGGGCGTCTGCATGTGGGCGAACATGTGGGTACGATTCGGAGGTGTCCAGAGGTATGCAAGAGAGGGTGTGAAGGGGCGAGTGAGCATCTGGGTGGACATGTGGGCGCGTTTCGGTGGTGTCCAGAGGTCTGCAAGAGAGGGTGTGAAGGAGCGAGTGTGCATCTGGGTGGACATGTGAGCGCGTTTTGGGGGTGTCCAGAGGTGTGCAAGGGAGGGTGTGAAAGGGCGAGTGCGCATCTGGGTGGACATGTGGGCGTGTTTCGGATGAACATTTTGGTACTGACATTTAGGGTCCGTTTTACGTGAATCAAAATTAAATAAAATTCGAATTGATTTGGGAGCTGAAACACGTGAGGCATGAAATACTTAATCAAATCATTCATGAAGTGTTCAAAGGTGTGCAAGGGAGGGTGTGAAGGGGCGAGTGTACAGAGGCGGATGGGAAGGGTCAAATGTGAAGAGACGGATATGGAGGACGGTCGTTCGGTGATGATTAAGCAGGCGGATCCGGACGTGCGTGTATGTATGTATGTGACGGAGAAAGACCTGAAAAGTGGTACATGCCACCGGGACAGTGTAAATGGAACAGGCAAAGGGGTCAGGCGAGCTGGACAGGACGAGCCAGGTAGACGAGTGGGATAGGCGAACGGACAGGTGAATAGGAGATGCGAGTGAGACAAGCGAGTGGGATAGGAGGAGTGGAACAAGCGAGGAGGTCGGGGACCGGTGAAGGGGACAGATGAGGGGGGACAAGCGAAGGGGACATACAAAGGGACAGGCGAGGGCGACAGGCGAGGGAGGCATGCGAGGGGAATAGGCGAGGAGGATAGCGGAGCGGGACATGCGCATGGGATTAGGCGTGGAGGCAAGTAAGGGGGACAGGCGAACGGATCAGGCAATTGGGACATGGGACAGGCGAGCACAGTAGATGAGGGGGCAGACGAGCGGGACAGGCGAGCGGGAGAGGTGAATAAGAATGGGCGAGCGGGAAAGTCTGAGGAAGGACGAGGAGCGTGGGCGGTCGTGCGGCGGCAGGGCGAGGGGTCGGAGCGCGTATTCGCAGCGGAGTGGCATTTGAGCGCGCTCGCGCCATTTGGTGATCGATGCGAGGCGCAAACGCCCGCGCTCTCGCCATCAAATGCCTCGCGTCGCCTCGTCTCGTCTCGCCTCGTCTGCCCGGTCCAGGGAAATCTATCGCCCGTGCGCGAAGTCCCGTTGGAGAAGTACGTTTGGCCATTTGAGCGGCTATATGCATTGTTTGTGTGTGCTCTGTGACATAAAGAAATGTCGTTGGATTTTCGTTGAACTGAGAGAAATGACGGAAATATTCAGTAACGATTGTTACTTCAAACAACTACTAAAATAAAAATCAGTATTTTCCATCAATTGCACAAAACAATATAAGTTCTCTGTATGTCAGCCATTTGGAGAAACACAACTATTTTCAATAGTGTAGCATCTCCATGATGAAAAACAGCGTATTTACATATTATTTGTATGTAAAACGCTGAGGAAAGATGAAGATTTTCAACGATTGATTAACTGTCAGTAAATGTGTCACTGCTGGATAGGGAATTACCTTCTAAGAACGTATAAAAGAGATTTAAAGCGACATATAGATTTCGTAATAAAGACGTCAGCACACGCTTATTGGATTGTCAATAGACGCTAATATGTTAAAAAAAGGACCAGTTGGAAACGGTGCAATAAACACTCTAAAAGGGTCCAGATTTAGAACCTTAGTAAATAACCACGAATTAAATTGTCTTATGGTGTAATATGTGAAATGAGAGCTTTTGGGCATTTGTATACATTTTAGCAAAGCTTATCATAAACGTTCAAGATTTCGAAATTCGTCTAATTATATTGACTGATAACATGTGCTATTTAATCGCACGATGTGAGGTTATAAACGCTTATCAATGTTTACACTCGCACACTGAACGGCCTATATGATGTGACCAAAGCAATGGTTTACAGAGTGCGCAAGGTTTGCAGCTAATCAACGAATTTGTCATATTTTATTAAATCTACTGGTGTAAAATAATATAAGATACAAACTAGATAGACTGTAAAATATATTGCACCAATATTTTTTTATATTTTAAGGAGTTTTTAAAAATACTTTTCTGCAGTATGCGTCACTCATATAGGTAGTTAAGTTGGATTCGTCTAACGAAACATTGTACAAGAAAATTGTATAAGAATTCGTTTAAATTGTGTGTTGCACTACCATTGGCGATGAACCATTTACTCTTCAATTATTATATTAAACTGCTAGTCAAATGGTATTTGTATTAAGCCATTATATGTCCCGTAAAAGCCATTTGCCCTTGACGTCGTGTGACCCCTGGGGTTCCTAGTCGGTCACTCAACCAGAAACCCACGATGTCTCGAATTCGCTTTACTTTCGTGACATCACGTAGTTAATGAATCCGGCTAACGACGCTAATTTCGCAGTCGTGGCCTTTCGGAAGAATTTTAGCCAGCCGCTGACTCTGTTACGACTCTGGTCGGGAGATCCTAGGATTTGAGTCCTGACGGTGGCGTATTTTTGACACCAGGTGTATACGTAGTTAGATCGAAATCAGTCGTTTTCTGGTGGAGACTTATAGCTGTCGGCTGCTCCGATTTGTGGATTTCCTTGGTTTCTCCGATCATTTTCAGGAGAATGCCGGGGTAGTATTCTAACAAAGACTAGCGGATCAGAACATTTTAGCCATTTTATCTTCTGTGGTTGGTCCGATCAGATAAGGCGAATGTCTGACAACGTCTCGCAGCGCGTGCAACTTTTCCTCCCCCATCTGTGTCTCCTCCTCATCCCGTTCATCAATGCGCACACACATTTACACTTTCGTTCACTACACTACAACAGTGCACAGTTCTAGTCGGTACACGCTCGAAGCTCCCGATATGTTTTAATTAATTGCACGAAAGTGAAAATTGACATGTGAGCATGTAAGAGAACGGAGTGAACAAGGATGAGGGAAGGGAGATTGGACGTGGTCTATGACGGTAGTTAGGTTCCTTTTCAGCTTTCGCTTTTAACTGATCGGACAAACCACAAACAACTATCGATCCGAGTAACTGGTTTCTAGAATTCTCCTCCAGATAGTGGCTAAATTCAATACTATGTAGCTAGAGTCGAAAATCCTCCGCCGTCGGTACTCGAACCCTTGGGCCTTCCGGTCAGCGACGCTGCAGCGCCTGACTTGTCACTGAGTCAACCAAGTCGATGATATTTCCATCGCGGGCAGTTCAACCGTTCTACAAGCGATTTCCAACGGTCTGTGGTTCTGCGCTCTTGACAGTAGGCTCGTTGGAAGGGCAGGCCGGCGGAACGGCGCCCGCAGGGCAGCCTCGCGTGCGGCCGGGATGACGGAAGGGCCCGGAATCACTCGTCGGCTGTCACCTGTTGAGCGGCCGCCGCAGTTCGACCACTCGCCGCCACAAGCGCTGCAGTCGCGGCCACGGATCCCACTCGCCCGCCGCGTTCCACAGCAGATCAAAGCAGAAACGCTCGGGAAAGTGTCGAGCTCAATTACGGAAGGCCAACACGCACAACGGAGCCCTCCACTCCAATATAAATTAGCGGCGAATTAAAGTGATGGTGATTTATGGCTTCCAGAGAATAATTACACGAGTGTGAGAGGCAAATCGAAAAGGAAGAATCGATATATAAAAACTTTAACAAAGTGGAAGTTAATAAAATTAAAGTAAATAGTTTACATTGAAATTTCATTAGTCTAAGGCCCTTTATTTCTGATATGCTTGCTCCTGAAAAGAGCGTGAAAAACTTCTGATTTTACAATAAAACCAATTAGTACGAAATGCATTCACGACATTCGTTTGCTAAATGAATTAATAGTACATTAAACTATCCACATTTTTGTTTCAACTGCCATGTGAGCTTCACGATCACATGAATTGTTTTTGAGGTTGTCGTATTTGCAACCTAATATTCTCTTTCCGGAAATGTTCAGATGGCTTTACTGTTGAGAGAGATGAATTGTTAAGACAAAAGTACATATTAATTCATTATAGAAACACAAACAAAAACACAACGTATTGAAAGCTTAGATATAAGAATTTCAAACAAAAACCAAAAACAATTGATCTCATTGCAATAGCACTTTCTCTTGTAGGGGTTTTCAGGAGGGGGATGAACTTTACAGGCCTCTGGCATTGTACACATGTACCCCATAATAACGAACCTTGCGGTTTTAAATAGTGGTTTTTCTATATCACTACATAATTGTTAGCCAACGAATTTCCAAACAAGACGAACCGTGCAGAAGAAAAGCCGCATTCGCCCCAATCCATTCGTTCCGCTACAGCTGCATCGGATTGAGGCCGCTGTGTCGATTCCGATTCGCCAACCACCAATATTGTAACTAATCAAGGCGCAGCGCTCCCCCCTCCCGCACCTCGAGGTTTCCTCTGCGCGTGCGGTGTGAAGCGCCGCGTTCAAATTCGCAATTTCCGCCCGCCTCCACCCCCCCTTCGCATCGCCCAGGGCGCGCACCCGCTCGCCCGCCCGCCGCAGCACCTGTCGCCGACTGCTTGGGGGCACCTCGCCGAGTGGCTCACTTTGTGGGCGCCGCAAACCCAGATCGCCGATCGACGGCCACTGGGCGTGCCCAACTGCACGTGGCAGGTGTGTTGGTGATTGTCGACGGTGATGGGAGATGACTTGCTAGTCTCTTGCATCAGCCTGGAAGGAAGGGTTAGAGAAAGAAATGAGGGAAGGAAGGGAGAGAGAAAAATAACGAAAGTATAAGAAAGGGCGAAAGGAAGGAAGGAAGGAAGGAAGGAAGGAAGGAAGGAAGGAAGAAAGGAAAGAAAGAAGGAAGAAAGGAAGGAATAAAGGAAGGAATAAAGGAAGGAATAAAGGAAGGAATAAAGGAAGGAATAAAGGAAGGAATAAAGGAAGACAGGCTGAAGGCTGAAAGAATGGATAAAGGTAAGGAGAAAGAAAGAAATAAGAAAAAAAAGCAACCAAGCAGGAAAGTGAAAAAGAAAGCAAGAAAGAAAGTAAGTAAATAAGTAATAAATAAAGTTGAAAACAATGAAGGAAAGAAAGTAAGAAATAAAAAAAGGGAAGAGCGCACGAAATAAAGTAAGGAACAGAGAAAAAGAAAAGAAAGAAAGATAATTAAAAAAGAATTCTCATAGAATAAAATTCCAAGAAATGTTTTTGATGGATTCTAGTCATTTACTTTCTACACCTAAACATTCATTATTCAATATTAACGTGTCATAAAAGGATTCACAACAAATACTACAATATTCTTTAGAATATAATTCCAATTTTTTCCACCGCGGCGTCACGTGACTTTCCACGGCCTCACGGGATCTCCACCCACCGCGGAGCGGTCGCTGTGGGCGCCGCAAATGCCGAGCGCCGGGCGACCGCTGAGGCAGTGGAGCTGCCCGTGACAGTCGGTAATCGGATGTCACTCGGGGATTTGGTAAGTTATATTTGTAGACGTACTAATTGGCACAAGCGATCAGAGATCATTAGAGAGAACAACTATGTCTAAGGGAGATATGATACGAGATTTTTGCTAGTAAAAAAACACCTATGACTGAATTAGTCACGCCAGCCATCTGCCCCGTAATAGAATATTAATTACATTTGTTTTAACACTCTTTTCAAAGTATCAATATGAATATTGCACTTCTTTTTATCATAACGGCTACGTTTTTCAATAACCTCAAAATTAAGTGGGTCAAGACACTTGTATATTTCAACTTCATCCGTACCGATCAGTGTCCACGTGTCGCATTAGCGCCAGCGCCCATCTTTTGCATCCGACTGTCTCTCAGGGATCTGGTCTGGCCCGTGGCATATAATTGTGGTTACTGCAAATTGCCGAGCGACGTCAACAGGGACATGTCCAGCTGTGAGTAGCAAGCTATTCTGATTATATTGGGGCTTCTGTTGATGGTAGTTTTACAGTATATTGAAAAAATCAAATCTACTTTTTTCAGATAATGCTGTTATCAGTTACGTAAATCCTCTTTTAAACTTATCTTTTGATAGAAACAATATTTTTTAAATTCTGAAACATTTAAATCAAGATCTTTGTTGAAAGAATGTTATTGTACTATTGTATTCATTTACTATCCACTCCCAGACATTTATTATTAAACAATAATGAGCTCCTACGGTCTACCTTTTTGACGATGTCAATTCACCTACGTTTCTACAATTACTAATTCGAAATTACTATTCAGCAAATTTTGGTGATAAACCTTTTATGATTACACAACTTCTTTTGTAGTGATGTATCTTCCCTTGTGTCTAAACCCATTTCTCTGAATGAGATTGTGCCAATTATTTTAATTCGCAGTAAAATGAAATTATTGTCCTTTCCGGGTTCAAATTCAAGATTACATCTAGTTTGCGAATCTTACACAGCATCTCACGGCTCTTTTGCCGACACCCCTGATATATCCGGCTGCATCTGAACTTGCCTCGTCCCGTTCCTATCTTTGGATATACTACTCGAGTTCTTCCAACAAAGTTGACTCATGTTTCAGAATATTTTTCCATCCCGTCTGCGAATACTTCGAGAACTTCTCTGAGACCTTTCGTGAATTCTAATGGATTCCTTCCCTGGTGGCGTCGCCGTGGCGCTCTGCCCGCGCTCTCTTCCGGCCCTGTGCATTTCCTTCCGCGAGCCCCGTCGCCCTCAGCGCAGCAGCCCTGGTATCCGATTGCCCTCGCAACCCCTCTCCGCTCGCGACCTCTTTCTCGGTGTATCCCACTTCTCGGATTCTAGCCGCTGGGATCGGGGCCTTTTGCAGGAAATGCAGCTGTAGGTTTCACGCATCTCCTTTGCTATGTACCTTAGAACAAATTCACTAATTACTTCGTCTAACCGATAATATCCATGAAGCACTTCAAGCTGGCCATTATTTAATAGCAGTCTTCCTCAATGTCGCTCAAGCGTTCGACAGGGTCTGGTACGAAGGGTTAGTTTACAAACACAGAAAACTAGGCCTATTGAAATACTTAATCAATACCTTATCTAATGTAATTACTAATCGCACAATTATTGCGTAAGTGGCCTCGACTCTTCCTTCACCACAGATAAGGTCAGCAGGAGTTCCACAAGGTTCTCCATTGTCGCTGTTTTTCTTTAATATTTACTTTCAGACGTTCCATCGCATCCTAACATACACATTGACCTTTTAGCAGACGATACTGTCATTCTTGACTCATATGAGTATCTCAACACTTCAAGAAAATTAATTCAGGGACATCTTACGACCATTGAAACATGTCGTAGAAAGTGGAAAATTCAGATAAATCCAAATAAGTTCACATCGAAAGTATTCACCCTTCGATTTCCAGCCTTCCCACTCGCACTAAAATTTGACTCAACAATAATACCATGGGGCACCCAAACCTAGACAACCATCAATTATCTAGGCGTCCTCATGGATACCAGATTGACATGGAAAGACCACGTTACCTCGAAAGTTAACGAATCCAACTGACGCTTAGGTATTTTCGACAAGTAATTAAACGTCCACATTAAAGTTCCATTCTTCTCTCCTTATCTACAAAGCCAATTTACGGCCGTTAGGTATGCCTGTCCAGGCTGGTGTAATGTAGCCCATACAATAATCGACAAAATTCAAATATTCCAGAATAAGATTCTCAGAATAGCAGTGAACGCACCTTGGTATATAAGCAACACAGATCTCCACAAAGACTTAACCACAGAACCCGCCCTAACATATATGAAAAAATTCTCTCATACATTATTTCAAAATCTATCTCCATTCACCGGTGCATCTCATTTCAATCTAGGCAAAGGTTATCCCGTAAAACCTCGTCTACGTAACCGCCTTTCCTTTCACAACTTTTCCCTTAATCCGGCTGATATTAGATAATGAAATAAATACTCCTCCTATCAACAGACAACAATATTTATTCCCACACCCTAATACTCGCACACAGTAATCGATGACTGGAGGCAAAATAGACCGAGTGTGTTGAAGTCAACGGGGATTGCACTGAAAAGAAATGAGGTGCAAAAAAAGAAATGAACAATAAAAAAACAAAAAAATCAATAAATAATTTTATATTCATGCTCAAATAGACAACTTATTGAACCACCTCTTTACCACCCTTTCCGTCCCCGAGTCTTTTTGCTGTAGACCTAAATATCATTTCTCCGATTTTCTTTCGTTTTTTGGTTGTAGATTCCAAGAACACCCGAAGCCACACACGTCCAGTTACGTAACTGGCGGATGGGGTTGGAGCAGGTTGGTGTCAAGAGCCTCGTCATCTGCGGCCGAGTTGGTTTCGAGCGCCACCGCACTCTGGCGCCGCTCGTTTGAACTAACAGGAAGTTTCGCTCGCCGGCCGCAATGTGGGATCCGGCAAATATGCGGTTTCAGAACACGCCCACGTCGGTACGCGCGGGGAGGGGGAACCGGAAAGCAAATAATACAAAGTAAATTGATATTTAATTTTACGTCCGTCAGAAATATGTGAAGCAAAAATATCCGGCAGGGGATGGTTGGTGCAACTGACCGCGGAGTATTTTTAAGTTACGACGATGAGCTAACTCACCGCAAACAGCGTTCATTAATTCAACGTAAATGATAGTGGTGATGATATGAGATATTCAAAATCCACAACCGAATTAATTCGGCTGCAATTAAGATTTATAGGTTTTGTTCATTAACACGTTTGTTTGCGCCGATGACAATTCCGAATGGCGATTTGTTGTAAAATGCTGTTATTTATGTAGCTTGAAGCGAAAACTGATAGTATTTTTTACTTCAAGTGCAAAGCAGTCACTGATTCTAATGTTCCCACGGAATAAAAGCTACGTAATTACCATAGAGTCGAGCACACTGGATATAATAGTCCACTGGCATTGCTATACCATGTCTGGAGCTCTGGCATAGGGATAGTCGCCACGGAAAATGAAAAAGTTTCGACAACCAAAAGGAAAGGACCGTCAAAAAAGAGAGTAATTCAAAAATTTGAATTACGGTTTTTGGTTTGGCGTTTGGTTTAAAAAAGGGGGAAAACGTTTTTTTTAGGTTTCTCCAGCTCAAGGCGGGGAATTTTCTTTTTTTACCATATTACCCTCACTACAATTCTGCGCTTGCAAGTGTCTTATTATTAATCTAAGGAATTTATACTCTAGTATCCAGCAAAAGTATTGCATGTAACACGTAAAATGAAACGCTATTTTAGAATGAATTGTTTCCTTTTTGTTTTATTACAATGGAACAATATTACAATAGAACTATAGTTTAATTAACTACTATTAATTATAATTGTTATATCGGTTAAAACAGGACATGAAAACATCAATTTTTATGTTTTTCAACGCAGATTTAAACTGTACTTGCCAACGTTTCAAGAAACGTTTAGTTAGGGAACATGCTATTTACTTTTTTAAATATATTTTTACGGAATTGTTTGTAACACAGAGTGTTCTAAAAGAGATACACCTTTATTGTTGAACGGTCAAATTGTTAGCATTTCAACTTCTAGAGAATGATAAGACAACGTCATATAGATGATTTTTTAAGGGCAGAAAACTCACAGTGGCCACATATTTCCATGGACAAGGGTACTATGCAAATGACCAGCATATTTAAATCAATTCTTCAATGTATTTCTGTTTAATTAAACTGTATCAAGTTCTGAAAGTGATACTGAGAAAATAACCTGTATACGGTCATTTCATGAAATATTTAAAGAAGACTGAATACGACATGTATTGATCTAAACATACGTTGAATAAACTTTCAAACGTTAAGAGTCCAAGAGTCTCGCGAAACATACTAGTCTTGAACAGATTTTTCAGACCCCAAAATTACTAGAGGTGGTTCCTTCTCGTATTAACAGTCAAATCAGTGGCGTGGCACCAGTTGGTGACACCCGGGGCAAAAATCATGATATCACCCCTCAATAAATTAAATATTTAAAAAACCTAGTCCTGAATAGTATATACTTTATTTAATAAAAATACAAGCATATTTGCACATGGAATTTATTTATAATATGTTAAAAAACTATAAGTAATTCAGAATAATAAAAATATAATTTTTAAATAAATAATTTAATAATTCTAACAATAAACTTTCCTAATTGGTGACCACTAAAATGCTGTCATCCTGGCCGACCACCCCTCCTGGCCCCTAACTACGCCACTGAAGCAAATAGTAGTCTTCTGTGCCCTCCTCCCCGCACTTCCATCGTCCCCGGGCCCGCGGCCCCGCGTGAGGTCGGCGTGTGCGGTTCCGGTCATGCCTGGTCCAGTCTCTAGAGTAACCCAATCGGTTGCAACGCCGATTCCTCCATTTTAAATCCAATAATCAGAGACGCTCCAACTGTTTGCGTTCAGAACTTCCAATCTACTCAAAGCCAATATTAATACATTCGAAACTCTCCGCAACAGTTGTGATCATTTCTCACCAACCACTGAACGCTGTCTGGCGGTTCTGTCAGATAAGAAGTAATTAAACGGCCGCAATCGGCGAAATTGATCAACTCACTGTATCTAAGGACATTCTTATAAGTGAGTATTCATTGCTTCCGAGCGCAACTACACAGATAATTAATCCCGCAAGTTTAGTGTATCTTATTTACTGGGATGTAATGGTGTTCAATCACAACGTGAAAACTTACACGTTGGCTTCTCTTGCACCTTTTCGAGCAGGGCACCGCCCCTCTTGAGTCAAGTTCTAAGCTGCCAATTGGTATCCAGACACGTGTGGTAGTATAGTGCGTGTAGGTTTAAGTAAGGGGAAAGAACAGGAGAAGGCAGCGGAAGGAAAAATCTCATGCGGACCGTTTTCCTTATGTTAGGGTTCAGGCATTCGCACGGTGCTGATCAGAAAAAAACATGGAAAACTACCGAGAAACCTTCAGAGCAACCAAACATTAAATTTCTCTTGCAGACAGCCAATGGTTGAATTCGACTAGCATGTAGCGCGGTGTTTCAAAGTCGCCACCGTCGAGACTCAACTTCGGAATCTATCTGACAACAAATGCAGCAAGAGGCAACCACGGTGTGTTCTAAGCCATCGCATCGGCTAGGGGCGTGGGCTGGGGCGTGGGCGTAGGGCGTGGCTAGGGCGTGGCTAGGGGGGAGTAGGGGCCGTGGCTGGGGCCGTTGGGCAGGCGTGGCTAGGGGCGTGGCTAGGGGCGTGGCATGGGGCGTGGGCTAGGGGCGTGGGCTAGGGGCGTGGGTTAGGGGCGTGGGCTAGGGGCGTGGGGCTAAGGGCGTGGGGCTACGTGGGCTGGGCTGGCTAGGGGCGTGGGCTAAGGGCGTGGGCTAGGGGCGTGGGCTGGGCGTGGGCCTAGGGCGAGGTCTAGGGGCGTGGGGCTTAGGGCGTGGCTAAGGGCTGGGGCGGAATGCGGGATGCGGGGGCGGGGTGAGGGTGGTGGCGCGGGAGGTTGGGCGTGTGAAGCGGGTGAACGGGGAGCGGGGGAACGCAGAGCGAAGCGCGGGGGCGGGATGGAGTGCGAGCGGCGTGGCGCTGCGTTAATTAACGCAATGCGGGCTCGGAGCGGGCGGGGTGGGGGCGCGGGCGAGCGCTCATGGGGTCGTTAGCGACCCCAGGAGCCGCCGCTTGACCCCGGAGCGCCCTTCTCCCGGTGCGAGCTGACGTAGCCTTGGCGACGGCCTATGCGTTCCCGCCGCGTGAGCGTGTTGCGGAGATAGCACGCACGTCCTTTGGCGAGCGCCGCGTGGTAATTACACCAAGACGCGCAAGGGGATGCTTATCTCAATAGGGCTGCTTTCTACGATTCTTTTTATAAATAATCTCTAAAGTATTTTGATCTACGTACGTTTCATAAAACTATACATTTTTAGAAAATATATGTAGTTCTAACGAGCATGATAAAATGGTTAAAGAAAGTTTCTGTCGAGGTCTCCAAAACTTGCAAGTAAAAGGTAGATACACATTCAGAATTTTTAAGAGAGAAATGACTAATTAAATACTGTAAATTAAAGATGCTGTCTGGAATCAAAAATAAAAAAATCACAACATCTTTAATTTACCGAGTTCAGTTATTAAGAAGTATCTACCTCACCAGCGATCTAATTAATAGAAATGACTAATTTGTGTCTAAACTCTGTTTTCAACATTTTCATATTCATTTTCCTGTATGTCGTTGATAATAAATATAACTTCATACGAAGTATGAACCTGAAGCCGACGCATTAAGCGCGAAATGCAACAAAATATTATTTTTGAAATCAGTGGATGAATCCATCTTTATTATAGCGCCTCGCTAATGTCTAATGACGACAGATGCGGCTGAAGTTGTAAATAACCTGTCTGAATAGTTTAACTTTTCGTAGGTTTTTGTATCATTTACCAGGTTGGCGAAAATGGAGATCTCATTGCGTTTTATACTTCAGCGCGTGAATTAGAGCTATCGCAGAGATCACTGGTAGGTCTATCGTGTATGAATTGTCCCTGCGTTCACCGGCATCTCTATTATGGCGCCTCGCTAATGTCTAATGACGACAGATACGCTGAAGTTGTAAATAACCTGTCTGAATAGTTTACTTTTCGTAGGTTTGTATCATTTACAGTTGGCGAAAATGGAGAATTCTCATTGCGTTTAATACTTCAGCGCGTGTGCATATAGAGCTATGCAGAGATCACTGGTAGGTTCTATCGTGTATGAATTGTCCCTGCGTTCACCGCATCTCTATTATGCGCTCGCTAAGTGTCTAACGACGACAGATGCGGCTGAAGTTGTAAATAACCTGTCTGAATAGTTTAACTTTTCGTAGGTTTAGTATCATTTACAGGTTGGCGAAATGGAGATCTCATTGCGTTTTATACTTCAGCGCGTGGAATTAGAGCTATGCAGAGATCCACTGGTAGTCTATCGTGTATGAATTGTCCCTGCGTTCACCGCATCTCTATTATGCGCCTCGCTAATGTCTAATGACGACAGATACGGCTGAAGTTGTAAATAACCTGTCTGAATAGTTTAAGCTTTTCGCAGGTTTAGTATCATTTACAGGTTGGCAGAAAATGGAGATCTCATTGGCGTTTTATACCTCAGCGGCGTGGAATATAGAGCTATGCAAGAGATCACTGGTAGGTCTATGCGTGTATGAATTGTCCTGCGTTCACCGCATTTCATATGTTTATCATTTTTAACGCGTGATCGTTCATTTAAATGTGATTGTAGACTGATTCATTTCATTTGTCTTGTTAGGGAGTCTCCCTCTTCATTGGAAAATACATGAATGATAATGTATATGCATACATTTCATCTCAATTTACATTTTAAAGCAAATGTAACAATTCCATGTCTTTGACAGGATACTTTTTACAGGATATTTTTCCGGTGACCTAATTCATCATAGAAGAGCAAATTAAGGGAGCCGACAATTGGGATCCATGCAAATGGAAACGATCAATCAACTCAGGAGGCGTCAAATGTGAGGTATCAACACTTCCACGAATCTTTCTTCCTTCGCTTTTCGCCCGCAAAATGCAGAGAGCTTGAAAAAATCTAAGAGATCCCTTGATGCGAACTACATACGTAATATAGATGTGTTGACAAAGAAGGTCATGTGGTAACTGCAAGTATACATCAATGGTAATAAAATATCAAAACTCAAACTGATTGTTTCTGAAAACGTGTTTTCATTTCCATCAGCCCAGTTTTTCGTAGTGTCACTCGTAATGCGAAGTTACCATTGTTATTTAATTTTCCGTTTGACTGCTTTCCACGCATTTTGAAAATAGTATTGACCCGTTAGAAGCACAAATGCTGCTGGACTAACCACAGACTGATAAGTGGTTTCCCCAAAATTAGCGCGCAATCTGCTCAAAGGAAAGTAATCAAATACTATCTTGTAACACTACAAAAATGAAATTATTTAAACCAGAACAGTCTTCACGAATATTGCAATAAACTTTTAAAGTATACGCGAATACATAGCACAATAGTTCTCTGCATACAAGAATAAAGTTGCAAACAAAGTTTCAGTTTCCAGCATCTCTCAAATGTAACAAGTGAAAAGCGTATTACTTAGGCCGGGCGGCATCTGACTGTACCACAACTCCAGCTGTGACGTAAAAAGAGAAGTAACCTGTATGATATTCGCGTCGGTACGAGCAGAATAATAAACAGGCAGAATAAACAAGCAAATAATTCCATTTTTTGTCAAAATTCAGATTTTTCTAATTTTATATAATTTTTTACAATATTCTATCCTTAAACAGATACAAAAATAATTCCGCACTTCTAGCTAGATGAACAACTCTAAAATATTTACACACATATTTTAATGTGGTGGTAAACAATTTCTTGAGTTGCCATTGGAGAATACCTTTCTTTTCGTTTCCGCCTCTATGAAGAATATATCGTTTTTCGTAGCACATGTGAGAGAGTTTGATTCAAAAGTAAAGAGATATACGTATGGTCTTTTGAAATATTGTTATACGATACAATCTGAATAATGCATTTCCGGACAACTTTGTGTTCAAACACAATGAAGCGAATGTCTTAGAGTTGAATGGAATAGAATTGAATTAATGCCTTATTTTACGTGGCGAAGTTAGACCTCATACCTTAGTCACCATTTTAGTTAGCCGTACAAATAGACATGGGACA
>BOPP01000002.1:10696532-10720031 GCA_017312745.1 Gryllus bimaculatus | reverse complement strand
GGAACGCAGGGCGAAGCGCGGGGGCGGGATGGAGTGCGAGCGGCGTGGCGCTGGCGTTAATTAACGCATGCGGGCTCGGAGCGGGCGGGGTGGGGGCGCAGGCGAGCGCTCAATGGGGGTCGTTAGCGACCCCAGGAGCCGCCGCTGACCCCGGAGCGCTCTTCTCCCGTGCGAGCTGACGTAGCCTTGGCGACGGCCTATGCGTTCCCGCCGCGTGAGCGTGTTGCGGAGATAGCACGCACGTCCTTTGGCGAGCGCCGCGTGGTAATTACACCAAGACGCGCAAGGGGATGCTTATCTCAATAGGGCTGCTTTCTACGATTCTTTTATAAAATAATCTCTAAAGTATTTTGATCTACGTACGTTTCATAAAACTATACATTTTTAGAAATATATGTAGTTCTAACGAGCATGATAAAATGGTAAAAGAAAGTTTCTGTCGTGGTCTCCAAAACATGCAAGTAAAAGGTAGATACACATTTCAGAATTCTTAAGAGAGAAATGACTAATTAAATACTGTAAATTAAAGATGCTGTCTGGAATCAAACATCAAAAAAATCACAACATCTTTAATTTACCGAGTTCAGTTATTAGAAGGTATCTACCTCACCAGCGATCTAATTAATAGAAATGACTAATTTGTGTCTAAACCCTGTTTTCAACATTTTATATTCATTTTCCTAATATCGTTGATATAAATATAACTCATACGAAGTATGAACCTGAAGCTGAACGCATTAAGCGCATAATGCAGCAAAATATTATTTTTGAAATCAATGGATGATCCATCTCTATTATGCTCCTCTATTATCTATTATGCATCTCTATTATGACGACAGATGCGGCTGAAGTTGTAAATAACCTGTCTGAATAGTTTAACTTTTCGTAGGTTTTGTATCATTTACAGGTTGGCGAAAATGGAGATCTCATTGCGTTTTATACTTCAGCGCGTGGAATAGAGCTATGCAGAGATCACTGGTAGGTCTATCGTGTATGAATTGTCCCTGCGTTCACCGCATTTCATATGTTTAATCATTTTAACGCGTGATCGTTCATTTAAATGTAATTGTAGACTGATTCATTTCATTTGTCTTGTTATGGAGTCTCCCTCTTCATTGGAAAATACATGAATGATCAAATGGTATATGCATACATTTCATCTCAATTTACATTTTAAAGCAAATGTAACAATTCCATGTCTTTGACAGGATACTTTTACAGGATATTTTTCCGTGACCTAATTCATCATAGAAGAGCAAATTAAGGGAGCCGACAATTGGGATCCATGCCAAATGGAAACGATCAATCAATCAGGAGGCGTCAAATGTGAGGTATCAACACTTTCACGAATCTTTCTTCACTTCGTTTTTCCGCCCGCAAAATGCAGAGAGCTTGAAAACATCTAAGAGATCCCTTGATGCGAATACATCGTAATATAGATGTCTTGTCAAAGAAGGTCATGTGTAACTGCAAGTATACATCAATGTAATAAAATATCAAAACTCAAACAGATTGTTTCTAAAATGTGTTTTCATTTCCATCAGCCCAGTTTTTCGTACTGTCACTCGTAATGCGAAGTACCATAGTTATTTTACGTTTGACTGCTTTCCACACATTTATGAAGATAGTATTGACCCGTAGCGGCACAAATGCTGCTGGACAAACCACAGACGGATAATGGTTTCCCCAAAATTAGCGCGCAATCTGATCAAAGGAAGTAAATCAAATACTATCTTGTAACACTACAAAAATTAAATATTTAAACCAGAACAGTCTTCACGAATATTGCAATAAACTTTTAAAGTATACGCGAATGCATAGCACAATAGTTCTCTGCATTACAAGAATAAAGTTGCAAACAAAGTTTCAGTTCCAGGCATCTTCAAAATGTAACAAGTGAAAACCGTATACTTAAGGCCGGGCGGCTTCTGCCTTGGATACAACACCAGCTGTGACGTAAAAAGAGAAGTGACCTGTATGATAATTCGGTCGGTACGAGCAGAATAATAAACAGGCAGAATAACACAAGCAAATAATTCCATTTTTAGTCCAAATCCAGATTTTTCTAATTTTATATAATTTTTTTACAATATTCTCTCCTTAAACGGATACAAAAATAAATTCTGCACTTCTAGTCTAGATGAACAACTCTAAAATATTTACACACATATTTTAATGTGTGGTAAAACAATTTATTGAGTGCCATTGGAGGAATACCTTCTTTTTCGTTCCTCCTTCATGAAGAATATATCGTTTTCGTATCACATGAAGAGTTTGATTCAAAAGTAAAGAGATATACGTATGGTCTTCTTGAAATATTGTTATAGATACAATCTGAATAATGTATTTTCGGACAACTTGTGTTCAAACACAATGAACAGAAATTTACTTAGAGTTGAATGGAATAGAATTGAATTAACGCCTTATTTTACGTGGCGAAGTTAGACCTCATACCTTAGTCACCATTTTAGTTAGCCATACAAATAGACATGGGACATACAACTTGGCAGAAATTAATTCAATTATATTCTGGAGACATTAATGAAGAGTATTTTTTTAAATTGTTGACTGTCAAAAGTACTACGTGTCATTTATTGAGAAAGTATGATTTACGTAAACATTTTCAGGATCTTTCTAGAAGTGACATTGTCACCACAGGCTTCAAAATCAAAATATGTGTTAATGATAGAGATACGTATTGTAAAAAAATACCAAAATTAAATCAACAACAACAACAACAACAACAAGTAGTTCATTTGGCGCTAAACACTTCTGAAAATTTCTATCATCAAATGCCGTGCGTCGTTTTGTCATGAGATGACACACACTACGGGGATGGAAAGGTACAGCTTCCCTCGTGCTAAGTCTTCTGGCAGCAGTGTGTTAACCGGGGCTGCCTTCAGACTGCGCTGCCGTCATCGCCGTCCACAAATCGCCTTCACAACGCGGTCTCCTCGTCACGCCTCGCCTCGCCGCGCCTCGCCACGCAGAACGTCGCGCCTGGTAACGAGCGAAGCCAGCAGGCGCGCCTTCGTCATTCCGGGAACCGAAACCGAACCCCTCATTAATTCAGAAAAATTGATTCGCGGGAACCGGTTCACTCGTTAGCCTCGGGCACGGGATAATTGTCGTCGTGGAAGCAGCGAGCTCTGCTTCCGCAGTCCCGAGACATAATGAAGCCTTAGCATTTCATGAGCTGTACATTTTAAGAGACGGCAACCCATAGCGGGAAATGATGGGCAATTTCACAATTTTATCTCGCGCTTTAGAAGAGGCAGGCGAACCACTGTTGACTTTCCCACTAGGTTGAACGATTTATTGACAATCTTGTAAAATGGAACACGCTGCGGGAAAGCGGAGACAAAATGGAAGAGAGTCAGGAAATACTTCAGATTCACTGCAAAAGGAAGATACGTAAAACGGAACGGCTGAAGGAGAATGCCTGCAAGAAGTTGATGTTCAAATATTTCGTCGGTAGGAGAGGAAAAGGGAAAGGCCGACTTCAATTCGAAGGCGGAATGGGCTTTGTAAGTAATTTCACAAAACAAAGGGCCTATAAATTGAATAAAGGACAGATTTAAAAGGGAGTAAAAAACATTGGAATGCAAAGACAATGAATCTGAATGGTAAAAAAAAATTGATATTAAGAAATTTGAATTTGAATATCACGGAAGTAATTAGACACGATCAATATGAAAATATACTAATTATATTAGAATTACTCAATGAAGCTTTAACGTTTTGCGAAAAGAGACTTGACTAACATAATAAATACAATGGAATATTTTAAATTGACTCGCATTTGAAAAACACCTGAAATGACAGATAATACTATGAATATTAAAGGCAGTTTATGATTAGCTAACTCCTAACATGTCTTAATAAGAAAATGATTTATGTACTGCTTAGATCTTGAAGCTATCTAAATGTCGTGTGATTTTAATATGAGAGAGATTCGTACAAATATATTTGCGAGTTAAATTTACTCATAAATATCATCAATTTAAAATATTCAACTGTCGTTAATTTCGTCTGTGTAACTCGAAGACATGCAGCCCACTTATCTCCTAGAATTACGTCTCTCAAGAAGTTTGTTCATGAATATAAGATTAGAAACGTTTCACAAAGTTCGTTCTGCATTCTCTAAATTTCTGATCAGCGTGAGCAAATTAGACTTGTAACTCATTCCACACAGTACCCACGTGGAATAGTGCTCATCCTTTCAAAGAAATAATCACTATCAAAAATAATTTAATAATTACATCAATAAAATTTAAAAACTGTACGAGAATTTGCTGTACGAGTGCTGTTACAGGAGTGTATAAGTTGAACGACATAAGAAAGTAGTTCTTACAGTACATTTTCTTTACAGAAATATGAGACTAATTAAATACACACAGAATACATTACGTTTGGAATTGAATGCAAAAAAATTTTGAAATTCAAATGAGCCTTTTCCTACTTCTATTACTTTTCTATATTCCTACTTCTCTTCGTATTATTTTCTTAAACTTGAATTGAAAGAGGCTGGAAAGATTATGAAGATGATCAGATCAGATGTGTCTGAATGTCAGATGTATCGGAATGTCGATGATCAGGTCAGATGTGTTTGAAGAGAATTTTACAGGATATGTCAGTACATCAATCGCTTCCACAAAAATATGAAGATGGCATAGATTCAATATGTCATCGACATTCCGATCTTCAGAATCCTGAATTCAGGTAATGATTGGGTTGGTTTGTTGCTAGTAATTCTGGGCGCATCAGTCGCTAAGATCATTAGTCCCGTAGGTGTAGAGCATGTTTTCCCATGGGAGGAGGCGGTGATTTTCACCCGCTGGATCTGCAAGATCCAGCGCCGACCTAACGCTGGAAGGCAAGTTTTCGTTCTACCAGGTACTTCCCACCAGCCCCCGCCTCAGCTGGAACAAGCTGCAAGCTCTCGACCGGTCTCCCGGCATGTGAGGTAGTGTAGTGCATGTTAGTGTAAGTGTAAGTATGGGGTGAGGAAAGGACAAGGAATAGAATGGGAAGATTACACGCAGTCTGTGCTCGTTTGTTAAGGTACCGCACCGGCATTCGCCTGGTATTGATAGGAGGAATCATGGAAAACTACCGATTAGAGCAGCCAGCTGCTAGAATTGTTTTCCGGGCAGGGCCTAAACTCGACCTATCCGTCTGGCTAGTGCCGAAAATCCTGCCACCGTCGGTTGTGGTACCCTAGGATTTCTCGGTGAGAGGTACTGCAGTGACATCTGTTGATAACGTGAACCACTTTTCCAGGTGGTAGTAATGGGGTGAAGTGGGGGTCATTTTAAGCAGAGCGCGAGCTAATGAAGCATCGTGGGGAGGGGAGGCAGAGAGGAGGTAGGGGATCCCAGGGGGCGGCGCCACATCGCGAGGAGGGGGGTGGTCGAGGGCGAATCGCAAACTTCTTGCGGTCGCCGCCGCCGCCGGCCACGCACCACCGCCACCATGCCGCCCGCCGACACCAGTAAAGATTGCACTCACTTAGGAAAACTCCCCAAGTTTATTCGCGCGGCGCCACCCCCCCTACACTACCTCGCGCCGCACCTCCTTCAACCCCGCCTCCCCCCTCCCTCCACCCTTCTCCTCGGCCTCACACGACTCGGCCCGCCCCCCGCCCCGTCTCTCTTCTTCCTCGCAGCCGCCAGTTATTACGACCTTACCCGCGCGCGTGAGCATGCAGTCGTCACGTCGGAGATAAAAAGAGTTGAAAGCTTTCGCTGCAGATGGACGGCCTTGTCCACCAAAGACGAGGACCTGGAGGAGATCCCGGATAAGCAGGAACAGACAGTCCCCGTTCGTGCTGGAAGGGGCAAGGGGAGTGGGAGGGTAGGGAGGGAGTGAGGGAACATCTGGGTGGTGTCGGAGAGAGACAGTCGCAGCGTTTGAATGATTGGGAAATTGCGATGAGAGGTTAACAGGAAAGAGGCGTTGCACGTATGAAATTCGCACGCGAAGAAACTAAATGCTCAGTGATACTGAAAAGTGTAGATACTGAATTTGGGATAAGTTGTGACAACCATCGTAAGTACACATTTTAAGGTAATTTATATTGCGTTAATTAATGTAGTACACTAAAACAAACCGTAAAATTTCTTATTTGGGGATCAAAAATACAATATACAAATTATTTGGAGAGGGTAGGATCGCAGGAAGTGACTAAGTGCATCATAATAATTAGTATATGAGCCAATGCGGTGATACGGTTACTGCTGAGAAGTTGGGCAAGGGTAGACGAGTGTGTACTATCAAGGAAAATTAAGCTGGAGGAATTGAGGGGAACTGAGGCCGCACCCAGTAGAGCAAGTGTATGGCAGGTGAGTGCGCGGAGAGACAAAGGAATTGCTGAGCCTCGAGGAGGGTAATTGCTAATTGAGTAGTCACGTGCGAGGGCGCTGAGCGTGCAGAGGGCGCGTGAGGGCAGTGGTGCTGGTGGTTGATTGATTATTAGTGATTCCGGGCGCGTCAACAGCTAAGGTCATTATTCCCGTACGTGTGCTGCATGTTTTTGATCGGAAGGTGGCGGTTTTTTCCCTTTCTGAATGATGAGATCTGACGTCGACATACCGTCGGCTAGCGAGGTTTCCCGCAGCCAGGCATCTCCCACCGGCGGGGAAGCCCCAGCAGGGACATTCTCTAAGCTCCCGAACGGTCTCCCGGCATGCAAGCGTATGTGTAAGAGGTAAGATATGGCAAGGAATGGGAAGGAAAGATCGGCGCGGTCCGTGGCCCGTTTGTTAGGGTATTGCTATTTGCCTGACAATGATCTGAGGAACCACGGAAAAGTACCAATCAGAACAGACTTCACTTTTCTAGACAGCGGATGAACTCGACCTACCTAAGCAGGGAGAGTGTAATCCCAGGACCTTCCAGTCAGAGGCACTGCAGTGACATCAGCTGATTCCCTGAGCCACCTCGCCCTTTTGGGTTGGGAGGGGGGAGGCAATCGGCCCGGGCGAAGCGGACGCAGGAGGCGGCCGGCGCCGCTGGGGTGGGAAGAAACGGGGAAGGTAGAGCGAATAAACAAACGAGGGGAGCGGGGCGGCAGCGATTACCGGCACAAAGGGCGCTGCGGCAGACAATGCGCCCGATTTATACGGGGAAGCTGCTGCTGCTGCGTCGACGGGGCCCAGGATTTCATTGGGCGAGGGCCGCACGCCGTGCCTGCCGGGTGGATGACCTGGCGACCCCACGCGGACGTCACTGAGGCAGGTGTTCGGACGCACGCGCGTCGCTATTAAGAACATCTGGTTGATTGAGTGATTTAGTTGCTTTTCTAGGCTGGTCAACTAGTACGGTCATTAGTCCCGTAAGTGCAGTGCATGTTTTTCTCGGCATGTGGCGATGATCATTCGATAGCTGTATGGCGAGATCCGGCGCCGACCTACACGACGTCTTCCGGGGTTTTCCCAACCAGGTATCTCCCACAAGGGGGGCACCACCCCAGCCGGTATGAGCTCTATGCTCACGACCGGTCTCCTGACGTGTGTAGTAGTGTAGTGCATATAGGTGTAATTGTATGGAAGTAAGAGGTGAGGATTTGATAAGGAAGGAAGGAAAGGGAGGAAAGGAAAGGAAGGAAGGAAGGAAAGGAAAGGAAAGGAAGGAAAGGAAGGAAAGGAAAAGGAAAGGAAGAGGAAGGAAGGGAAAAGAAGGAAAGGAAGGAAAGGAAGGAAGGAAGGAAAGGAGAAGGAAAGGAGGAAAGGAAGGAAGGAAAGGAAGGAAAGGAAAGGAAAGCGAAGGAAGAAAGGAAGGAAAGGAAGGAAAGAAGAAAGGAAGGAAGGAAAGGAAGGAAAGGAAGGAAAGGAAAGGAAAGGAAGGAAAGGAGAAGGAGGAAAAGGAACGGGAAAGGAAGGAAAGGAGAAGAAGGAAGGAAAAGAAAGATCGCGTTCGATCCGTGGTCCGTTCGTTAGGGTACGCACTGCTCCTACATGCACCTATTAGTGGGTTCACCTATTAAGGGGTACGTACTGCTCCTACATTCACCTAATCTGAGTTATTTAAGATGATGAAGTGCAGCAGAAAGAACATTGATGTCTATGAAATAATACCTTGTATCTCCAAACCACGAATTTTACTAGATACCACGGATAATACATTTATTCTTCTACGTGATGTAATTGTACTAATATGTTGTTATTGATGTAATTTTCACAAAATACAACTTTTTAATTTTATTTATTCCAAAACTTGGAGATACGAAATGAATTGTTTCTTAAGGATCGATTTGTGGATTTTTACATTGAAGAAAGAAGCAAAAAAAATTCTATAGTGATTCCAATATAAAAAAAATTATAAATATGGAATTGCAACTTTTGAACTAGACAGGTCTAATTAAACTTTTTTATAAAACACACATGAGTTAAAACGAAAATTGAAAAGTCAGAAAATAATAGTTACCCAGCCGTTTGTCGACACGTGAGCGCCTCGCTCACCTTTGCTTTCGATTGTTTCAATTGCAAAATAAAATCACAATAGATTCTCGACATTCCGTGAAGCTTCCTAGAAATGCATTATAAGTACTTTAGTGAAGCATCACAAGCGACTGCATATTCACTTGGCAGCTATACCGTTGTTTCTACTACGTAACTGTACTGCTCTCAGTACGTATCTACGTACTGAGAGCCATCATTATCATCATCGACTATCCGAATTAGTAATTTATTCTCGTATTGCAATATTTTATTTGTCATCAACATTAATCTAAACAGGCATATACTCTATCATTTTGTTATTACATGAACTGAATATCTCTTCTTTAGATTATCCTTCGAGTTTACGGCCCCATTTTTGTTTTTTTGTATAAAAAAACAAAATCGCAGCCTTTTCATTGCCTCTAGAAGATGTATAATTACTACCAAACTTGAACATTACAAATAGTTGTAACAGAAGTTTTTAGTTTTGGTGCACATATGAACTGCATTACTCTCAAAATCGACTACGGTACTATAGTGTAAACAACTCTGAGAAGGAACAATATACAATATGCTCTTTAGTATCTACTTTCAACTAAATGTCTTTCATTATAACAAATCATCGTGATTTTGCATAAGGTTAATCATTAGAGGTTGAGAGCGGAAAAACGCCTAGCATGGCGTGTTGTATACTCCAAGTATGCTACGCGAATATGGGGGTCGGATGTTCTCAGAGTCCGGCGCGCCTGCTTCAGTTATCACAGTGACGGAGGAGTGCGCCAGCGACTGAGATCATTTTCACGTTTAGGTGTGAATAGTATCTCTGGCGCAGCGTGTCATGACCTTTGACCTATGTTTGGAGAAACTTTGCCGATGTGTGATGAGAATACTGCTCGCTGCCATGATCGTTTGCTGGTCGTAGATATCGCCGGTTTGTAGGATGGCTTCTACTGCGCCAAGTCCGGCGACTACACTACGGCGTCGATAAAGTTTTACTACTGACGGGAAAGTAAAGTATAGTACAAAGTGAGCATCAACTTGTGCTTTTGAAATGATTTTGAAACGTCGTATGTTTTATAATTAGTGAATTTTAATATTACGTATCATATCCGATTTTATATATTTACTAGGAAAATACTCGGCGTTTTTTCCTATTCAGTCCTTCTTCTGCTTCTTCTTCTTCTTCTTCTTCTTCTTCTTCTTCTTTTTCTTCTTCTTCTTCAGGTATATAGGCACTGCCTGTTACGCCTCCGTTCCCATCTGTTCAAGCTCAGCTCTTCTTTGTTTGTCCTTGCGGGTGTATTGTCGAATTATTTGCGGCAGACGGTTGTCTTGCATCTTTCCATTGAGCTGGTTCCAAGAATTTCCGAAGTAATTGATTTTCTCTTGAAAATTACATATCTCAAGTTCCTTATGAATTTCTAAATTCCTTTTCTTGCCCATGAGCTTATAACCACTCTCTGATCTCAGAAAACTCATTTCAGCTCTTTGTAGTATTATGCTAAATTTTTTGTCATTGTCCACTTTACTTTCATAAAAACATGTTGGGATATTTATTACTTTAGAGAATTTAATCATAGTGTCCTTTCTGACTTTGTTTTTCAGAGTTCTCAGGATTGTGACGTTCATACGATTTAGTTTTTCAATTTTCTCCTGTATATATATTTCCCCTCTGTATGACATTTTGTGTCCCAAGACATTGAAACTTTAAACTTGCTCTTAGGAGAATTATATACCACTAATTTGGATGTAATCGGTTCCACCTCTTCAAAGGCCATGTCTTTCATCCTTGTGAAAAAGAACACGTCTCCGTGTCTCTCTGCATCTGTCTTTCTCTTTGTATGGGTCTATCTTTGTCTCTGTCTGTCTGGTCTCTCTGTCCCTCTCTGTTTGTCTCTCTCTCTGTCCCTCTCTGTCTCTCTCTCTCTGTCCCTCTCTGTCTCTCTCTCTCTGTCCCTCTCTGTTTGTCTCTCTCTCTCTGTCCCTCTCTGTTTGTCTCTCTCTCTCCTCTCTGTTTGTCTCTCTCTGTCCCTCTCTGTTTGTCTCTCTCTGTCCCTCTCTTGTTTGTCTCTCTCTCTGTCCCTCTCGGTTTGTCTCTCTCTCTCTGTCCCTCTCGGTTTGTCTCTCTCTCTCTGTCCCTCTCGGTTTGTCTCTCTCTGTCCCTCTCGGTTTGTCTCTCTCTCTGTCCCTCTCTGTTTGTCTCTCTCTGTCCCTCTCTGTTTGTCTCTCTCTGTCCCTCTCTGTTTGTCTCTCTCTCTGTCCCTCTCTGTCTCTCTCTCTCTGTCCCTCTCTGTCTCTGTCTGTCTGTGTATCTCTCTTTCTCTGTCTCTCTCTATTTGTCTCTCTGTCTCTCTCTCCGCGTCTTTGCCTCTGTCTGTGTGTGTTGTCTCTGTCCCTTTCTGCCTCTGTATCTGTCTGCATCTGTTCGTCTCTAAGTAGATATTCTGATGTTTTTTATACTACACATTTTCCGGTCTCTACTCATGTCTAAAGACAATATTGTGGACAAGAGAAATTTTACGGAAAAGCATCCTTAAATAAATCAGTGCACACGACCTCCTTCAATGTTCTTTTACCTTCCTTGTTTCTTTCCAACCCAAGGGTGCGAGACGCTGTTCCCCTCCCTTCTCCAACCATTGATTTCCTTTGGGCAATATTCAACAAGCTTTTGTTATGTTTCGGATCGGAATGAGGTTCAATTAGTTTATAAAAAACGCTCACAACATTCTGTAACTGTATTTTCAGAAGGAGAAAATATTGTGATATATAAAACATTATTATGAATTAATATGAACATGCTATTGTTGTTTATTATTCAGTAGGTATCAGAGATTTGATACTGTAAATACACTATCCTTCAAGTAAATATTTTGCTATATCTCGCATACATGCACATCCCTTTTAAATTATCACACTTAATATTATTTGCTACGTCTGCCTGGTTGAAGTGTACACATAGAAAGTAGCGGATTTCTATTTTCAGCAGTAATTTTATCGGAACGTCATAGTTTCACCATAAATAAATACGTACTTATATAATATTTTACGCTCGTATACACAATATATGGCATAGGTACGTTCGCAATAATGAATATGCAACAACGACGTTAACTATGTTGTGTTTCCATGCTTCTGACTGTCGGGGTCATGTAGCTATTAATAGGGGCACCTGAAATGAGATGTGATTGTTATCGAGCTTAGAGCGTTTGGGCCCATCGCAAACATGATAATTAATTCATCAATATTTGATTATGTGTAGCCGTATCCTATCGACAATAACAACAAATGTCAACATTGCGTATCCGGTCTACAAGTCGTGCGATAATTTTACCTCCTTTAATAATTCTATGTTCGCTTACCCATTACAACACAAACAAGTAGTTGAAAGTACTGATGTAGTTCATTTGTATTTTGCATGAAATTTTAAGTTATGAAAGAAGATAACATTGCGTGAATTTATTTTCTTAAAAGATATGAAATTAAGCTCAACAACTATTTCAAATTTTCAAAGCAGTTTTACGTGTGAGGATGCAAAACGAAATTTAAAAAATTAAATTTTGCTTTGTAGATGTAATATAAGAAACTTTATTATCTGTCATCGGAAGTGAATAAAGAGTGTGTTGCTGTTTGTTTGGGCCTAAATTTTCACATTTTAGTTAAATATCAATACCTGCGAACAGTTGAATTCTTGTTTTTTTTCTGAGATACATTTCTGAAGTTAGCAATGTCTCACAAAGTAGTAACCTCGTAATAACAGAAATAATAATTTGCCTGATTTCTTTTTTTGCAATATCGACAGTGTACGCTTTTTTCAACACTATACATTGGTTGATATTTGTATCCTATCAAAAGATACACTGCCATAATAAAATTGTATTTGATACATTTTAGTAGAACAGCGCTGTATTACTGTAATTGTATTGCATTCACGAATCCACATTTCTGTAAAAAAGATTTTCTATTAACTTTCAATCCATTCATTCAAAACCAGGCGAATGATACACTAAAATCAAGAGGATGTTCTGTATCACAGTTAACAATAATGCAATGACCAAGGACCTAAATGCTTGTAATATGTTCCACTCTTTGAGGCGTTTGGAGATAAATAAATGGTATCTGACGTATCACATTCTTGGGAAAATGCAATGTGATATCACTTGTTGACACATTGCCGGCCAAATTACTTCGAATTTGGCGCCTTGTCTTCGTTTAACAGGGCGTTTTGATGTTCTTTTGAAGACGGTTTCAAAAGGAAAAGATTATATATTTACAACTTGGCGCCTCCGACGATAGTCTTAATTTCTCCTCCATAAAAGCCGCACCGCAATGTCCTTCTCTGCCACCAAACATTCATCTATCTTCATGGAAGTCCTTGGAGTCGAATATCACCTTCATCTTTCTATAGTTCGGAGCGTATCCGAAAGATGCACACCAGTCTCCAGGAATGGTAAAAATTCCCGCTAAAATGCATTGTCGAAATGAGTTTATCTATCGCAAACGCGCGGCCTCGCCTTGTCTACGAACAACGCTAATGCGGAAAGCTAAAGTAAAAACGCATTTTGAACGTCTCTTCCAAGGTTCGACACCAGAGTGTGCCCGGCAAACGGGATGTCAGTAGAAAACTACTAGCTAAAGACCACGGATTCTCGTAAGGAAAGAGTCAGTTTTCGTTTGGACGAGAATTTCCGGATCAGGCCTGAGCGAGGAGGGCTAACCGGTGACAACTTCTCAATACATCGTTAATCTTTCCCTCGCAAGTTAAAATCCTTGTCAATTGTGTGTCATCTCTTTTCCAGAACACTCCTTTGTTGAGAGAAAGAACAACTGTAATAGAAGAGGCCGATGTTCAATTGCCATTTCCAATCACAACATGCCTCTCGAACCTTTCTTCAACTATATTCGCCGCGCTGGACATCACTATTTACCCAGAATATGGACAATAACAAAAGGAGTTAATTTTAATTGAGCAATTTTGTGAATCACTAAAGTACGGAGCTTCTTCTGTACTTCAAAAAAACCTCCTAATTCAATTTCGTTCAAAACTCGCATATATCTTTAAACGCTTCATTTCAATTACTCCAGCACTAAATAATTCGATTTTTAGTTCTAAAACATTAAAGTTATATTTATTTACTACTTTGAGGTTAGTTTCTAAGGGTTTTAAAAAAACAAACCATTACACAAAAAATTATGTTTAAATAAAATAAAGAAAATATGTATCGTCAGTTTCCCATTAATGGTCACAATGTGTTTTATGGTAGCTCTACTATTATTTAAAGCATTGAAAAATTACTTCATTATTGTTAAACACATGAATATTTATGAAGTTTCAGGTCTAAAACATTTTTTTTGGGGGGTCCATTAAGCAAAACCGCCCTGGAAACTAGAAAATACTCCATACTGAGAAGAAGGATGAAAAACATCTTGTCGGTGATTCTGGAATACCAAGACAATTTCTTATTGTAAACAGATTTCAAAAATTCAAATTATAAACCACAAAATCAAATGGGGTCAAAGAAAGCAAATAGCCTGGGCCTTTTCAGTGTCTTAATTAGTTTTGGACGCTTAGGAATGTATTATTGTTATTCTTGTTGGCGAATAAAAACAGACAACAAATCGATTTATTCGAGCGGCAATGAAGGGTGGATCCAAAAATTAAAAAAGGAACGACGCGCGGCCAAGAAGAATAGCTTCCTGGGACGGCAACTTCCGCACATAAAAAAAAAAACAACCTTAAACAGTAAATAGCAAGCGCATTTTATTTCGCGTGTTTTCCCAAAGCGGAGCGCCGTGTACGCGGTTACGCCGACGGAGGAGCCGTTGCGCGTGGACAGGGGCGCGCGGCTCCCGGGGCGGCGGGGGGCGGCGTGGACCGTGCGCGGGGGGTGTCATAAAACAACGTGGCGGGTTTTGGGGCGGGGCGCGCCCCCCGCGGCGCAAACGGCAACTCGCCGTAACCGCCACCGCCACCGCCGCCGCCGCCTCTTAGTTCCCAACCGCCGCGTCGTGGCGTCCGTCTTCATTGGGGCTACAGTGGCGTCGGCTTCGGAGGGCCACGCGCCCACGGCTGTTAGCACGCGCCGCCCCCCTCGCCCGCCCCGCCTCCGCTTCAACCCCACCCTCGCCCGCGCAACGGCAAACAGTCGTTGCGGCCCGGCGGGGGCACATGCAGCGCGAAATCACGCGGGCCGAGGTCTTTCGGGACGGCGGCTCGCTCAGGGACGTGGCTCGATGGCATGCTGGTTGGCCGGGCAGGATGGAAACTAATGAGATCTGGTGGCCTGCTGGTTCTTTTCAATTTCGTTAATTCGTGGTGGTTTAGAATGCAATATTCACGCGAATTATAACGGTAAAAGAAAAGGAACTCATATCTTTGTCAGTCGTGACAGTCAGCAGCCCTCAATTTTGGACGACTAGAGAGGAAGCTTCATGGGAGTTACATTCTTCAACAACGAACATTGGGCAGACACCCTTAGAAGATCTTATTCGCTGGTTAAGAAAAGGCAGTAAAAGTGAGGAGTTTCAGTTTGTGTCACTCTAGGAGCCTGTTTGTATCACCTTATCTCATTTAAGGGCTACACTCTCGTAATCAAACATACTGGCTGGGCATTAAAAGTATAAATGGGAAAGAGAATTTTAGCGCTTCTACGCTAGGCGCGTGGTCAAAATTTCAGCTTGTTTTTCGTAGCAGTGCTTATAAAAACTTGTTTTACAAAAACAGTACATTATTTGATGAAAACAAGACATTACATCATTACTCGAAATGCTTGCGGGACTGTTACTTTTTGCGGTCGATAGAAACGAATGTTTAACCTAATCAACTTCTAAATCGATTCGATGAAATTATCCAGAAAATCTTCAATATAAAAGAAATCACGCACACACAATAAACATTTTGTGAAAAATACTGATTGTGTGATGCACGACTTTTAGTTATTTAATTAGAGCAAATATCGTCATTATTCTGAATCAGAACGTATGAATTCAGGAACTTTGAATACATAAACATTTTCGTGGAAATTCAAACATTTAATTTCTATATTCTTCAATTAACAACTATTGTTTTTAATTTATATTGTGATATCCACGTAGTTGCTTAGACATTTATATTCTTTCTTGAATGTATTATATTAGAACGAAAACAAGCATACTAACGACGATTTTTTATCACTCCTTTTTGTATAAAAAGGCATAAACAGTGAAGGAAAGCTCTTGTAGCAATGAACGTAAGGCCACTCATAATGAATTAACGTAATATCCAAATTTCAATTATAATCTGCATATGTAAAAAAATTGTAACATCAGAGACATTCACTTTCGGCGACTCAAAACGTTTCTAAAGAGATAAAGGTGCAGTCTCTCTCAACACCATTTCGGGATGCACGAGTCGAAGCCAACGTCATTATTTCACAGAGCAATCACCTCATTCGGAAGACACCGTCGCGCCTTCGCGAAACTTCGTTTAGTGTCGGCATCATCTCTCGCGTCAGGGCGTCCCATATTGGGGATTCCCCTCTAAGCGACTAAGGACGAAAAATTCACATCTAGATGCAGATTGCAACTGTATTTTTGTAAAGTACAAGCAGGAATTTAAGCCCCCGCCGCTGTCCTCACTCCGCTGTCTCCCGCGCTGTACCCTCGCTGTGCCTCCCTAGCTCAGGCATTAGCTTCGTCCGCGTCCTCCAAATAACAGCGTCGCCCGCTCGTCCTGTCGTTTCTCGAAACTCGCCACACCGCCAGTGCCTCACTCAACAATGAAGCCAGTGGATTGGGAATTTGCATTTAACTGAAAGCTTCGTTGTGCCGCAGCGCAATCTAGTGGGACTTTAGCAAGAAAGTCGAACAGTAGAAAAACTTCTCCCAACGAAAAAATCACTAAGATATATGTATTCGATAATTTATCGATCACTTGGACAAACCTCTCTCCTCTCTCTCTCTCTCCTCAATCTCTCTCTCTCTATCTCTCATCTCTTCTCTCTTTCAGAAGAAACATTCACTTTCGCGACATGAAGAGTCTTCTCTAACAGAGACCAAGGTACAGTGTCTCTCACAGCACAATTCGGGTCGCAATGTCATCTATCTTACTGTGGGCGAATCGTCCCATTCGGAAGACATCGGCGCGCCTTCGCGAAACCTCGTTTTCCTTCTCTCGGCGCCAGGGGCGCGCTATCGGGATTCGCCCCTTCGGGCGTGGCGTCGGCTACAAAGCGTCGAGCGGCGCGCGGGACGCGGGATCACTACACGGCTGCGGCGATACGGCTGACGTCACGGGGCGAAACAAAACGCTTTGTGCGGGAGGCGGCGCTGCCCTCTGCGACGTCGGCGGCGTACGCCGGCGCGTGTGGAGGCTCGGGCAGCCGCGCCGCCGCCGCCGCCGCGCCGCTGCCGGCCCGCTTTATAATGGCGTCATCCTGCCGCCGTTTTTGGCATCTGCATTCCGGCGCAGGCGAGCCCAAGGGTTGCCAGGTGGGTTGGCAAACGCTTCCAACACTGTGACGGAATTTACACCAAATAACCTTCTTCCAATCAAAAAATTCCCTAACTCTGAGGCGAAAAAAATCTCGAATTATAGGACAACGACATGAACTCTCCTCTGGCAATTCTACTGAGTGTTTCCCGCTTAAAATTCAAAAATTCATATCGAAGCCACAATATAGTTCTTTGTGCTGCTCGAAACGGTAGAGGAGGGGATATTTGTTGTGTATGCTCGAACGCTTATGTACTCTTTATTTTCTTTCTTTAATGCACTGTCGTTTTTTTTATAAAAAATGCTGAGAGAGAATAACGTCTATTGCTTCTTTTTATTCGTAAATAATTGAGGGAATAATATTTTAATCTTCCGAATCAAGATGAAATATTTTAAAAACACAAATCCGAAACATTTTCCCGTCCATTATGTTCACCCGTTTTCCCCACAACGAAACAAAATCCGTACAATTTTTTGCTCCAAATTCCCTAGATCTGGGCAACCCTGGCGGCCCTCAGGTGCCGACCAAGTGCACGAGCGTACGTACACACCGAAACAAAGACTGGGGAACGAAAAAAAGATTTTGGATAACTAATAGTTCATTAAAAACAGAGTCCCCTGTAGGTCTGAAGGAAAATGGGACATTGTTCCACCGGAACTTCAAGGGGGCAAAAATTCGCCGTTTTCCGGCGCACAATTACAAACTTTCTCTTCTTTGGCGCAAAAGTACTTTGGGCAAGGGCGGATAATGTAAAAGAATTAAGTCCTATACGATGGTGTGTTGGATGACAATGTCTCCTCACGCGTGCCTACTCCTGACATTTAGGGACATTCTCTGTGTTAATGCAAGTATTGTAATATATTAGGTGAGCGGTTGTAGGTACTACAATACGTAACCTAAGATTGATTCGTCCTAACAATATAAATTGGTTGATCAGTTAAATAATATTGAGGCCTGATTTATCAAAGATCTACAGACATGGAAACTGTCGTGACTTTCCTATTATGAGATGATTCGGTCATGATAAAACTGCCTTTTGTAGTAAAAACATGTATTAGATCCTACGATTGATGTGAAGCGCTTTGCACTTATGCTGATGCTTTAATTTGGACAAGGGTTTTATTCTGGACAGATTCAGTGTCAGGAATACTTAGAATAGGTACAGAATTGTGGGCTGTCTGTAGCATGCATTGTGCTACTGACAAATTATTTTGATGGTTAAAGTAGATGATCAGTATGTCTCTCAGAGCACTTACAAATCGGAAGTAGATATAATAATAAACAAGTAGTAGTCAATGGGTTACGGAACGGTCTGCCTTTATTTTCTGGGCGTGGCTCATTCTTCTCATTTTGTCGTGATGAAAAATCTTCCTGTCTTACTCGTCTACGAACGAGACAAGCCTTCAGGATCAACATGTTGTTCGAGCATTACACCAATGAGAAGCGTACAGTTCAATCAATGGAACTTGTTGCCAATGCAAAGGTTGATAATTCGTAGAATTTGTTTTCTCATTTTGAAATCTCATTGCCGCCAGCGTTTCTCAAGAGACTAAGGCTTGTTGCTTTCATCTTACGAAAGCATCAATAAACAGAACAAAAACGGAGCGTTTAAAGTGCCGTAGTACTTCACGTGGCCAAATGAGTGAAGCGTCTGGCAAGGAACATCTTGAAGTGGAAAAAGGAACAACAGTTGATTTCTTCAGTGTGTTTTGAAAGGAAGAAAAAAAGGATAAAGTTGAAGCATAAGAGTATAGGCTGTCGTTGCTCTCTGAGGGCGTCCCCGATCATTGCTTTTTGATGTGTATTCTTATAAATGTTGTACACTGATACGAAGGTTGACAAAAGAAAAGTCTTTGTATAGAACACGAAACCAACTTCAACATCAAGGAAAAATGTTCTTATTGAGAAGTAATTCTTGTAAGGTGAAAAAGGCAATAAGGTCAGCCACATCAGACGGACTCTAGAATTCTCGCTCCAGACAGGCGCTGAATTCGTCATAGCTTTCTAGGTAGTGTCAAAACAGCAGCTGCGCGGGGACTCAAACCCAGGACGGCTTTCCTGTTAGACGGCACTGCAGTGACGTCACAGTGACGCACTGCAGTGACGCTTAGGATGCTAACAGCCGTAACTGGTGTATGGCAAGACTCCACGGTGTTTCTGGCGCAATCATTCAGGGAGCGGGAATACAAAGAAATTAATACCAATACAGTATTCCTGGTAGACGTCCTACGGTACCTAAACGATTTTAAGTAATCACAACAATACACATTTGAAAACAGGACCACTACCAAAGAAGAACGGCGTCATTTGATCGGTGTTTTCTGAGGCGTACTAAGACATACAGAAATGGCAGTCTCTGTGCCATTTTTTTTCTATGGCTGAAGACAATGGTCGGGCAGTCATGTACAGAAGTGTAGGAATTTTTTTATGACAACGTAAGATAAGGGGCAAGGGCCAAGGTTTTATTGGAGGTCCCGTCGTTAATGTTGCTACTCTAAGGTAGTGGCGTTTACTAGCAGCAGTAGTGCAGTCAGCCAAAGAATCTAATGCTCACAGGTACACTTCAAAATGGTTTCAGCAGAAGGCTACAAAATTGTTTGTCAAAGCAATTATTCAAAATCTGTGGCGTAGTAACAACAGAATACTATCCTTTTAACAAAAAATTAGCCCCTTATTCGATGTGATGGAAGTAACAAAATATTTTGTTGCTACAAATCTTCTGCATGTCTGTTATATATTTTGCAATAATTTGATTTTCATTGCATAGTGATTCTGAGCGCGTTAATGGATGAGATCATATGCCGTAATGTGTAGGACAGGTATTTGTGCGGCGGGAGGAGGGTGGTAATGCTTCCCCCGCTGGATGGTGAGATCCGGCGCAACCTACACTGGCTTGGCGGGATTTTCCAACATGTTATCTCTCACTAGAGGCCACCGCTCTAAGCATTGACGTCTCTAAGCTCTCGACAGGTCTCCACCTGAAAGAGTGGAAGTGTAGTGGCAGCACAGTGTAATCTGCTGTGTAAATAAGGTTAAAAATATGGCCAAAAAGGCGGAGGAAAGTTCGCGGCGCCCAATGCTCAAGATATATACGTACTTCAAAGATAAAAATCGCCGATCATTATGCTTTACTCACTGCTTTAAAAATTTGGCAGTATTGAAGAAATATCCTGGTTTACAATCGTTTTTTCAATACATCGGCAAAGCACAAAATAAATGTTAGCACACTTTACCTCAAAAACTTCTGACGTCTACAATTGGCAAAATAGAGCCAGCGCTTCTAAACGCCTGCAAGTTTGCACGCAGGCCAAGTCACTGACTTGTGGCAACTCTCTCTGATCATTTTGATGTGTGTATTTTCGTTAAGAAATGGACGCGGCGTCACCGAACAGTCTAGTAATATACTGACTACGGCCGCGGACAGCTACGCTCTCCATAGATGCGTGTACTTTCAGATGGAACTATTAGCTTAAGGAATATTTGAATTTCTGTAGGCGGGTTTTTATTTGTATTTCTTAGTTTCAATTAATTAAAAGTTTCTCATACGCCTAAAACGTTCCAAGTATTGGTGTTTAATTAAAGCGAACAATTTTGAGATAATGTTTTTTAACAAACAACAGCACAACGCTCACCAATTAAATGAAGCACGAGAAACCATGGTTATATATTAAAGAAAAAAACCTTCAGTTTTTCTTTATACTTCTAATAAATACAAGAATGTTATTCGATCAAAGTTAATGCTTCCAATAAGTCAGTAGTTATTTTTGAGGGGTACCCTAATGTTCTGTCTAGGGTATATATTAGCATAATTACATTCCCATAAAATAGGCTATTTCAAACATTTTTGTGCATTTTGGGCGAATGATAAGTGCATATTTTTGACAGAGAATTTCCTTCTAGCACCCATGGACAACAACTGGGTATCAAACCCGGATTGGCAAGTCATTCAAAGGCAACACGAGGAAATCTGGCCGTAGATTAACATTAAATTCAGTAAAACAATACGCGGCGGTCGGCGTAGTGAAATTCAGCATTGAAACCTGCTCATTGGTGGAGGCGCGAGCGGGGCCAGTGGGAAGCGGGAGTGTAGCCTTTGCAGAGTGTGAGGGGTGGGCGTAGGGAAGCATGAACGAGAGTTCGCTGGCGGTGGCGCGGGATGGGGGCGGGGGCGCGGGGCGGGGCGGGGGCCGGGGGCGGGGGCGGGGGCGGGGGCGGGGCGGGGTGTGGCTGAGGTGGTGTGGGCCGCGCATGCGCGGGGCGGGCGCCGCGCCGGTGTGGCGGACGCCGACATGCGAGCAGGCTGGGCGTGTGGCACGGGCCGCGTTCCATCGGTGTCCTCGCGCGTCACAAAGCGCCGTCATTAATGCGCCTGTCGCCAGCTGATGCGGCCCTGACGAAACATCACGCACTGCGGTCGTGGCGGGTGCGGGCGCGGGGCAGTTCCACTGCCCACTGCCCGCCCCAAATCCCCGCCGACCAACCAAGCACTGCCCGCCGCCGCCCGCCCAGTGCCCAGTGCCAGTGCCCAGTGCCCAGCGGCCAGCGCCAGCGCCCAGCGCCAGGCGCCCAGCGCCCCCGCCGCACGCGCCACCGCCCGCACCGCCCACCGCCCAACGAGCAACCGCGCTGTGCGTGGCGGCGGCGCGCGCAGACACGAACCGCCGCCGCCCTTCCAATCGTTTTTCGGACCTCTAAACGCGATTAAGCCACTCCGACAAAACAGCTACGTGGTATGAGAAACTTGACGGCATTCTGTGGTGTAACGGTTAGCGTTTGCCGGCTACGTGGTGTAACAGCGTTTGGTTGTTTGGCATGTAACGGTTAAAGTTTGGCGCTTCGTGTATAACGGTTAACGTTGACGGCATCTGTGATGTAAGCGGTTAGCGTTGGCGTTCGGCAGTGCAATTGTAGCGTTGCGGCTCTGAGTGTGTAACGGCAAGGGTGATGGCTTCGGCATGTTAAAAGTTAGCGTTGGGCGCTTGGGTGGTGTAAACGGTTAGCATTGTGGCTTTGGTAAGTGTTAACGCTTGAACGTTGGCGGCTTTCGTGATGTAAATGATTACTCAATATTCGACCTGTTATACTAAGTAGAGCGTATAAATACAATCGAAGCCGTGCTCTAAAGGGGCAGAATATTCTCTGTGTGTCTTCTTGCGATGATGAAGTAAAGTCGTCTCTTACATGTCCTACAGATTTAGCTGAAGTAAAAATCCTCAAGTCTAAAAGGAAGTTTTTGAGGTAAATTAATAATCAGCCTTTTCTCGGCCCGAGTGACACCTTAATTGCTGCTGCATTGGCGGAATGATGGCATGGTGATAATCTGCGTGGTCACGCGGAAGCGAAGATCTGAAATGGCCTGAGCCTCATCACGTAAAATAAGGCATCACTTGAATTGAAACCAGTCACCAGCGGAACCACATTTCAAAGGTCTGGTTTGTATCATGTGGGAAGTGAATAATTAATTCTTTCTTTGAAATTCAGTAAGCAAATCTAGTGAACTTTTTCTGAGCGCAATGTATTCATTTTAAAATTTCGTTTTTAGATTAATGGCTACGCATTTCGTTACGAAAGCAATAATAGAAGTTACGTAAGCAACAAAGCAGTAACTAGTAAAATTGGAATGGTTGTAATGTTTAAAAATACTACATTTTTGTACTATAATTTCTTTAAAGTAAAAGCATATTCATTAATTTCATTATTTCTGCCAACATACTGTCTAAATGGAAAAGGCACCAGCGCATGCAGGGTAGCAGCAGGCTAATTTTAATTTAAAATTTTAGGGTTTTTCATATATGATATAAATCATACGTTTAAAATTATGTTATACATTATTGGCGAGATATAATATTTTTTTTAAATATGTCGAGTTTTTGTAGCACAACTTTCAGTAAAATATTGAACAGGTAAATATTTTCATTGAAAATATAAAATGTTAAGGTCGACTCGTATAAATAAAAATACTTGGGCAATGAAATCTGACTGCAACATTTTTTCTCTAACGGCATTAATAATTTTGGAGATTACTATTTTGAAAAGCAATGAAATGAATGGCCCATTTGAAAATAAAGAATTTTGTATTTAATAGAAACTCATTTAGAATTTGGAATGTTTCTTATCTATGTTATTAATGCTATTTATCTTAAATGCTACTCTACGTTGAGGAGAGAAAACAATAACTTGGGCGCAGATAAAGAAAGCGCAATCGCACTCGCCGAGAACTGAAGAGAAATTCAGCAGTCTCATTCACATCTCCATGGCCGTGGACATCTCGCAGGGGCGCCCAAGAAGCCACCGTCTCGTCCGGAAACTCACCGGAGGGGTTAAGACCAAATTCGGCGTCCTTTGCCCTGCGCAGCCCCGCGGCCGCCCTTCAGCCTAGCTCCCTGCAATCCCCACGGCCCCCGCAGACCCTACTGGGGCGCCGCCCTCACCGCAACCGCCACACGCACCCTTCCAATTCTCCCCCCCGCAGCCGCGATTTTTTTTTTTTTTTTTTTTTTTTTTTTTTTTTTTTTTTTTTTTTTTTTTTTTTTTTTTTTTTTTTTTTTTTTTTTTTTTTTGTTTTTTTTTTTTTTTTTTTTTTTTTTTTT
>BOPP01000002.1:10663292-10683054 GCA_017312745.1 Gryllus bimaculatus | reverse complement strand
TTAAGTATTCCAGCTTTACCACCGGACTACACACTATCCTTACTTCCTCTCTTCTTCCGCTTCCTTTTACGCCCTGCTTGCCAACGCCTCCGCCTTCGTCCCTGCCTCCGCTTCTACTGCGCACAGCCCGCCCACTCCATCCTTCCCATCTGCCTGCACACTAGCCTCACTTCGTTTCTGCTTTCGTCCTGATGGTTTATTCGACTAGTGTTTCCGTGCGCGTCAACTGCTCAGGCCATTACTTCTGTAAGGGGAAGGTGACGATGGTCGTTCTCCCTCTGGGTAGCGAGATCCGGCACCGACTTACTCGTTAGCTAGCGGGCCTTTCCCCTAACCAGGTATTTCCCAACAGCAGGGCACCACCCCAGCCGGGACAAGCTCTAAGCTCCCGAAAGGTCTCCTGGCATGAGAGGTGTATGTTTGTTTAAGCGCCTATAAGTAAGAGAGCAGGGATAGGATATGGAAGAGGAAGGAAAGATCGCGCGCGGTCTGTGGCCCGTTGGTTAGGGTACTGCTGCGGAATTCGTCTGATGTTGTTCGGAGAAATCAAGGAGAACTTCTGATCAGAGGTAGAGTTCTCCTTCAGACAGCGGTTGAATTCGACCTAAGGATGTGGCCGAAAATCCTGTTACAATCGGGACTCAAACCCAAGGACGTCCCAGTCAGAGGCACTGCAATGACTGCTATGAACCTGCTCAGCCGGTTCTCCGCTTTCGTCTTTGCCTCCGCCCGGGCCCAGATTCAATCCTCCCCATCTGCCTGCTCAGTAGCTTCACTTCGGCCCCTCTTTCGTCCACATCTCCCATTCAGTACCAACCGTTATACAGCACTTTCTGTACATAATCCAGTAATTAATTCACTTTTCTGTTCGTGAAAAAGGTACTCATCTTTCGCAAAGATTCCAACCCATTCTCCTCAACTATTCTCGATCAGTTTCCACCCACGTCTTTTCGCCCCACGTCTCCACTTCCATTTTTACCTCCTTCCCAACCTTCAAACTAGGCTTCACCTCGTTTTCGTGGCATATTTATCATCACCTACGCTTCTACGCCTGAACTTTCGAACCCTCCTCCTTTGTTCAACCTCCATCTTGTCCCGAAACTGTTCTGCCTTCACTTCAACCTTCTCTGTTTTGCTTGAAACCTCGGCTGACTTTCACCCGAACCCTCAGCGCTTTGATCTCCGTCCGGGAATTGTTGATTCCCGCTGATGTGTCGACGAAGTAGTAGCACAAGCGACCTGTGACATTGAAATCTCACCTCATTTATGGTGTACAGTAGCAACTCACCTCATTAATGGCGACGAATGGATATTTCCTGAACGATTCCGGTTTGCACTAGTGTTTACTTGTGCTTCTGCTTAATCATTTCTTGACCACAATAACGAAAGCATATTAAGTTAGATTTAGGTGGGGGGAAAGGATATAAGTCAAAAATAACAAATAATTATTTTGAATATTTTCAGGAAATGATATGTTTTAAATTGTTCGTCAAATATTTTACTTAATATATGTTATTTTCATCTTTGTTGACATTAACTTTTATTTCACTAATAGAGTTTTGAAGAGGTAAAGTTACCCAAGACATTTTGGCATTTCAGATAATCGTTCACATCTTTATATTTTGCTGTTTTCGTAGTAGTAATTCGATGATACCGCCTTTTAAGCCAAAATATTCACTGGTGAACTGCAACATCACAAGGTCTCGTAATTCTGATGGAAATGTGAAAGGGTCTTTAGCCTCGGAAAAATCAACATACCATTGAAAATTATTGATAGTTAATCTCCGTGATCGTTGTTAGTATGGTGTGTCCGTAAATAGAATCGTGATTGCATTTTACAGGATGATGTCTACTTCCTGTCATTTTCATGAGTAGGTAATGTGATTACTCGATAGAGATGAGATATAGGCATCGTGAGATTGATACTGTTTGGTAATGGAGTTTCTGTATAGTATATTGATTTTTGGCAGACACCGATGAAATGTCGTTCTACTAAAATTGTTCGGTAACAACATTATATTACGAGTGAGTGCAAAAGAAGTAGGTTACGATTTATGCATAATCTGTGTACACCCGCTCATTAAATTTTGGATACTTAAACTGTGTTTTTGGAGAAAATTATTAGCCAGAGTAGAACACTGCAGAAAACTAGTTCTGTTTCTTTTAGCAATCATACTACATCTTCAGATGCCATTTTCCCCCGAAAATATTAACACAATGTATAACAATCAGTCTAAATCAGTTTTTTATAAAATTATAAAATCAGGATTTATAAAATTATTTTACTTCGCTTAACAAAATATTAAGCTCTATACGTAAGATAGTATAAAAAGAAATTTCCGAGAGGACAACACAGGAAAAAATAATTCTAATATGACTATTGAGGCGGAAACAAGGAAGTATAACGAGTAGGCAAGATATTAAAGTGATCGACCTTTGTTGACACCAAGAGGCAGATCGTCATTCGAACGAGAAAAAAAATGAAGACATGTACTACGAAATACGATTGTTATACCTCCATTTAAGACCCGTCTAACTTTCACGGATAAACTCATCGAAACATTGTTATGTCGAATTTTAATTATCAAATCCTTTCAGTGCATGATTAGCACATCAATTCCCTGCGTCTTCCTACAGGTGACTATTCCACCATGGACTCTAATGGTAATCACACGTGCTTGTGAGCCGTGCCGGGCCGGCCCTTATGGAAATACCATCGACGAGCAGCCTCAATCTGCGGGGCCGCCTCCATCGTAGATGCGGAGCGGTCCATTCGCGGAAGCGCCGGCGATTTAACGGGCGCCGGCCCCCCCGCCGCCCCCGCCGAGCCCTTTGGCACCTGGCCTGCACCAGCCGCTAATCACGAGCGCGCGCCAGGCTGCCCGCAACGGCGCCGGGCGACTGCCTAGCGCAGAGGCCCTGAATGAATGCGGGGCGCACAAGGCCGTATCAGGGCGCAGATCCACGGGGGCGACGGGCGCTGACGGCCCCGCGCGTACCTGTTATATGTTCGGGCCTCGCGCCGCCCACATCGGCTAAAGCCGCGCTTTCTCGTTACCGTGGCTGCCTCCCGCCGCTCTGTGGCGCCGGCTCAGCTTCCGCATCGGGCCCACACCGGGAGCCGCATTTCATTGCCCCTGTTCATAGCCCCTTTTGGGGCTTTTCTCCAGCCGTTGCATCCCCGGGCCGTTGCGATACCGCCGCGTTGCATCCCACCCGTTGCCCATTCCCGCCAGTTGCATCCCGGGCGTTGCATCGGCGGGCCCGGTTGCATCCCGCGTTGCATCAGGCGCCCGTAATGCTCGCGCAACGTTGGCATCGTCGGCCCGGTTTTGCATCGCGCCGTTGCAGGTCGCGGCCCGTTGCTCCGCCCGTTGCATCGCGCCCGTTTGCATTCGCGCCCGTTGGCATCGCCCGTGGCATCCCGCCAGTTGCATCCGCGCCAGTATGCATCGCCGGGCCAGTTGCATCCCGCCAGTTACAATTCCGCCGGTTGCATACCCGGCAGTTGCATCCCGGCGCCAGTTGCCAATCCGCCGCCAGTTGCATCCGCCAGTTGGCAGTCGCGCCCGTTTGCATCCGCCCGGTTTGCATCCCCGCCAGTTGCATCGCGCCGTTTGGCCATCGCGCCGTTGGCATCCCCGGCCCGTTGCATCCCGCCCGTTGCAGTCCCACCAGGTTGCATGGCGCCCTTGCATCGGGGCCGCGGGTTGGCCATTCGCGCGCCGGGTGCATCCCGCCCGTTGGCATTCCGCGCGTTTGCATCGGGCGCCCGTTGCATCCCTCCCTCTGCATCCCGCACTTTGCATCGCACCATTTGCAAGCTGATATTATTCTGGGCGTGCGCATACATTCTAAAACGCAGTCTGATTGTAACTAAATCAAATTTAGTATAATATTGTGTATAATATTGATACTAAATCAATTTCAGTATATTGTTTCCATGAAAGGCGCCAAACTATCCAAAAAACACATAAATTCATTATTATACACCTCAAGGACGAATATTGAGTTAATGTCAATCAATTATGCGATTGAACTATTCATCTTTTTCAGAAAGGTTCAGGTATGAGATGTGCTCGAGTAATTACTCTTGTGGAAGGCAGCTACAATAATAAAGGTTAACTATCCTAGCACTGAGGGAATATAAAGGTACTGTGGCACTTGAAGGGGATTATGGAAAGCGTACAATGAGCGAATGCCAGTTTTTAACGATGATATGTATGGTAAAGAGAAAGAAAAATACGTGGAACAAGAGTGGGGTAGAAGAGCCGAGAACAGAAGCAAGTTGTCATGGTAGGTACTAGAAGTTATACAAGTGGTCATGTGGGGAGAGTATCATTGAGGAATAATTCTGATGCAGCGGAAATGGCGTGGGGGGAGTGGTGACGCAAGATTCTGACTGAATATTACGCCACAAGCTGCTTACCAAGTATAGATTACAGGCGTCACAAATTCTAAATTGGTTTCACATTCAGAGTTATCCCAAATCCGCATCAGTATTTTCTAGGTAGGCTTTGAAGTCACAGTGTTCTATTACGTGTAACAGACCTAAGCGATTACATTGTGTACAGTTAGTGTGATCGATAATTATTAAATTAGCCAGATTATCACCCTTGCGTACTTTGTTAAGATTTATACACAGGATGTGCTGATAGTTTTGTGTGCTTTTCTTCTGCTTATTAATTCAGCATATTTGTTAAGTATCACTTTCCTTGTGAACCGACAATATGACCTTAGACTAATCTAAATTTTTGTCTCAAAGATTATTTCTCGACACACTTGTATTTTATTGCTTGTTCATTTAATTTCCGCGATTTTCGTTTCCAGGGTTGTACTGATAGGAAGTCAATCTAATTTTGTGTTAGCATCGGCAAACTATTAATTTACATATTTATATTTAATTAAGAGGTCTAACATACTTTCCTTAACTTGAATTTTTTTACACTCTCGAAGTTGAACATCATCTTTCTCACGTGGTAAATACGTATCATGCGAATAATTTTATTTTGTGATGTGGTGAAAGGAGTTAAATATTTTTTAGTGAAAATTGTCCTGCTAGGTGAATTATATATGACATATATGATAAAATACACAAATAAATACTACTTGAATATAAAATTAAAATGTGAATTTAATGTCTATAGCCCTTCTGCATAACAGTGATCATAAACAAATTTGTATCCACTTTAATATAAATTGACTTGACTTACTTTACTTATCTACCATGAAATTAATCTATTTAAAGTGAAATTATAAGAAGGAACCTCTTTGAAAATAATTTGTTTAGATTTTATGACATAGTATAAAAACCTAAATTCTTGTTGGATTTTCACTTTTAGTACTCAGAAAGAAACCTGAATATATATAGGAAGTAAACAAAGTTGATAAATGCCTATATTTCATAAAGTTAGTGTGCTCGTATAACGCCACGTGAATTCAAATATAGTGCCGTTTTTATTAAAATATTATATTAAAAACTCATTATTTAGCCGACAAAGACTTCAAAAACATGCAGACGCAGGTGTCGATTAAAATTCAGACGGTGCGGTTATCGGGAATTTGAGCTCGAAATGACGCACCGAGATACAAAAAAAATTATAATAAAAATCGAAGAGGTTAAAAATAAGATGTTCGGGATCAACTGTCACGCTGTAGCCTCCGCGCCTCATATGCCCGCGTTGCCTTTATACCGCGCGCTCCTCAGCTTACCGGCGCCGCCTTCTTAAACCGCGGCCGACGCCGCACCCACGCGGCGGTTTATCCGCTTTCATCGCGCCTCTGCCTGCCTGCCACGTGATCCGCGGGGCCTGCCAGCCCCGGCTCAGCGCACAGTGCCCGAAAGCGCGTAAAACATCAGACGACGTGTTTCCTCTAAGAATATTGCTTCTCTTTTTTTGCAGCAAAAGTAAGACAAATCTCAAGTATAAATGAAGCAAGTAAAGTGAGGTTAAAAAAGTAGTGCTAGGTTCAACTTTCCAGCATGAAACTATTGGAAAGAAGATTCCTTATTAATTTTCCTGTCTGATAAAAGAATGTAAGAAAGGAAAATTTTATCTAAGATTTGATTAATATCTTCATTACTTATGGAATTGTGTGGTGCGTCAAGTAAACTCTTTTCCAATAAAGTAAATGATGGATGGCAGTTTCATATAGAATGCATAATTTTTCTGTGCACAACTTGAGTAAACTTGGTATTTTAATCGTTAAAACACACGCTTCCTTCGAAATCACAACACAAATGTATAACAAGTCCGTTCCTTCACTCCGACGTGGTTGCGAATGAAGAAGCCTGACTACGGTACGACATCTGCGTACTATTTGAGGTATTGGAGTTTGTTGACATTGTAAGATAGGGAAGATGGGTATTCACATGGCTTGTCCTTGAGATTGAAGCGAGAATAGTTTGGAAAGAAACCTTCGCGCCATTACGTGACTCCTTGTTTGAGATCCGGGTTCGACTCTCCGCTGGAACGGCCTCCGAAACGTTTAATCGCAGCGTCCAGACCTCTCACCGAGACAGAGGTTGAGTTCGACGCTGACCTTTAACCAGTTGAAAATCCGCCACCGGGCACAACAGAACGTACTTCTGCCTCCCAGTGACTGAAACTCCAGTGGCGGATTCCAACTATCCTCTCATTAAACTACAAGCTGAATTGACAGCAATCAGCTGGGGCGCGGTTATCCAATCGGAAGCTTGGTTACGACTTGTTTTTATAAAATTCACACTCCCGATTGGATAACTGCGTCCCAGCAGATCAAACGTCCGTTTGCCCAACGTTTAAACCGGACAATAATTTCAAGGAGAGGGCAAAGGTTTCTTAAGCTCCGATTAAAACATACATCGAATTGACTTTTTGGATCAATTGGGACGCAGTATTCCAATCGAGAACTTCAATTGACCAACTTAAGTCGTAAGGAAGCTCTCGAATGGAAAACCGTGTCCCAGCTGACCATCATACGCTTTAATCGGAGCATACACGCGCCATTTCTAGCTCGCGTTTTATTCGCGTGATTTAGACCCACTGCCGCGCACAGAGCGTCACCTCAGCCAGCGAGCCAGCGTTTTTCACACGAGAAGGGCTGTGTCGCAGGGGCCGGGGGGGACTAGGTGGGCAATGAGCGGGGTGGGGCAATGGGTGCGCGGGGGCGGGGGGCGATGGGGCGTGATGCGTGGGCGTATCGTGCGAGGACGGGGACCGAGCCGGGAAAGGGGTGTGGGGAAAGAGCGAGAAAGCTGGGCCGTGGGGTTTGGGCGTGGGAGGGGCCGTGGGGCGTGGAAATGGGGGCGTGGCAACTGAGTGGGGCGGAGGAGTGGACGGTGAAGGGAGTGGAGGGGGCTGCGCGTTGGTGGGGTGGGTGGGGGGAGCGTGAGCGAGGAGGAGCGGGTCGGGGGAAGGGTAGGCCACGGCTCATGTGGCGGTGTCGAGCCCAGGGCGAAGGACCGGGCGATTTCTATTAAACCGGCGCGGGTGAGGCGGAGAGGCAGACGAGCGCCGACAGGGGCACGGCCGCGTTGACAGGGGAGGCAACGAATCTCCAGCCGGGAAGCAATGGAATTCATTTACAACCAGATTATTTAAAGGGATACAGACGATTAGTGACAAATCGGTGGTGTTTCAATAAGAGCCACTTCAGTCACTTTGTGGAAAAGGAGCTATGTTGCTTATGGAATATTAAATAGCCAAATGAGTCTATGTACATAATTATAATAACTTATAGATCACCTTTATTGTATTAAAATGATGAAATTCTTTTATCTATTAAAGTATTTGTATTGTTTTCTGTCTGGCTGACAGTAATATATTTTACTCTGGATCTACGCATGATGAAAAAAACAACACTCACTGCATTCTGTTACACTCTGCTTTATCTCCATGCCCAATTTTTTGACTGGCCTTCAGATAACTTTTAACTAACTCAAATGTGCACGGTGAGCATAAAACAGTTTGCAGAGAGCTGTTTATTCGCTTTTGAAATATGAACATACATCTCACTATCATTGGTCATATTCAGATTACAGCCACGGACTTCGCAATCACCCACACGACAGATACGTGTATTTTGAATAATTTTTACGAAGATAGTTACCTTTCGTAGGATATACTGGGAACAAATGTAACTCAACTATAACCTAACGCGAGGGCGAGATGTAACTGTAGTGATGGCAGATGGTAAGTAGGTCTCTCTTTCTTTTGCTGCATACATTAATAGGCCTTTTGAACTGTCCGTGCTTACATAAATTCAATACATTAAATGGTTATATCCGTATTGATGCACAAATACAATTTCTCAAAAATTAACAATCAGTTTCGAGTAAGGTAAGTAATTAATAGCATTAAAAGTTTCTTCGACATAGAAAAAAAAATCAATCTATAAGTAGCCTCCATTCACCAGGAGAAGCTTCTTGTGAACAGTGAAGCCCAAGCATTTTGACTCCTTTGGCATGAAAGTAAGAGACATGAAGAGACAGTTACTCGAACGTAGCTTGCAATTAAAAAATAGTACCATCAAATTAGAGACAATTCCACTTCCACTATTCCAAGCACTGGCTACCGGCCAACTGCACCCGAACATCGCTTACCTCTAGCTCCCCCTCCCCCCTCGCCCTCTCGCCCGGGTAGTTTGAATCGGAAGCTCCTTCCATGAAGGAGCCTTCGGTGTCGGTCGCCGGTCTTCACGACCTTTATGTGTCCGATAATTGAACTTTTTTCATCGCGTTGTTGCTCTCCGCGCGCAGAAAAGGCGATCTAATTAAGAGCCTCGCAGAGCCGGAATTTGTGCACAGGTCTTGCCACATTGAGAGGTAACGAAAGGTCGACTTAAATGAACGCGTTTGTGTAGTCGACAAACTGTCCCGTTGGTAAATTAAGGAAGGTTCTGAAGCGCAGAATCAGGCTTCAATGACGAGCTACGATTGAAGAAAATTAAAACAGATACCAGGGCAGGAATGGTGCCATTATATAGGCATCGTTGTATTCAACATATGTCACAATGAGTTTCAAAAACACACATTATAGCTATATTTGTGACGGTGATTATTAGTTCTAATAAGTCCTAAACATTTTACTGTAAATTGACTACTACAAGGATTTCAGAAATTGAAAAAAATGACTAAATGTATTATAATTGGTCCTAAATGAAAATTTTCATTAAAAAATATAGAGTCGTTTTATGAAAATCCTTAAGAGTTTCTGAAAATGCGCAACTTTGGGCTCACGTTTACAAAAACAACATTTTGAGTTTTCGAGAAACATTATCCAATATCACTGAAACATCGTGTTCTCACAAATGTAATATAAATGTTCGCAGTATAAATATTAAGGTCGAAAGAGATACTTAAAACAATTACTTCTGTAAAACTTTTGAAAAACCAAAATAAAACATAAAACTTACTTTTACGTTACGTTATTTGGTGCATTTAGCAGTTTACGTTAAAAGGTTTAAAAAAAATGGGTGTCGTTTCTGAGAAAATATTGTTAGTTACATTGCCCATATTTCAATCCAAATTCCCCAAATACTGTTAATATTTTAATGTAAATTACGTTAAATGAATAAGTAATTGAAGAGAACACATTTCATATGCGGAAAAATTTGAATCTTCAATAACGAAGTTGTAGGAAAGGCCGGAAAGTATTTTAACTTTTCAATTTTCGAAAATTCAGAGAATTCAACAAATATTGAATTTATCCTATTTCCATTCGCTTAATTTGCTCTATCCGATAGAAACGTTTAGCAAAAGTACATTTAATCATTTTTTTTTAAATCCTGAAATCCTTGTAGTAGTCAATTTACAGTAAAATTCAAGACGCCTATTACGTCGATAGAGGAATATTAATTTTGGTGGAAATCCTACTTGTGATTTAGACGCTAGCGTTGTTGACAGTGAGACAGACGTTTGGCCATAAACCAATTTTTTGGTTTCAAAGATCGATAAAACGTGAATTTTGATTAGAAAACGTGTTAGAAGAAGTAATTTGATACAAATATGGGAAAAAGAATTATCTTCTTTTGTGGTGTCAAGGATCAACAATGCGAAGATTTCTGCCAAAAAAATCGACGATTTCGCAATAGCATTACAAAACCTTATCTATACCACGTATGAAGTATGCGAGAAAGTAAAATAGCACTTGAATCAAATAATGCGATGTAATTCAAAGAAAAATTATTTTTTATAAAACCTCTATTTCGGTATTAAGGACTTCCATATAAATAGAATTTTTAGAAAGTAAATGAAGAAATAATATCATAGCTTCATTGATTTTATCTAGAATTTGTGATACTTACAATATATAAATTTGGTTTCCTTTGTTTTCTGACTTGACAAAGAAAAAAGTCAGTGTTGAATCTAATGAGTTGGTCAGTGTTGATTTTGAAACGGAAACATTGTATTTAACAGATTTTGAAAAAGATCCACTCCTTTATACAAGGTTCCGTTTAATTAATAATATAATTTTCCGCATCCGAAAAATGCGGTAACAAGCTGAAATAGAATTATTTTCAAATACTTCTTGTAGAGGAGCAGTTTCATACATCTGGTAAAATGTGCTAGTACGATGTGAAACTCGCATTTGCAAATTGCCGAGGCAGGTTTGTTTCCTGACAGATTTTCGATTCTTGTTATATTGATGAAGGATGTCAAGGAAACAAGGACAAATCAAATGATTTAGCTATCGCTCGAACTTTTTCGTCATTTTCTCTTACCAATCAGGCTGATGTTTCTGGAAGACAGTTGAAACAGTCCGCGAATGTTACATGCCAAAACCTGACATTTTAAACTGACCTTCCAGCGGCTGCATTTCAAAAGAGACGGAATGTTGTGCTCAAACCTTTCTTGTTTTACGCGTTTGGATGTTTTGTTAATGGAAAAGAACACCTTTAGTTTCCTTCGTTTTTTTTTGTCAAGATTTTGTCTTAAACTAGTGTCGGAAGCTAAATGCAGTACGTATGACTCCGTGAAGCGCTTTCGGGTACAGAAATGTTTTGTTTGCGGTTCCCTTGCGCCGAGCCCTATTATTGACGTTTCAACGGCTGACAATTGACTATCAAGCTCTATTGTACTCCGGTTGAATGTAGCGAGTCGCGCGCATTGGATTTACATTTTTTTCGCGCTCGATGATATCGATACTATTTTTATGGATATTCTATAGAGTTATGCTTATTTGATTTCGCGTAATAATACTCTCAAAACGACAATAAACACTGTTTCAGTGAATGTGTTTCGCTGAAATGGATAGGAACATAGGCAGCACAAGCTGTAACCAAACATTCATTGAATACGAAGTGTCCTACAAGGGAATTTGTCAAAAATAAGAATACTTATCTTAAATATTTGTATAATACGAATGCATTTGGACTTTTGTTTTGAAAGTGGAGTTATATGAATATTAATACATCATTTTGGTAATTGAATATCACTAACTGGAACTATTGAAAGCAAAAATATATAGTAATTACAAAATTAGTTTTGTGACCATGGATATTTTAAGGAAATACTTCTTATTTTATTATACAATTCATTAGAAATAATGGATGAACTTGTTTTTAAAAGATTAATGGCAACAGGCGTACCATATTTTGTTGATATATTAAGACTAAAACAATGCATTTTTCTTTTACATCACAAGCCTCCATGTTTATCACAATACTCGATCATTTACAACGAACTCTAAGATTGTAAATATCCATACAACTAATTTTAAAAGATATTGCAATAATGAATAACATTAAAAAAATGAAATTACATAAGTAACTTAGGACCTTTATGGTCCAAAACCATAAATTCAGTAAAAGTGTATTAAAATATTTTATTGATTGAACATATGCATCAAGTTCGTTTTATTATATGTACTGACAAATCGAAAAGAGTGGAAAAGAGAGAACGCAAGAAATCAGAGAAGTAACGGTTGATGACTGGTCACAGTGACAAGAGTTATAGACACGGGTAAGAGCAAAGAAGAGCGAGTGAATGAGATCGAGTGAGGGTGGGCGAGTGAGTGTGAGGGTGAGCGTGAGGGATGGCGAGTGAGTGTGAGGGTGGGCAAGTGAGTGTGAGGGTGGGCGAGTGAGTGTGAGGGTGAGCGTGAGGGAAGGCGAGTGAGTGTGAGGATGGGCGAGTGAGTGTGAGAGTGGGCGAGTGAGTGTGAGAGTGGGCGAGTGAGTGTGAGGGTGGGCGAGCGAGTGTGTGGGTGGGGGTGGGCGAGAGAGGGTGAGGGAGAGCGAGCGGGGATGAACGGGGATGGCGAGTGAGGGTGATGGTGAGGGTGAGGATGGGCGAACGGGCGAGAGCACGGGAGAGGTTGGCGAGCGGCCGCGGCGCGTAACTTGAGCGGGGCGGCGCCCAGCGGAGCGCGCCGGGTCGTTTAGGACTCGTTTTACGGCCCATCGCGCGGCTATGAGCCGCAGCCGGGTGGAGGGCGGGTGCTGGACACCCCTGCGAGGCCAAAGGCTGCGGCTGAGAGGAGTCTTCAGAGAGCTTCCCTCTGCAGGCTCCGCAGATACTGCGCTTGCGGCGAGGCGCTTCTTCCCTTCATTACCAGATCCATTCGCTACTAAGAGATTGACGCAATAAGCACGTCCGTCTACCAGATAAAATGCTAAGGGGTAAATTCAAAGAATGTTACGTAATAAATAATGTCATTAAGTAATTCATATATAAATAAGCGTTTTTTGTATCTATTTAGGAACTATATTTCTCCTTTCCAATATATTGGAATTATATTATTATCTCTTAGTTATTTAGAGTTCAATACGTTTTTCAGTCATTGCAGGGAATAATATTGTCCATTTAGTCCTAAAACGACAATAATGACTAAATAAGGGAGTAAGTAGAACCAAACAGATTCGTCGAGTTGGGAGGTGTTAATACGTTTTCAGCATTTTACTAACAAAAATTAAAATTCACAACTCTATTTGCGGGAAAATTTCAGCAATAATATATATAATATTATTTTCAGTGAAATATGAATAAACTATCCAAAATAGTGAAACAATAAAATGTAACCATATCTGAGAGCAGTGTTAAAATTATCTGATTTTAAAGTAAAATGTATATTGCTTTCTCTATTCGTTAAATGTAAATAATTTGTTGTATTCCAAATGGAAACTATGTAATTCCCACAGCTTAGATATTTCATTTTATTTCTTCACAAAGAGCCGAGAAACCTATCAAAATTAGTTTTCTAAATTTGTATTAATAATATATTGGTTTAATAAAACCATACCTTTTCGCTGTTTAGGAAAAACGTTTTACGAGTGTAATATTTCATTAAGAAAACTAAATTAATTTGTAGTCTGATAATTTAATACAATTAAAATATTACAAAACATTAATATCTGCATATTATTCAGGCATAGTGTAATTTAATTAAGAATGTATCACAAGATCATGGAATTTCTTGACAAAATATTTAGGCATTCCCTTGGCAGTTACGAAGCCGCAGTGAATCGTTGTGTTGTGTAAATACAAATAGGAGATGAGAACATGCATTACGAAAAATATGCCCACTTAACTATATGTGTATCGGCAAAAGTGTGATAGAAACATTTAAGAATTAATTTTGCTTGAAATGGAAAGGGAGGCGATATAATTGCCGTTGGTACTAGTATATTTTTTCATGTTATATTATGTTATGTTAATACAACAAAATGCAAGAGCATGTTGAAAGATGCGAGTGTAATGACCCACATCTCTCGGTGGTGAACAAAAACAGTTTCTACAACAACTCCCTAAAAGCAACATGAAAGGCGTGTTTAGAGCAAACGCCATCACCCCATTCAGGAAACCCACATATCAGAACCGACACCTAAACAAGCGACGACCAACGCCGTCTGGCATAAATCAAAAACAATCCTCCGTAATCGCGCGTTAGTTAACCGCGCTTACGGCCGACTTGCTCGCGCGGGATCTACGACAACGCGCGCTTTTAGGCCGGCGCCATAACTCGGGTCGTAACGCGCGCGCCCCGCGCCCCTCCACGCAGCGCGTGATGGCCGCCCGCAACCCGCCCCGCTTTTTAGGGGCGCCGCCCGGCCGTAACTCGGCGCTCGCGCCGCCCAAACACTGCGCCAACGCCGGCCGCGCGTTTATGTGCCGGCACGCGCGGCCCCCGCGGCGCAGCGAGCGACGTGTGGCGTGGCGTGGCGGTGGCTCCGGAGGTAACGGCCCCGTAATGTAGGCTACCTGAGTACTGGAACGTGTTGCGGGTTGCCGGATGCACGCGCGGCTGGGGCCGTGTGGAGTGACGGAAGCTGAGATCGGTGGATGTGTCTACATACACGAACTTTCTATTCGTCACGATGGAAGTAATTTCAACTGTTTGGTGATTTTAAGTATGTGGTAAATACTATATAGAGCAGTTACGTCGTTAAAATTCATTTTTCTGAAAAGCTCAAAATTCTTCCACAGCATTATCTAAAGAAATTCAGCAATTATATAGAATGTATACTTATAAATGAAGAAATGTCATGGCACATATTTTCTAAATTATGTTACGTATTCTGAACAATAATTCAGCAATGCATCTATCAAATTTACGATCTTCTAAATTTATTTTTTTTAGTTTTTTGTTTGTTTCGAACTGACAATTTCGGGACGTGGAATTTTATGTTGTAGTTTATTTTTGACCTTTTCTTTAGTGATCTTTATTATTAGATCTTAATTGCGAAATATTACACGGCATCTACACGATTGTATTTAACTTACCTATTTTTCAAAATGGAAATTAAAAAATTAGTAAATGTTAATGGCCCGTAACGTAGGCTACCTGAATACCGTAGTGTGTTGCGGGTTGCCTTGTGCACGCGTAAAGGCCGCGTGGGATGATGGAAGTTGAAATACGTGAATGTATCTACATACACCAACTTTCTATTCGACATGTTGGAAGTAATATGAAATGTATGATGATTATAATTGAAGTAGTGAATATTATATAGAGGAGTTAATTCGTTGACATTTAGTTACTTGAAAGGTTTACAATTCTATGGAAGTATCCAAAGAAATTCAGCATTGAATACGTGTGTTTTCAAGTCAACATGGAATATTATGGAATGTATATTTTGTAAATTATTTTACATATTATGGATCCAAATACACCAACGCATCGGACTAATTTCTATCAAATTATTCAAATATTGTTTTTGTTTGCAACTTACAATCTCGGAAACGCAAAACATTGTGTTATAGATAATATCTTCATTGAAAATTATTGTAATTCTATATAATCGTGTTAAACTAAACTATTTTACAAAATGTAAATTAAGAAATAAATTAACATGTCAAACATTTACATTGTTGAGGATGTTAGAATCAACTTTGAGAAATTGATATTTATTTAAAAAAGCTTTTATAATAGTCCTTTCCATTTTATATATTTTACCTCATTATTAAAGATTTATTCTGTTTCTCTAGCAACGCCATTTATAACTATTATTCGTTAACACGTGTTTGAAGAGAAACAACACAACATTTTCTATTTTTAAGTTTGTGATTGAATACGAATAAAATATCATGTGATACTACAGAAAAAGGGAATTGAATGAGTCGACGTTGAGATAGCAAATTCGTAAACATAACATGTCGGCAGTGAGCTTCGTACTTCAGCCAAAAACGCCACGTAGTTGACAAAAGGTACGCCCGAGAACTGAAGCCATCAGCATTTTCAACAACCGGATGAAACAAAGTACGCGATTGCTAGTGGCAAGAGAGCTCAACTGGGTCTCTAACCGAGCGTTACAGCGTACCAGTTACAAGCGACGTACAGTCTCAAGGAAAAGTGAGATTAATTTCTCATTGTGTTGCGGGGCACTCTGACATGCCAGCCTCGGACAAAAGGGAAGGCTGAGAACAGTGGTCAAACAGTAGTTTGGATGAATGGAAGACGCCATTTGTATGACTTGTTTTGCAAGTGCTCTATTTTAAAAGTAGTATTTTCTTGCTATGCATACATACTGGTGGAATTTGTTTCGTAATAATCTTATTTATTAGAAACTTATGTAATGGATTATAATATCACGATATATCTGGAGGTAACTGTAAACAGCACGACAGTGAAATTGGCTGTGAGAAAAGACTTGAATTCCATGTACAGTTTCATTCTTCGCCAAAAAAACTTTCAATAGAAGTGGTATAAATCATGTAATACATTTATATAATTAGCTTGAGTTTTATTACATTAGTAATCTGGACTACGTAAATTGTACTGAATTTCAACATTTGAATGTTCTTGCATCCATAAAATACTCGAGATTGAACTTAGTTGTATTGGGAATGAAGCAATTACCCAATCTCTCACATCAACGATATCACGCAAATTATTTTACGAAGAATATCACTAATATTAAAGAGTTATAGATATATGTAGAAAAATAAGACAACTCTCTTTCGATTAATCAGACTAATTATATTTTAATTTAAAGCGCCAGAAAATAGCAACTGCTAATTCCATTGGAAATCTGGAAATCAATGAATATACATGAAATATAAGGTATGGATTTAGCTTCCGTTCTCAATTTCTTTTCGAAGTCATTTCCACATTTAAAATTCGGCGACGATTCTCCGAGATTGACAATTACACTCCGTAGTCTCGCAGCGAGAGGCGGAACCAGGAAGGAAAATACACCGACGGAACAAAGGGAGCATTTGTTAATTTACCAAAGCGGTGGGGACATAATCTCATTACTCTTGGGCACTCACTGCGACGGAAAAGGACGCGGGAGCGCCGTTTCACGCGAGACACCGGCGCCGCGGGGCCGTTTCATTAGCAAAAACTTCCCTTTGCCTAACGGCCGCTCGCGCGCGAGCAATATCTGCGTGACGTCAGCAGACGACGACGACGGCGGCGGAGGCGGTGGTGGTGGGGGCGGCGCAGCGAGCACTTCGGAGACAATTAGTGGCACGTGCTACGGCACGCCGTCGCGGCACTCAGTCACGAGCGCTCGTGCCCACGCCCCCCTCCCAGACATTTCTCCTCTGTGTGCACAAGGTCCCGCGCCGTCTCTATGTCAACGTCGTCGTATCCCTGCGTCACGCTCTTGCGCACGGCATGGAATATCTCCGCTTGTCCAGGAGATGGGTAGTATCGTTTTATCTTGCTTTACTTCTGTATTCGCGGTTTAGGGTTTTTCAGCGAAAACCAAGAATTTGCGTAATATTGTTCATGTTACTTATTGAGTAGCTTTGTCAATACATTTTCTTGTCAATTGTGAATGAGTTTTTATTATAACTTCAGAAATTGTAATATGTTATTCTTCTGTAATGCGCGCAGGATGTTTGACATTTACAAGGAAAATTTCGCTCTCTGAAGGCGAACCTATTGAGCTTAAAATAGCGACAAGTACAGATAAAATTCTTTGTACACTATTTTTACTTTTGGTGTTACAAGTAAAAGCGACTTCACCTCTTCTACAGTTATATGATTTCAACCTATTGCATTATATTCTTATCATTTTACGATATAGACATTTTTAGTTCAATCATTCAAAACGTATTAATTTTTTTGTCAATTAAAGCGTGCGACGCCCACAAGTTCTATTGCAATGAGCGTTTTTCATCTACGTTTTGTTGTTTGTAGGATCAGGACACTGACGTCCTACGCTGGAATAAGCTTTTCTAGAAAAAATCTTTTTAATATTTTGCGCAGCCAAATTTCCATCTTTCCCCCAGAGATTTCAGCTCTCGGAATTCCAATGAATACAAACGAATTCTAAAAAAAAAATAAAACCAGGCCCGAGGGCGAGGCTATAAAAACCTGTGGAAACGTTGGAAGCAGAGAATTCGTTGTGGTCGTGAGGAAGGGGATGAAACCCTGCGCGACAAAGCTCCTCAATTTCATTGATGTTTTTCACGCCAGAGAACACACGATTCCTTACGCACTTGGAAGCTGTTTTTTCAAAGATAAAACATATTTGCCTCTCATTGTGGTAGCATGGTCATTGACTGGAATTATCTTGGTCATTGACTGGAATTATCTTGGCCATTGCTTGGAATATTTTCTTCAATGAAATAGTAGATATAACGTCAGTGATAGAACATAGGAAATGCCTCGAAAAGTCAGCAACTGATACCCCATATTTACTACTAAAAACTTATTTTACGCTGTACGTGTTACAGCAATAAATTTATTTAAAAAATATTAATTTGATAAGTTTTTTTGAATTTTTTTTTACAATTTTGGAATTGACTACTTTTTTGATATGGTTTTTAAATTGTACTGTTACAAGGGAATACTTTTTATGATTTTAAATTTTTTTGCATTTTGTAATTTGCTAGTACAGCAACAACAGAAACAATTCGGTTTGTGATACTGTTCGTATTTGTAAATGACATCAACAAGTGATTTTTAAGTAGAAGGGATATTAATAAACGTTCTGTGATATGGTTGATCTATAATGAAATTCACATATTATTCTTTAACGTTGACTGGAGTGTATCAGACAAAAATATTTGATGACTCACACTGCTTTTCTACCTGGATGCCCAAAACATTTCTTATTTTTGTATTTTTTCAAATTATTTTCTGAATTTTCCGAAGTTGAAGAGGGTTGCAACTCAAACATACCACAAGGGCCGCGCCGTGGATCCCTTCGTGCAGTCTCCAGAAAGTGGAGTGGATATCTCGGTGAAGAGGGCGTGAAGTTATGGAGTGGTGTCGAGCGTGGAACCAGGCTGAAGAAGTTCAACCTCTCGAGTTGAACTCGAGCAGTTTAGAACTCGTGTTCGCCGTTGAGATGCCACAGAGGCAGTTTGCTGCGAAGGAAATCAAGGCAAGTTCCCTATTCCCCGGAAGTTGTTCCCCTCAGGCCACAAAATGAAGCGTGAGCACTACCGTCTTCGGCAGAGCCTTCTATCATTTCTATCCCTTGGTCATGTGGCACCCATTTTGCGTTGTGAGACATTTCCACAAAATTCCGCCAAAATACCAAAATGAAGTATTTATCATGTTGCGGGCAAAGCATGACCAAAGAAATGCATATGTGATACTAGTATTTTATCACTCATTAAGCATATTTAATTATTAATTTTTGGAAACGAATAATTCGAAAAGTCATTGACGACATGATTACTGATAATTACAAAAAATCATAAGATGTAACTAAAAGCGCAAAGAAGAATAGAAATATAATCGTTTTTATATTTTGTTCTTTCAAATAATTATTTCGTATTAACTTGATTTGATTTATTTTTGTCCAAAAACTGAACGTGATGTATGAGAGACAAGAATAATTTATGGTTTTCTGTTGAGATCCAGTATTCCCTACCTCCATCTTTTCACAACGCATATTTGAATGATCTGCAAAAGCATGAAAAAGATGAGGCTAGCAACATTTGAAAACTTAAAATGTTTGCCTTAGAGTAACAGTAAACTTACGTGCATCGATAAGCAAACTACATATTTTAGTTTATAGTATTTATAAAAACATTTAAGCTACAGAGATCAAATGTTTCAGCTAAGGGTTACAATTTGCTAGATAAACAAAGAAATGAAGAAATTAGAAAATAATTAAATATATTTAGTTTAAATTATTGTACACAACTATAAAAACAAGCCTGGAAAAACATTTAGAAAAAAGGGAGCACAATAGGCTACATAAATAAGTGCTGCAGTACAACCCAACACGAAGGAACAACCCAACATAGGAAGATGATTTGATATGTGAAGACGGAACAGGCAGCCGACTAATCCTTGAAGTGCAGAAGAAAGAAGAAGAAAGAAGAAGAAAGAAGAAGGAAGAAGAAAGAAGAAGGAAGAAGAAAGAAGAAGGA
>BOPP01000002.1:10617533-10648562 GCA_017312745.1 Gryllus bimaculatus | reverse complement strand
TCCCCCTCCCCTCCTCTCCCTCCCCCTCCCCCTCGCGACGACCCTGGCCGACGACCCCTCACGGCGCACCTCGCACCTCCGGCCTCGCTCTTCCCTCTGCCTGTCCCTCTTGCGGGACGCTCAGGCCATAAAGTCGCGAAGGTGGCGGGGCGGAGGGGGAGGCGGCGGAGGAGGATTATCCCACGCCAGCGTCGCGCAGGCGGCTGACGACGACCGTCCGCGTCGCGCCACGCGCCGTTCACTTGTTCGCGTCTCCCTCCCGAGATCTCATCCTCGGTGGCACGAGGCAGTGGCGTCCTCGAGTAATCGATGGAGGCAGTTAAATGCTGTAAAAGGGTTGTCAAGTCCATATTGCACTAGTGAAACTATTTACGGGATACGTAATACGAATGCTAGCGAAATCGGTCTTTACGCGTAATGTTACTATTCTGTAATAGAACAAGAAAACGCAGGATAACTGTAATTGCAAGAGACTGGAGTAGGAAAAGAACGGTGATAGAACAGTCTGCGAAAACTTCAAATATATAAATGTATATGTGTGTAAACTGTGATCAAAGGTGTAATGAAATGTTACCAACTCCTAGTATCAGAAGTGACTGATCTGATGTATGTTCTACCGCTATCCCTAAATCTACAGGAGACATTTGCCAGCATGGAACTGAATGGGCTTTAATAATAATAATAATAATAATAATAATAATAATAATAATAATAATAATAATAATAATACGAATGAGAAGGAATTGGTATGAGGTATGTCAATTCACCATGCATACTTTTATTGCAAGAGTCTCCGGAAATATATACTAATATTACGAGAAACGCTCTTCGAATATGGCACCTAATTTTGCATGTCATTTCCAACGTTACGCAAAGTACACTATTCAAAGAACTGAAGGTAAGACATTAATGTGTATTACTTACGGAAATATGCTGCGACAAATCTCTTTTACCGAATTGAAGTTCCTTCCTTTTACAGCATAGCGTACTGTCTTTTCCCGTGCCGTTAACAAGTCAACGCACGTCTGAATCTGGCAATTGTAAAATGAAAGAAGTTTTGGAAGATACTCGTGAAAATTGACGACCAAGCTCCTCCGTTTTATTCATATACAAAGTGGTTCCTCTGAGTTATAAAATTGTTCGGCTGAATACTAAGAAAATATTGATCGAATTGTCATCCAAGTGCCTTTTCTCTAGAAACCCCAAGAAAGCTGACCAAAATGGTTGGCGGAAGAGCGAAATTCGTTGAAACCCTGCTCACTTCCTGAGGCGACCGCTGCGCCGAGGCGCCGCCCGCCCCAGGTGCGCCACGCCGCCGCCATTCATTTGACGTCGGAGCGGCCTAGGGGAATCCCCGTGCCCTGCGGGCTGCGTCCGAATTAACTCCCTCCGCCGCCGCTGCGCAGCGCTGCGAGCCACGGGGCTTCGGAATTCCGTCCCTCCGGGCGCCCCGTCCCCTTCCTCCTCCCTCCTCTGTAGGTGGCCATTCCCCGTCGCCGGAACCGGAAATAAATCTGGCGGGAACGCAGTCCGGCGCCCACGGGGTGGGGCCCGCCAACACGCGCAGCGATCCTCCTGCCTTAAGGCGGCGGCAGGGGCCTAGTAATAAAAATGCATTTCCCTCGCGGGGATTAGATGAATATTAATGCTCCGGGGCAGTATTTTATATTTTTGTGCATTCTGTATTCGGAGTCCGCGGGCGAGAGCGAAGGCGTGTGAGATGTCCGCGGAAACGAAGAAGAATAAAAGTTCAGAAGCTGATAATTTAGGTGGGCGTTGCCACAATGCTGGATCGAGAGTCTGCATGTCGGAAACGCATCAGGAGATACGGTGAAGGTAGCGGACAAGTAATCGTCAGATTTCTATCGTAATTTACTTAACACAGGAGAAAGGTGACATACAGATGAAGCATGAATCTACAATGCTCGTGGATGACAACGAGACAAAGGGGCACCTGTAGCTCAGTTAAGAACGGTTCTCGGGAAATGGTTTCGAAATGATTGTAACATTAGTTACGCAGCGAACATCATCTCACATAAAATGATGTTTGAGAGGACAAGTAATAATGTTATAGATATATAAATGGAGAAGGAATATAAAGTAATCAGGCTCCCTGAACCAACGTGACCATAGGTTGTCGTCCATTCGTTGCAGAGTAGAACTGAGAGTCATCGAAAGCCAATGAGTTAATATTGATTCCGGACTCGTTAACTATTGAAGTCATGATCCCCACGAGTGGAGATCATTTTATATTTCTGGAGGTGTCTGTTTACCCCTCCTCCTGAAACGAAGGTCTGACGCCAACTTCTATGTCGGCTTGTGAAAATCTCCTTCCATATCTCTCTCCTGCGAAGGCACTAGTCCAACCGGGCCACGTTTTAAGCTTCCAATTGGTGCGACAGACATGAGTGGCAGTGTAGTGGATGTAAATATGTAAGGGGACAGGAGAAGACAAGAACGACGAAGAGGAGATTGCACGCAGTCTGTAAAGGGTTTGTTAAGGCACTACTCCAGCATTCTCCTGGTATTGTTCGGAGAAACCACGCAAATCTAGGATCAGAGCAGCTGACCGCTAGAATTCTCCACCAGAGAGCGGCTGAATTCGACCTAGCTACACTAGAGTCTGAAATTCCTCCATCGTCAGACCTGGAGTGATCGCTGAGGGCATGAAGTGATATCGCTGCAGTGCCTCTGACCGGGAGGTCCTAGCTTCGGTCCTATCGATGGCATGATTTTCCACACTAGCTTGTCAGCTAGGTTGAATTCACTCGCTGTCTGGAGGAGGATTCTAGCGGACGGCTGCTCTGATCGGTAGTTTTCCGTGGTTTCTCCGATCAATACCGGGGGAACGCTGATGTAATACTGTAAGAAACGGGCCACGAAACCCCGCAATCTTTCCTTCCTCTTCCTTGTCTTACCGTCACCTCCGTCTAACACAGACTGACACTCACATACACTACTCGTACACTACCACACGCGCCAAGAGACTAGAGCTGAGGCGGTGCCCCGCTGGTGGGCGATACCTAGTTGAGAGAAAAACCAGCGGATATGTACGTCGGCGTCGAATCTCGCTATCTGGCAGGGGAAGATCACCGCCACACCACGAAGAAAAAAACACGCACTACATTTACGGGATCAACGACCTTAGTAGTTGACGCGTCCGGAATCATTAATTAATCAACCCTGCACCGTGGGGTCTCGCACCGTAGGACCTCTCCGTCGGAGTGACGCAGAGGCAGCGCTGTCGCCGCTGGTCGCGGGCGAAGGCGGAGGCGGAGGCGGAGGCGGCGGCGCGCGCCCCAGGGGAGCAGCGAGGCGCAGTCCCGGCGGACGAAGCAGGCGCCGCGGGGGCCGCGTGGGCGGGGCTTTGTCCTGGAGAGCGGCGGCGCCGCGTTTCGCGCAATGAAAGGAGCGGCGCGCCGCCACCTGGAAGCGAACCGAGGATTTGGAGCTTCCGCTGATGAACGAGCGCGCCCTCGGGGAGACGGCGCGGCGCACAGTGGGGCAGCGGACCGCGGGACGATGCGCACATTCACTGAAGAATAACGCTCCTAACTAGAGTTATAATAATAATGTTAATAATAATAACAATAATAATACTGATGAAAATAATAATAGTAATAATAATAATAATAACAGTAATAATAATACTGATGAAAATAATAATAGTAATAATAGTCGGCCCCGTGGCGAAGACGGTTGCGGCAGCCGTCGTCTATGCCAAGGAGGCTGCAGTTCGAGTCCTGCGTAGACATGGTCGTATTTGTGATTGTCCCTTCACCTATCATCATCATCATCATCATCCTCCTATCATCACACTACAACCTGTTTGTATCCAAGGATACAGCTGAAAAGCTGATCCTGGAAGAATTACACACTTAATCATGTAGCGTGGTCAGTAATGGCCTATACGCCAATAATATAATAATAATAATAATAATAATTAATAATAATAATAATAATAATAATGATAACGATAATGATAACAAAAACAATACCAGCGAAGTGGCTCTGTGCGTACGCAGGATATGCATCGGGAGCTCCGGTTCGATCCCCGGGATAGCCACCCTGTCCGGAGTTTTCGCTTCGTCTCTCGGTCACAAGGCGAATGCTGTGATGGTTCCTAAATTCCACGAATATCTACCACAACCCCACCTAACACCTCCTAACATCATCCTAGTCCTTTCATCCATCACCCCATAATAAAACTAACAATAACATCATTATATCTCTCCCTAATTGTTTTTCAAGGCTAACTACCTTGTTTTAACCAAGGGATGCCGGCGAATGGTTTATCACCATAATTCCACATGTTGATCTCTCCAAAGTATCGTAGAGGCACCGACAGTTCTTAAATCTTCCCTTTAGGAGGCTCATTGCAACCTGCAGTAAATTTTATATCCAACCGACTAATAATATCTTTAACTGTGAAGTAGAGGAATAATAATAATAATAATAATAATAATAATAATAATAATAATAATAATAATATTAATAATAAAATAAATAGTGTTATAGTAATAACGTGATCCGGACGTCGAACAAAAGAGTTGATGAAACAGTTTGAATATCAAGATTCTTCGATTGAGGAGTGTAAAAACTAGGTAACCCGATAGTTATCGGTGCCCTGATATTTGCTAAGTGGAATGTGAGCGTGTTCTGTGTCCTGATACATTCTTAACACCGTCTACTATATTACATCACGTCAGTGGGAACCGCCAATATTTTGTGCAATGTTCTCTTAAAGCAACCAGTCACTAGATTTGATCCTTAGAAAGTGGGCACAAATGCACTGTAGATTTGGCATTTAACGAACTCATGACATCTTTTGTTGTGGAATTAGAGACCATTTGTTGAACTCACATTAGTTGTTTGTATCAAATGCAAATTTTTAATTTCATTGTTTTGTAAACAACAATGAACCTTAAATCTTCAATTTGGTTAAAACGCTTCCTATGGCTGCCGTCTCCGTCGTATATTTTCAACTTTTTGGTTTTTATTTTCAACTTTACGGATGCCTCAAATTCCTTTTCTCGAAATTCGGAGATGAAGCTAGTGTATTGTTAATTTTACAAAGGGTAATGGAATTTTTTACGAAGAACCTTTGGATGAACAAACGTATTCTACAATTTAGAATTTAAAAAAAATTCCTTCCTTCTAAGTTTCTTTTTAATCACTTAATTATTGAGAAAGACATAGGAGTCACATTTCATCATATAATCTTCGAGAATGAGTGTTTAAGAGAAATATATTTAGTTCATTCTGATGTTTTTTTAAATATTCCCCCTTTCTGCGTTTTTATATAATTATTTTTTTTTGAAAGATGTAGCAGTCACTTTTAATCATATCACCTCCAAAAACCAATTTCTTCTGCATCACCAATCTTCTACTGCAAAAACCAATCTTCTACTGCATCACGTTAGATAAATAATTTCTAGATTTTTTGTATGCATTTATAATTTGTTTTATTTCATTGGTCAATTTCTGGTTGCATTTTTATTTCTTTATATTTGTAAATTGAAAACATAAAACAATATTAAGATGTTAATCTATGTATTAAAAAAACTTCTGTGCCTGCTTTTATCTTTAACATAATGATATTTCAAACCCTGTGGTAATTACCGTCTTGTCCACATAAAAGTTGGAGTTTTATTCACAAAAATATCTCAATAAAAGAGATCTGCGAATGAGCTTGACAAGCAGATGCCGAATTTCTGAGATCTTTGACGGTATGACAAATAGTAAAGAAAATGTTTCTGTTTCGGAATGTGAAAGTTATGGGTAAATATGTGATTAAGCCATAGTGTCATACAACCACAACATGCCACACAAGGCCTTGCAATTTTTCTATTTTTTAAAATTTCAATTTCTTGAGTGAATATAATACAGATTTAATTAAAGTTACTGCGTTTTATTTGTTAAGTGATATACATATTCAGATGGGTGTATTATTGTTTCTTTCAATGCAAAAAAATGGGGCCGATCTTGTACGCTGTGCGTATTTTACGCCAAATAACACAGATTTTTTATAAATGCCGCGTCCTGCGCCCTCTGTATGGAGTACAGGGGGCGCTGGCGTCACGGGTGGCCGGGCGGCTTAGCAGGCAGCGTAAAATGGCCGTCCCAAGAGCCCACGCAAAGCGCCCGCCGTGGCTGGCGACCAACGGAGCGCAGCTCCCCAGGGGGAAGGACGGACGAGCTGCAATTTGGACGCGTTTTCAGGAATTCAACGCAGTTGAAGAGAGTTACGAGGGATTTAAAAGAGAGATGTAACATACGCGTTTGAAGAACGAAGTAAATATGGAGATGGAAGTATTTGAAGTTACAGTTATTACAGAAATAAATAACAAATTTCTTGTAGCTTAATAAGGGGGGAACATTTCAATTGTGAATGTTATTGTATCAATATATATATATATATATATATATATATATATATTGATGAAAAACTGAATTGTATAGATAGTGAAAAATTAATTGTGTAGATAGTAAACATGTGTGCGTATTTATAAAAAGAATATACAATATGGGGTACCATTAATACAAATAGCTAATACATTACAAAAGGTTTTCTGTTTTTTTACATCATTGTAAGGCATGGGATGTTTTCCAAATCACAGTTAGTATGTTACTGTCCACCAAATCACATGTTAGTATATCTTACACAAATTACACATTTTTTCATTTTCAAGAATGTTATTCTTACGAGACTGTAGAAACTTAAATAACTTTGATAAAACGACATGATTATGTAGAGTTAGGAACTGACAATCCCGAATTTTCTACGAACTCGAGTCACACGTATTTATGTCAAAAGTCGTAAAATTACGACAATTTATTCGTAACTTGAACTTCAGCAACTTAAAAGACGTGAGTCATCTCTGTGACAACACATGATGATATTGATTATGAAAGTGTCGCACACTTTTCTCTGACATAAATGAGAGTTCCATAAACTTGTACAAAGAAAGCCTCAAAATTATCACATTAAAAACTTAAGAACATTTTCATTGTGAAACATTGTATATACTTTGAGGGGTTACACCCACGTAAATTAAAATAACATATTAGAAGCGTTTTAATTGTATTTTAGTTGTTTTGTTACATAACAGAGTGCACAATTCATACAATATTTTTCATTATTATTTAACTAAGTCATTGATATTTGTGCATACTAAAGAATCACATCAGTAAATATGAACACATTCACTTTAGGCGTGAGGAATTTTTTGGCGGCCATCTCTTGAAGGCCTTTGGAGTGGCTGACAGAGCACTGTCCCACCTATTCCCTTCCCGGGGGCGTCGCGTGACGGGGCGAGACGCGGGTGGGGGGGAGGAGGGCCGGCGTGGCGTCGCGTGCGCAGCGCCGCCACCTGTGGGGAGCGGCAGGAACGCGCGCGCCGCCCATCCATCCTCCCACCCCCCAAACCTCGCCCCCCTCGGCGAAGCCACCGGCCGTCATAGCCAGCGGCACACTTTAGGTCGAGGCCAGGCATTCCCTACCGCTTGCGTCGACCTCTCTTCGAAGTATTGAGTCTCTCAGAAAGGGGGGGGGGGAGCTATGTATATATATAATTATGTGTATATATATATATATGTTGTGTGTGTGATATATATATATGTGTGTATATATATATATAGTATATATATATTATATATATATGTTATATATATGGTATATATATAACAGCACAAACTTATCAACTACATTAATTGTTTTAATAAATTGCAAATTGACTTATAAGACCGGATTTTCGCCAGCTCGTATTTGGTCTTTGCCCGGACGATTTCGAGTATCTTCATCGACATCAAATATGTAATTGAGTGGAATTGTTCAGGCTAAAATATGAAATAAAGAAACTCACATTCTTTTTAAAAACTCTCCGATAAAATTACTATCCTTTTTATTGATACTAGCCAGATAATACTTCTCAGGTTTATGAGAATTTCGGAAATTATAAAACCAATAAACATAAAAGCAACGAATTCGTATTTTTTGTACAATTTACTTTCAATGATACTTTACTGCTAAGAGTTTGACGAATGGAACTCATAGTAGTATTTTACTTGAATTCATTGATGTGCGTAACAGAGTTTAAAAAGTGAAAAGTTGCTACATGTGTGTGTATGTCGAAATAAAAAATTATTAAAAAATAAGAAAAAATTAAATAATCTTAACTATTTATGCTATTCACTACTTAATACGTAGTAAGAGAGATCATTGTGCATTTCACCCTCTCTAGAATGTAAAAATAGCTAAGATTCTTAACCGTTCAATAAGGAAATACTCTAATTTTTAGACGTACAAAACATTTACAACATCAGAAATTATTTACAAACACATTGTAGGCCATGTTTAGTCTCCAATGACTTGATCTATGTATTGTGCTATGTATGAGGCCCCAACCTACACCGACTTTTAAATATTTCAATCATTTCACAATGATATAATATAGAAAACCCACAGGAAAAAAATGCGTTTCGCTCTACGTAGTTATGTAGGTCATACACATAGTAATCCAAGCGCCTATTGAATCGACTTAGTAGCATCTGTAAGAAAGTGGCAGAAACACAAATTGGGGATGATTAGATTGAAACAAATGAAATATTACTTGCGTGGCATGAAACAAATCTGAATCGTGGGACAATTGTAGGATGTTTTCACAAAGCAATATTGCTATTGCACTAATATTTGCACACCAGCGGTTTTTGTTTTAACACAGAGGTTTTCACATGAGAAATATGAGAAGACTCTTGAAATGAAATACATTTGATGTAACTGAAAATACATAAAATATTTTCGATGAATAGGAGAAACTTTTAGGAAACTCTAGTAATTAAAAATCACGAACATCATGAAAAGGGCATTTTTATAAAGTTCTAAGTGGAACTACATGACAATTCCGAGTGTCCTCAATAGCGATGGAAGGACACTAAAAAAGACTTTGTAAATAATGAATCAACTTCAGAGGGATGTGGTACTTTTGAAAGTTCATATAAGCGTTTTTTTACAGGAATTTCACTCAAAAGGAAGTACATGCTATTTTCCTTTGTATAGAGGACGTGCAAATACCACTTCGATATATGTTACATGGAGAACAAAGTGTGGCGGGATTTGAGGGAACATTAGACAGTATTTCTGAATTGCTCGAGGGGAAATTCACAATCCTGATATCAGAGGAAATGTTCAAGCTCTGAATGGTACACACCCGAAAAACTCGTCTAGAGAGAAACCGCTTTCTATTTGAGTAGTAAAACGAGGGTTAGTTTATTTTAAGTAGCTTGTCCCGACTGGGGCCGTGCCCCACTGGTGGGATATATCTGCTTGGGGAAAACCCTATTAGCTGACGGTAGGTCTACACCGGACTTCACCATACAGCGTCGAAAGATCACCGCCACCTCCCGAGCAAAAACATGCACTAGACTTACGGTACTAATGACACAGGTAGTTTACGTACCTGGAATCACTTAAACAATCAATAAATCAGATATTTTAATTCATATTTCTGGGGGTGACGTTATTACTCCTGTGCTGCAACGAAAGACCCGGCGCCAACTTATACGACGGCTTACGGGCTGAGATATCTCCATCAGCGGAACTCTACCCCACACGGAACTAGGTCTATGTCCCAACTGGGCTCCCGACGTGTAGTATAGCAGTGTAATGAATGAATGAATTTTATTTCAGAACTTTGTGAAAATACAACAGTTGAATGAGACAAATACATAATATACACAATACACCCAAGATAATACAAGATACACAATACATACATACAAGAATATAATTTATGCTATATACTAAGATTTTTCCTGTAATTTTGGATCACACTGATCATTTCACCTGTGCCCTCAAGTAACCACCTCACCTTATTCTGAATGTTCAACCATGTTCACATTCTTCCTTTCAGAAAAAGCTAACATCTCTCTAAAATATGTTTCCAATCTTCTTCCATTTCACAGATCATACATTTTTCTCTCACTATTCAGCCAATATTTGCTCGCTATTAATTCATTACCTAACCTATACCTTGCAACCCTATGTCTGCAATTTTCCTTACATTTATCTGCCAAATAGCTCAGAATATCATCCACCTGAATAATTTTATACCATTTATTAAATTTTGAAATGTGTAGTGTGGTGAGTGTAAGTGTATGTGGCTGTAAGGGAAGAGGTGCCAAGGTAAGGAAGGAAAGTTCACTCGCGGTCTGTGACTCATTTGTGAGGATTCTAATATGAAATTCTCATATTACTGATCGAAGATAACACTGAAAACTACCGATCAATGCAGCCAGCCACTAGAATTCTTCTCCTGACAGTGGTTGAACTCTATATAGCTAGGTTGGAAAATCCGTCACCTGAAACGGACTCTACAATCTATCGGCCAACGTTGCTGTAGAGACAACGATGTTGCAGTGTAATGCTTTTTGAATTGAATTGAATTAATGAATTATTTTACGTGGCGAGACTCAGGCCATGAGGCCTGCTCTTCCGTCTGACCACGCAAATTTCGCTATGTTCCTTTCACCAACTAGCAGAAAAAGGAGGTATTTCTTGGGCGAGAAACAGGCGATTTGAATTTAGCTCAGAGGCGTCATTTAGGCTTGAGGATCTTTTACATGCAAGTAAATCTACTAACATGGGACAGCCGGCTTTACTTCCCCTCCGAAGGAAGGCGTACGAAGGATTTTTTTGCCCTTAAAAATCCACGGCTTTGATCGGGTTTGAACCCTCCAACTTAGGTACACCAAGTTGTATCGTTACAGCATCGCCGTGGTTTCTTCTGAGAAACGCTTCGTTATTGCACAGCATTTTTTAACGAATTCTGTCGTTGCATAACATTTCACAGCTTGCTCTTGTGGTAAGCCGAATTGGTGAACACACTGTTAAGTATTACTGGAGAGACAAGCTTCTTAATTGGATTTAAACGAAACAAAATTGCGAACAGTGGGAATTTGGGTGCAAATAATGAACGCCCTCTGTAAAGCGCGTACGCTTTAGCGCAATCGCTCGTAGTCACCTCTCTCGCCAGAGGCACATTGCCGTCTGGAAGGCGGCGACAAAATTAGAATAATAACGCGTTCTATAGTATCCTGCTCTGAGGACGAAACATGTAAGAAAATAATTATTTATAATATTAAGAAAAACACAATGAAAATTATTCTTTACTTCTGAAACAATTCAACATATAAGTACGTCTTAAAAAAGAGAAGTTTAAATGAAAGAAGCTAAATAAAATATTAAAGCCATTTACCGCCAAACAAAACATTTTTAAGTTTTATGTTTTGTTATCCCTAGGGTAAAATTGGAGTTCTCATTATGTGACCGTTTATATGCATCTGTTAATGTTAATGTACATAAAAAATATGGGGACGGAACTATAACACTTCTTATGCTTGTTAAGCCATATAATCTAGGATGATAGGGCATTAGACGATTCCTCTTTCGCGCTGTAAACTCAGTGCATAAATTGCTCCCTAGCATTTCCCCCCTCTGTATTCTGCTTACGAGAGTCAACACGACCTCGTAACGTAACATCATGGACGCATTGCGTTTCACAGGCAACCAGAACCTGAAGGGAAGGGTGCTTGGGAGAGCAGCAGTGGAGAGAGACAGGGTCTCTAATGATCATCGTGGAACAGAAGATAGCGTGAAACCACGCGGTCATGAGTGGGCGCTTGTAACGCCAGAAGGAAGACAGGTCTTTGGAGAACTTCCTTTATTTACTGGAGTGCCATTAAACAAAGGTGACACTCCGGTCTGGATAGCCGAAGTCGCTAAGGCAGAAGGACCGTAGCTGCCTTAGCTTGAAGGGTCACGGGTTCGAATCCCACCCCAGGAATGAATGTTTGTGTATGTTGTTAGTTCCCTCACCGTTATCTCCAAGTTAAAAGTTACAGTGGTAGCTATGTGACCGAACAACTAAAAAAAACGACCTAAAATTGCCATTTGCGCCTGGTGCCAAAAAATCAGTAACGACGTACTTCGTGAGTATAGCATTATGTAGGAGACAAATAAGACTGAATGATAAACTATTACTAAATAGTACAAGTTACAAAAGGAGGCATTGATGAAGTCTTATGAAAGCACGCACGGAAGTGTCTTATTTTGACTACTAAAAATAGTGATAAAGAAAAATAGTATGAATATAAACAGAATTATTCGAGAAGGCGAAAAAAAGATGTAAAAGAAAACGTAATAAAACATGATAAAGAAAGAAAGAAGAATGATAAAACGGAAAAGAGAAAAGAAATGGTGAAAAGTAAGAGCAGAAAGAACGATAAGAATGAAGTGAGACACACACATACATAATAGTCTCCATCGATAAATACAAAATTGTTCATCAACAGTTTAGAGCTGGAAATAAAAGTATTTGTCACTGCAGATATATAAAGATACGAGCTTATTATACATCACGATTACGTCTTAACCCACCTCTGGTTACATATTCAGATGAGGCAATATTTTTCGGCCAACTGAGGATTTACATTCAGTGACAACTGGACACGGAAACATAACGTTGGAAGGCTAACGGGGCAAGCTCTTGAGAACGAAGCTAGGATATACGTGGCTTTAAACGACCAGTGCTAACGTGATACTCACAGCTTTTCTTTGCTTTATTACGTCACTTACTACTCAGCGCAAACACGCGTTGAGGAACCGCTGCACAGAGTGGGTCGATAGGGTAAGAATTTCTTACAAAAACTAGTAGCGCTTCAACAGTACATACTTTCTCGCATGCAATTTTGCAATTTGACAATCTCGTAATGTAATTTTTGAAAGTACATTGAGCTTAACGAAAATGTGACCTGTGCCCCTTTTTTAAGCCCTCCTTGTTCTATTATATAAAACATTAGAAAATGTTTTTCATAATTTGCATTAACTTTAGCCAGAAATTATGTAAAAAATACTCGATTTATTAAAAAACGTATGTGACCATCGTTAAAGGCCTGATTTTTTGAACAGATTTTATTTAAGAGAAAAATCTCTATCTTCAATATTGTACTTTTGCAATGTAAAACTTTTTGAATTTTTGAAAATAGAAAGAGTGCCTTAGAATAATGTGTAAAGATAAGGAAACTCCAAAATACACACTTTCTTCATTTAACTGGGTCAACATAAAAATAATGAATTTTGTATTATGTACTTGGTTGTAGATGAAAAACAAAAATATTACTTTTCAATTAAGACGACAAACTTTTTCCACCTACTCCCAATTTAAAGAAGAAAATAGAGATTTTCTTCATTAAATTGGGACAACAGAAAAATAATGAATTTTGTGTTATGCACTCGGTTCTAGACAAGTGATATTCAGATATATTCCATGACAAAAATAAATACTTCACAAACGCTCAAGAAAACTGACATTTGTATTAGCTTTACTTACACATGTCACACGCTATCCTTATTTTGAGCCAGATGAAATTCTCGCTTTGAAAACAGAAAAATTGCTGACGCGTGCGTTTCGTCTTGTTGTACGCCACGAGCGAGTCGGGGGTGTGCGCGCTGTGCCCTGCAACTGGCATTCATTCCTACCGGGGGCACGCGACCTCCGGCGCCAGGCAGCTCACACGCGCTGCCAACACGACGGCAGCTCGACGTTTACTTCATGTGAAATGTTTTGGGAAGTGAAACAAGATCATATACTCCGGAGAAGCGGACTCGAAAGACGTTTCAGTTCATGGGAGAAGTAATAAATGATAAACTTGTTGGCACCGCAGATACTAATGTTCAATATTGTTGTTGTTTATGTTTTAAATCATTTGTTTTTAAATTTCCATGATCATTATTATTATTATTATTATTATTATTATTATTATTATTATTATTATGTTTCTCTCATTTTTAACCTATATTTGCCGTTTTTTATGTTTTAAGACATTTGTTTTTGCTGCGTCCATAGTAATTTTTATTATTATGTTTCTATCATTTTTAACTAATAAGATATTGGCAAACGAGACACTATTATTTCGTTGTTAGTGTTGGAAGACAACCCATTCGTTTTCGTTTCTGCTACTTTATACGAGTTACGTTCTTGAGCAAGGTGTTACATGAGGTGTATTACGTGAACGAGACCAAGATTGTGGTTTCTCTGATACTCATTCTTTATTATGAAGCCGCAACCGCTACTCAGTTTCATGACAAAAAGACGAACGCATTTTGAACTCTAAGTGATGGAAATGTTATTCTTCTGAACATTGCTTAAAGATTCAAGTAACGATTCCCTTTAAAGTAAGTAAGCGAGCGGATTTTTTCTCTTACCATGTTCAATCATCTGCAAAGGCTATCAAGAACGCACTTGTACTTTTTCCGCTGATCAACACGCAGTTTCACACTCATTTTGCATAATGTGGTCAGACACAAAAATAGGTTGTAAAATATTGGGAATAATCTGTACGTTTGTTATTGCAACAAACTCATTTTTAGTCCACTGTTTGTATTACAAGAGGTGAAGAATTAATGAGGCACGGTTACAATTAGACGCTAATCTGTGCCTCACCATCACCTGAGTGTTTTTGTAGTCATGGTTTTTCGTTTACTAATCTTATAAACTGAATCTCAATATGTCCTAATACGATATTAGCCTGGAAGAAAATCTGATTCTGAACGACGAATTAACCCCTTTACAATGTTCCTTGCTTTTTCGGAATTAGAAAATTCCTTTATTCATGTCAAGTATTCAAAATAACATTGAAAACAAATAGTTGCAGCAAATGATGTTAAAACTTTCAACTCTTCAGTACTTAGGCCTTTATATTGAAACTTTAATATTCATAACAAGGGATCGAGTACGCTTCCTTTAATGAAAATAATGTATTATGACATTTTCTCAGATACAACACATGTACGTACTTTTCCCTTATGTTTTGACTTTAACTGATCAGACTAGATAGCTGCGTCAAATTCAACTACGATCTGGAAAATAATTCTACCCGTCGGCTGCTTTGATCTCGTTTCCCTTGGTTTCTCCAATCAACACCAGGAAATGTCTGAGCAGAACCCTGAAAAACGGGACACAGACCGTGTTAGATCTTTCCTTTCTCATTCTTGTGTCTACCTTCCTCCCCCCCACACCCATACACACTTTCAAGCACAACACTACCGCACATGTCGGGGGACTAGATGAAAGGTTAGAGCGTGTCAAGGAAGCTATCCCATTGGTGAAGACATCTGGAGGCAGAAAATCTCTCGAGCCGAGGTGTAGTTCATCGCCGTATCTCACGTTTCAGCAGGGGAAGGAACCCCGTTAGGCTATAACATGCACTATTGTATTTACTAAACTAACGACCATAATAGATTATGCACTCAGAATATACACTCTCGCTCTCACCCTCTCACCCACCCCTACACCCACCCTCTTTCAATTTTCTTTCGTGTCAGGACTATCACTACGCCCATTGATCTGATAAAAAAGCAGCATTCATTCATATACAAGTTCGTGAGTATCTGAAGAGGGAAACAGACATTTACAAAATGACGAAAGAATGATTACGATGGAAGGCGAAGTTACCACTCGATGTTGAAATGTGAGGTCACGAAACAAAGATGCGACAAATCTCATACGAACAAAACAGATAATTTGGGATTAGAATTTAACGAAGAAGTTTTGCTGACGGAGAAGATAATTCGTGACACGAAACTGATATTTATTAGAAGATGATAAATTAGAACATCGTTTAGTACGACATTATAGGTGTTTATGGTTAATGTTAGAGTTATGACTAAAACGACACTTTGTGAATGAATTATTTCCTCTGAAGGTCCCTGAGAATTGCTCGTAAGCTTATTAACTGCCATTCTAGGAACTTTATGATCATATGCATCATCGAGAAGAAGTCGACTCATACGCGATAATGCCCCATTGAAATGTCGCTGCTCTTCATAAAACCTTTCTACGCACATGTTATCGACGTAATGAACAAATGTTACAGTTTTGTACGAAAAAAAAAATAAAAAGGTAGAATAGCGAGAAAATAATCATAAACCAATGTTTCCTTAACTCCTTACTTCAATTTTAGTTTTCCCATAGAGTAGTATACATCATAAACTATCAATATTGTATTAACGCTGTCATGTGAAATATAGTAATAAATAAACAAGTAGTTGTATACAAGTATACTGGTCACTTTCACTTTAAATATATGCAACTACATATATAAATATACAGTACAAAATCGAATAAAACTGTCCGAAAATGAGAGAATGGAAGATGTTTAATAAAATATGACGAGAGAAATGAAAAAACGTAAGAGAGTATTGCGTAGATTGAAAAAGAGAAAGCAGTGACGAAAGGCAGGAGGAAAAAGAAAGGTAAGAGGAATAGTGGGCTAAGAATCGCACGTAGGAGCCGAAAGAGCGGGGAGGGTGGAGGGGGAAAAGAATGGCGTGCCACAACTCACGGGGTGCGAATGAAGCCCGGGGTGCGCTGGATGCGGAAGCAGGCACCGGGAGTCGTCGTCGTCGGACAACGGGTGGGGGAGAGGGGGAAGCGAGGTGGGGGGGGGGAGGGGGTAGGCTCGCTTCGCTTGCGGCGCACAGTAAATCGCGCGCTACGCTTTCATCGCGGATTTCGACGCCCACGCCGAGGCGGCCTCCCGCTACCGCGCCGACTGTCGCCTATCGACGCCGGCGTCCGCCCGCCCCTCCCTATGTCCTCAGCCACCACCACCTCCTCTCCTCGACTGCGGCTATCGACGCATGCGCCCGTCCCGCCACTCCTTCTGACCTCGCACAACACACGCATATCTCTGCTGTGTCTCTTGGCCGTGCTGTTGTCACTGGTCATCCCCAATTTCCTGCAGTTGCTACTCTCAGTGTACTGTCATTGCCTCATTCCTACTATCATTGTCCCTGGCACAGCCTCTGCTTCTACCCATATGTCCGCCCTGTTCCAACGCCTCACCCCACCCACCACCACCCTCCACTCACGTGTTCGCTCCGCACTCCCCGCGCCCTCGCCTGCTCTACCCTCGCCCTCGTTCCTCGTGTCGCCTGTTGCTCAGCCCTGTCTTACCAGCGCGCAGTTCAATCCCACTCCATCTCCGCCCCGCCCTCACTTTTGCCTCCGCCTCTGCCGTCGGCCCCGCCCCTCGACTCATCTCAGTCACACCGGATTCCTCAGCCCCTGCAGTGCTCGCAAAATTGGACACCATCCGACAGTTTAGCCAATACACAGGAATGAGATTATCGCTGTTCAATGTGTTAGTGAGAGTTAATCGTTAGCCTCAATTTTCAGTTATTCTAGTTAAAGATGCCGTGATACTCTCTGAGCAGACCCTCCTCCCATTCAGAATTATTGGTTTCAATTTTACGTTAGATGGTAGAATAACGTCCAATTTCCATGACCCTGCATTGAACGCCTATGCTGAAAATAAATTGGTTGACTGCTCGATAATCAAAAGTTGATTGTTTCAGAATTCATGAATAAAAAAGGAATTCAGGAAACCTAAATCAAAATAATATCCTATTCCTTCCACGCAGACGAGTAAAAATGAATGAAATTTCAATTAAGATAACTTTTATTCATTAAAAAAGAATCGAACTATAAAGTAATGCATGTTTGATTTAAAGTGACCAGCTGACTATTTGGGTACTTATCGTTTTGACTGAAAATTGGAGTTGTGTGTTGGAAAGGAGAAAATTTGGTCTTAGATGGATGTACTTTTTATATTAATTTCTATACAATACATCTGAGCAAAAAAGTTACGAATTTAATCTGAAACAAAAAACGTATTGAATTGCTTCCCAGCGCACATGTCCCTCGACTCCACCCTCAGTCTCGCCCTCCCTCCCCACTCCCAGTTGCTCCGTGTTGCGCCCAGGCGCTAGCCGCCTTCTCTGCCCCAGCGAGGCAGTAGGCTCGTCGGAACTGCGTCCTACGCAGTCGCAATGGCAGCGGGATCCGGCGGCCCAAAGCCGAGATTGAAACAAGCCAAACACAAGCCAGGGGAATGCCTCCCCGAATGCTATTGGGTTGCTATTTGAAATGTAATTTTCAAGACGCGATTCGATATTGATCGCCGCGCGAGGGGGATTTCTCGACGGACGTGGCCCCGCCCTCTTTACATGAATCAAAGACGCATATTAGTTTGTCCTGGCTCGTTCCGTCTGCGATTTCCACGAAAGCAAATAATCAAATGACTTCGTTAATGTCAAAGACGCCACCGTGCTCATTTCTGTGGGCCCTGAAACCGCTGGCCATGTTTGCTCTGTATATGCACGTTTCCTGCTCAGCGTCCGCCTCACGAACGAAGGCTTCGGCGTGTAGGTGGTGTGGACGAGCCAAAGTAATGTGACGTCCATGTCGCTATCGGTGGGCGAGACGGGCGGCAGGCCCGTGCAGGCGGGCGGGCGGCGGGCGGCGGGCAGCGGGCGGAGGGCGGCGGTAGTGATGAGACATCGACAGAAAAACATCGCGTTGCAAAACATCGATGTTCAAAATCAAAACAGCGATGTTAAAAATTATCGACCAAAAATTATCGACGTTTTTAAACATCGATGTTATAAAGTTGTATTTGTAACCTTTAACATTAAATTTCTGCGAAACAAAATTTAATTTCACAATGGCCGTGCCTATTAATTTGTAATTGAAATTTAACTGAAAGCAAATTTATTCAACGCATCTCCATGTGCGAAATACAGGAAAGACAAAGAAGAAATCAGACCATTAGGATCATCTCAAACAGGACTCGATGAAGATACAACAACCGCGTTCGTTTCGATCGAATACAAACAGATGTTGGTACCATCACTTATTCTTTCTTATTTTAACTGTCACAAAATAGTGATTATGAGCATCTTTCATTCAGAAACAAACATTGAGAACGTAAAAACATCGAACCCAAAACATCGATGTTAAACAATATCGGTTTTAATACGTCGATGTTTAAAACGTCGATGTTTAAAACATCGATGTTTCGTATAAAACGGCGGGCGGCGGGTGTGAGGCGGGTGGTGGCAGTGCGGGGGTGGGGGGTTAGGGAAGTGCCCGGGGCGGGGCACAGGTCGCCCCGTTCCAGAATTTCATTACGGCGCCGTCGTCGCCTCTAGCAGCAGCGCACACGGGACGGCGCGCTCAACGACGCTGTGTATCGACAGGCGCAGCTAACCTCGCACCCGCGACCTCCCTCGCACCCGCGTCCTCCCTCGCAGGTTATTCCTTGCTCTTCTCGCAAACAATAGAGAGTATTTTGCCGCCCTTGCTGGCCCACTCATCCGACGTTTGTGGCAGGTTGGGCAATAGAATTGCCATATTGCCAAGTAGATGTCAAAAAACTTTCTACATCACAGATAAGGGATTTTTTTAAAATTATTGTTTTAGACAGTAACAGAAGTTAATTCAAGTCCCTGGAATATGGCATAGATCTCAGATTCCTTACCGTTTGTCAGAGTCAGTTACACACTAACGCTTAACTTTGTGGTTAGGCGGAAGAGCAGGCCCTATGGCCTGAGCTTCGCCATTAATAAGGGCATTATTATTATTATTATTATTATTATTATTATTATTATTATTATTATTATTATAACGGTTTGCTCAACACTACGTAATGACAAATTGTTCTTTGTGTGAATGATCCGTTTTAAGGATTCATTCCTGATACGCTTCTCGTTTTAATGAAAAGTTTGTGAGATATGGTTGAAATATTAGTTGTGTGTGGATTACAATATAGTAACTACACTATTGTGGGACCGTAACAAAAGATATGGCAAAGACAGTGCTATTCGCTGTTTGTAACATAATTAAATAGTTTGAAGTAAGTACTAGATTGTGATTAACTTTGGCAAACTTCACATTGAAATTGAACGATTCTTAACAATTGACTTACGTACCACTTATACAAAACCTTATTCTGCATTCGTATCGTGTCCTACTCTCTCAGTTCTCATCTACTTCTCTGTCATTGAACTATCGAAATTACTTCCATCTCAGTACGTCTCTGCCCATGGTTCCAATTCACCCCGCTTCGCTCGATTTGTCCGCTTACCTTTACCGCCGACGGCAGTTACCGCGACTGAATGTCAATTCAACGAAAACACAGGCGCGTTTTGGAGGCCAAACCGCACCGCGCGCGAAATCACGTGTCAGCGGCAGGCGCTGCGTATCTACGACACGCAGGCGCTTCGGCTGTCTTAAGGTTTCGCTCCAACAGCCTTCTCGAGGAGCTGTAAGCGTCTCAGAAAACGCAAGAGAATTTCTTTTTACAGGAAGTTAAATACACATTTGAAGAAAGAAGCTTTGAAATAGAGTTGTTTTTAATTTCCGTGTATATAATACAACAAATTCCTCCTGAAAGTATGCCTCCTGAAAGTATGCCTCCTGAAAGTATGCCTCCTGAAAGTATGCCTCCTGAAAGTATTCCTCCTGAAAGTATTCTCCCTAAAACGTGCTTTACTTTAAAAGAAAAAAAAAAATTGAGCCGATTTGTAGAAAATTTTGAAAATGTCCGGGTGGCTTCATGTAAAGTACCCCTCAGTTTTGAATAAAGTTTCTCAAAATCGCAGCGCCTTGAGTGAAACCAGACCGACTGGGGAATATTCATTTTGGAAAAAAAACCTACATTTAGTTTAGGCGCTAGTGGTGTTCTCGGACCGACATAGGGACGGAAAAACAGACAGACGGACGTTTTGCCATCAATTGGTTTTTCGGTAACAAGGCTTCACAATAGAGGGATTCTACCTACACCAGTGATAGAGGATTTTCTTCTTAATTTATCAACTGGATTTATCCACTTTTTCGCCATCAAGGCCCGGCAATGATTTTTTTCTGCCGAAAACCCGCCTTTTTTCGCGCAGTATAACTTACCCCATACTATTTGTATATTACTCCATTACTCCGTTTATACGTACGTATACGGGATAGTAAAAAAAGGTAGGTAATGCTTGCTGTAAATGTCAACGAAAACAGAAAATGCTGTCAGGAATATTGAATTTTAAAGATAAGTCAATTTAAGCTAACAAATACAGAAAGTCAAATAAAGTAAAAATTTACGAGAGTACAATGGTATCTGGTTAATTGATTTACTCTGGACAATACATAGAATTTAAAATAATATTAAGAACGCTTTCTCTCTTTGATATTCTGTATGGGTTAACGATAAAAAAATACGTTTAGCTAAAAGGTTAAACCTTGATAAAAAATGAACACCAGATTTTGATGATTTCAAAGAAAAATATATCATCTGTTTTAAAATTTCGTGAACGCGAAGAAAATGTTTCCGAGATGTATTTAAAATACTATAATCTGCAAAAAGAAACAAATTAGAGGACAAATACAAACAAATTTAAGGAACTTTGATTCTTAGTGTTTTCTACTACCAAAGAGAAGAACTCACAAAGAAACTTCTCATCCCGCAATTCGAATAAGAAAACTACTTCTTTGTATAATTCGTATGTAAAATAAGTATAATACTTCGTAAAATTCGATTTAGTGTAATACTTGTACTTGTAAAGAACGAGACACAAGCACGAAGATACAAGCTCGCCGTGGAGGAGTATTTGCGAAGTTCCGCAGGCAGCCGCGCGAGAGATGGGCAGGTGGAGGCGCCACTATCTGCCCGTTGCCTGCGTCAGGCGCGTGAGGCCGCATGCATCCTGCAGATCGACGATGGATATTTTTAATTAAAAAAGTTTTTTTTCTAAAAACAACTCGCGTAATTCGGGAAAATGAAACCTGGCCGTTGGCTCTCCCAGCTCCGCGCAGGGGAGAAATTAAACGGACGCCTGGACGCCCCGCTGTTTGGTGGCGACGCGCAAATGGCCGCGACGTCCGACGCCGTCGCCGCGCCAGCGCCTGCGTGGGAGGACCAGACAAGCGCAAAGCGCAGCACGGGGATGCCTAAAGTTCAATGCGCAACTTCCGGCCGCGTGTGACCGCTCAACGAACGCAAAGAACAAAAGTCCGAAACTCACGGTTACACGGGCATTCTCTTTCGAGTTTTGTTTTTAAATAATTTATTTATCCTTGTTCGATAATACAATAGCTTTCAAGGGATTGCAGTTACTACAATATCAAATAGAGCTTATGAGGCAAAACTTATCACAAAGTAAATCTACTATAACACATAATAGTTTGAATAATTATAAATTGAAAGAATATATACTAGCATTACTCTGCAAATTCTTAATACATTTTACAATTTATAAAATATCATAGTTTTTTAAAAAGTAAAAGAAGAGATAATTGTGGAGATTGTAATAAGTCGTTAGCAAAATGTGAACGAATATGTCGAAAGGGATTTGCTGATGCGCCAAGTTTAAAAATATTGCGAGTAGAAGAGGCAGAGAGAAAATTTAGCAGAGAGTATATTAATCCTGGTATTTTAAAAGAACAATGTTTAGTTCTTCTAAAACTATATTAATTTGCATAAACAAAGGGCCTTTTAAAATATTTTGTAGTACCTGTTTCGAATAACTTCTAGTTTTTTAATATTACAATTTGTTTCGTTGGTCAAATGATGATTAATGCAATGATGACGATGCAAGTAAGATATTCTGCCACCTTGTTCTCGTCGCAGAATTAATAAAAAATTTATGAATTTATGTGAGCCCTCTGGTGTTGGGACACTATGAAATATTTTCAATCTATTTTTGAAGCAATTTTTCAATATACGACTCTTCTACTGTCAGTGATTTCTGTAAAAATGTGTTTTTAATTTTTTTGCCTTTTCCTAATGAAGTGCGAACTTTCTAACGACAAAGTGTCTTCCGACGTTGGGCTTTGTTCGTTGGCCAGACACAAGTACTTTTCATGTGCATCGAGTAGACCGAATGCCGGAGCCTGTCATCAACTCGGACACACGTAGCGAAGCCTCAACATCACCAAAAATGTTAGATCATCGCAATTTCGCACGTGGCTTCATCTTATTGTTCAACATGTCCTCGCCGAAGTGAGTTGATTCATTTTGGAAGACTATGATTCATGAATGAATGAGGAAGGACCCCTACGTGGAAGAACCAAAGTGGCGTAACGCGTTGGGTAGATCGCAACGCGCGTGTGATTTGTTTTCTTTATCGCCGAATAAACACTAAAATCTATGTAAAGTACTGGGAATAAGTGTAATTTGCGCACGTTTTCTTGAGATCCAGAATCTCTTTTTCATACTTTCACTGAAAATAAAAGAAATATTTAAGTAGAAATAATATGATAAAAATAAATAAAAAATAAATGTAAATTAAAAATAAAATGTGAGTTTTTCAAATTTATCACAAATATTTTTGGAGAAGATAATCATGTGTTTGAAGAGATTTACCACTTGTTGCAAAAACACTATAAATTATTTAATTACCTATTATGACATAAATAAAATACTAAGTGTCAAAAAATACAGTTTACACATACATATTGTGATATAAATACCAATTTTTTACTATGAGAAAACGAAGCTGTTGGTAAATTCAATTTTGTTTTAATTGTAAACGCAACACGTGCACGAGGTGATTCGGGGCGCGTCTTTTGTTTCCTGGCACTAAGCTCGAGCGACAATTCCAACTCACGCCTATCACGTGTTCCGCGCCCTTGTTGCACAAATGACTTCTTTGAGTTTGAATTAATAAGAGAGCCACATGTACGCTACGACGCGTGTCCAGGTGTGGAGTGGTGGCATAAGTGACGGCGGGAGAGTGTTGCTGATGGCCGGTGGGCGGTGGCGAGTGTGCTTGGGGCGGTTCTGGGTAGATGTGCTGGGTGCGTGTGCGGGTGAGTAGATGGCTGAGCGTGGCGTGGAGGCACGGGACTGGAAGAAGAGGCTGATTGTTGGAGGACGTAGTTAGTACGAAAGATGTAGCTATGGGAGTGTTATGGAATGAGGGGTGTATGATGGGTAGCGGAGAAGAGTGTTAGATTGAGTATGTAGTAGTTAGAAGATCAGAAGGGTGGTGGAAGCGAAAGGTGTTGTTTTAGGAGTAATGTTAATGCGATGTTAGATGGTTAATAATATTTCATGTTCCGAGTATCGTTATAGTTGCTCTGAAAGTAGAAGCTTACTGATGCTGGGGCGGTCGGGCGAGAGGTGCTGGGGGAGTTGGTGCTGGGGGAGTGGTGCGGAGCGAGTGGTGCTGGGGCGAGTGTCTGGGGGAGGGTTGCTGGGGGAGTGGTGCTGGGGTCCCTGGTGTCTATCTTTTGGTACTCGGAGTCCCGGCTACCGGCGGGAGCAGAGGGACTGGCGTGGCAGGTATACGCCGTCCTGGCCCGCCAAGGTCGGCGATGACTGAGTACTAGAGATGTCATGTAAGGCAGGGTCGAGTGCCCCGGATGAGGCAGGTTTGGTCGGGCAGGTGGTGGATCGGGCGGGCGGCGGCGGGCGGGCGACGGGCGGACTGGCGAGCGGCGGACTGGCGGACTGGCTGTGTTGGGTGGTGGGCGGACTGCCAATGAGTGAGTGGGTGTGGTGGGTGGGTGGGTGGGTATTGGCGCCAGGTGGCGGGCGGCGCAAGAGGGCGCGACGGAGACCCGCGGAGCTTCCGGGCGATTCGGGCGTGACGCCCACTGATGGATGGCGGCCGAGGCGGCGAGGCAGCGAGAGCCCCCGTCGCCGCACACGTCCAGATGCAATTGGCTGAGAAACGCGAGATTGATTAATCGCCGCCCCCTCCCCTGTCGCCGCCGCCGCCGCCGCCGCGGAAACAACCGGGAATTTCTTCGAGCGCGCACTACTGCGGTTTTCCGATCGGAGGCCCTCCCGGAGATTTGGTCCAAAATAAATAGTCCAAATAGTGTATTTATAGAACACCTACATTCGACAATGCCCAAACAAATACTGCTCTTTCGATTTGGTTTACAAACAAAAAGTTCACTATTTAGAAATGTTCGAAATAGTTCTTCTTCTAGCCGTCTTAATGTCCTGTCAAGTATATTGGACCAACAGGTTCGATCAGAGGCATAGCGACAGGGGACACTAAGATGCTTGATGCTTGATGACCTTACAATTGACCAAAACACTTTTTGTATTAATTTTAAAAGTGATTTACTAGGATTGAGTTCGGCGCGTTGTTACAAGCTGGCCTCTGATTGCTTAGACGCTCAAATGCTTCTAGTGCCGAGATTGCGACGGGCAATAGAGCATGCGCAGAGGGCAATGTTCCCCCTCCCCTCTTCACTCCTGTCCTAGAGATTCCCGAGTGTCGTACGCTAGCATACGACTGAGAAAGACTTATGAAGAAGTTGCTCGTTTGTGCTCGAGAGCGCAGCACACTTGAGGTTGTCAGTAAAATATTTTTCTCTCTCACGCATGGACACGAACACGAGCAATAGAAATAAAACTTGCATATTAATTATTAATAAAATGGAAATGGTTTATTTCAGAAAACAACATAAGTCAGTGAAGAGTAAAAGTTCATTTTCGACAAACAAACCTCTGACTGTAGCTATATATCATAAACAGTGAGTCATGATTTTAGAAAGTCTTTCCAAAAGCTCCAGAATCTGTTGACTTATCCTAGATCGGCTTCAAACAGTGCGTGAACTTACAGAGGATGTAACTGCACAAAGAAGTCAAAATAGTAAGAAACGGACTTTTTGTTTCTGAAATAAGCTATTCAATTAATATGTAAAAGGATGAATTATTACTAGATATTTAATGCTTACTTAATATTAAATGCTTAAATTTATGCTTAAATGCTTAAAAACTAACTTAATAATAAATGCTATTTTGGTCTGGAACGAATAAATTCAGATTGGTATCGTTGCCAATTGCGTATGAGAATTAAAGCTGAGCCATTGCATAACTTGTTTTTAAGAAGTCTCCTGACATAAATCTGTTGTAACATTTGTTTCGATAAAATATATTCTAAAGAACATTGTAGATCATGATGTATTCAGTTATTGTTGAGTGTCCCCAGATGCGCGTCTCGCTACGCCACTGAGTTCCATATTTATTCTACAGATGAAGAGCGCTGTGTACAGGAATATTGTACAGGAATCGCTGTGTACAGCAATACAAAGTTGACTTGATTATTTGAATATAAAATTGAAAAAATAATTATACGAAGAAAAAAGAAACAAATCCAACCCAAAGACAATGTGTATCATTATTACTAACTGTAGTGGTAATGTCCACTGTAGTGATCCTTCTGTGATCGAATATATTGCTTTACAGTATTGTATAATTTAGTTACTGATTATCATTAATGCTATCCTAGACATATTCAATTTCTGACATTTTGACTTTGGACATTTTGAAAGTGGGTATGCTTTACTGATAGAAACATTTCGAAAGGTCGATCTTTACACCTTTTTGTAAAACATACTTTTTGGTATGGCAATCATCTTTGCCATCGGAAAACCGACATTGGGGGCAGTCCTTGAACATTTCTCATTGCACCGATAGTGCTCCTCCCGGAAGTCAACGTTCTTCTCCTTTTCTTCGCCAGCACATTTCGAAGGATTTTTATGAAATTATTCCATAATTCCCCAAATTATTCCATAATAATCCATATTCTCAGGATTGCAACACCAGAGACGCAGCAATAACAGCAACGCCTACCATTTTTCTCCCCTATTTCGACTTATTGCTGGTATTTTCTGAGTTTCTTATTCTTTTTATTTCCCAATTCCTCTCTCTTTTTCGATCATCCAATCTGAAATAATCTAAATCGTATCTTAGTATTGCAAAGAAAATTTAAGAATAAAAACACGACATCTCACGGAAACCCGGCATTGAAGTTCAATACTATAATAAGACTTTCTGTTGTAAAATTTATTTCAGAGCGATTTTAATTTTAATTTACAAACTACTTTACGGCTTTTACCACACTATAAATCAAGATCAGTTAGAAAATATTTTATAGACAAAATTCAAAATTATACATTGTAGATTTAGAATAATTTCAAAGGAAGGATATTGTAGAATAATTAAAAGTAAAAATATATTATGTTGTTAATGAAAAAAAGGTTCGAAACCTCCGTTAAATCGGGGACTGATGCAAGTTGTCCCGTATGAGCCCCCTCCTTCTAGGCGGCCCTGAACCAGTGTGGTTATTGTGACTGTTGTGAGTGTAGCAATTAAATAGAGGCTTATAAATACATGGGGCAAAGCACAAAATTGATATTAAAAGAATTTAGTCATTCATTAAACTACAGATAATACACATTTATTACATTATTAATAGTACGTAGTTAACAGACTTCACATAATATTTCTACAACTCACTCAACGTACTTCACAAACACAGAAATGGCTATCGAACTCTCAGGCAAAACCTTCGCATCCTACCCTCCTTCGCAAAAACAGTAACGTTTGACACCCAGAATTGATGTACCATTTTAGATTCCAACTGATACTGTCACGGGATTGATGAGAAAAACTGCACACAATGATAACAAAAACGTATAATATCCCAAATGATGATAGAGCGACACTAATGATAAAACAGAAAATACGATGTTTATGTGTCATATTGTGTACGATCCGTGTTCGTCATTTTTCCTAGTACAATGGTAATGTATGCAATGCGCAAGCTGGACCATTTTAGGGTTAAAATGGAGTTATGTTAATTACGCCATTAAAAAACAGACGGTGTCTACTAAAGAGGAAGCTAGTTAGCAGCAAGCGGGACGCCCACGAACTTCATTGCGCACCATCACAGCCGCCTCGCTAGAGCTGTCTTTCCTGCGAGTGCTGCATTAGGAACAGAGAGGGTCCTAAGCTTTAAAATGAGTCCTACGTGCTTTTTGTTGATAGTCTTCCCAAAAGCCATTGCTTGGACGCACGGGTGATGTATTTTCTTTGCAAAACACCCTAATCAGATTTCATAGGGGAGTTTACTCTTGTTCTTTGGAATATACGACAAATTCGTTCGCTGTGGTATTGTAAAAGGTAAAAATGTGAAAACCAAATTGGGTAAACTTAGGAGACTCAATGTCTGCAGATTATAATCTCCTAGTTGTTATAAGGGTCTTTCAATTCTACAGTGGATCGTTGTTGTTAACGCCGTAGATATTTGCGTTGAACTAACTTTCGGGTTTCAAAGGCAACCAAAATGGGGCGATATAATTTAGCGTGTCGTACGTCTAGACTTGTTATAAGTTTACATTTTATTTAATTGTAAATTGTAACCGTAATTGTAAGATAATTTATTGAAAAATAACGATTTCGTACAAATATAAATTATTACATTTTTTCTATTTTAAGTAGTATCGCTTCGTCTTTAATAAAGACACTATCTCTTAGATAAAAGATATTACATCATGAACTAGTATACCTGTAATTCAGAATGTCCATCTACCAATTTGTGGAGGTGACACTTGAAGGATATTACAGTGAACTACTGCATCTCAAGAGCAAATACTGTGTTCTGTAATCAAGGAACCTCAGAGATACGGTCCTCTACAGGATATGAGCCAGAAGGGGCTTTATGCAGGATATGAACCAGACAGGAAGTCCCTGAGATTAGGAAAACCGTGTCATCTCGCCGAGTTCCTGTGCTGCGTGCAATGTGTAAGTGGTACAGGGAAACCCACACCTCATAAAAACAGGACTCCCATACGAATCTCCCCCTCTCCCCACTGCTATTCAACCACTACACAGTGGACATTTCTTTCTCCACAGTAACCCAAATAGCCCAATTTGCAGATGTCATTGCAATCTATACGTCTCATCCATCATTAAACTTTATAGCAAATGAAATCCAAACACATTTTCAAACATTAGAAAGCTGATCCTCAAAACGGAAGATAAAAATCAATCCCACCAAATAAGCCATTAAATATTCATATTCAAAGCTTTCTCTCCTCCCATACAATTAAAAATAAATAATAATATAATTCCATGGACTCCAAATAATAAGACAGTTAAATACTTAGGACTACATCTGGACATCACCCTCAACTGGAAAACTCACATAGACAACAAAGTTCAGCAAGCCAAAACTAAAATTCTTCAACTGAAACCTCTCATAACTAAAACCACTAAACTGTCTTTAAACAATGCCACAACCTTGTATAAATTAATAATCAGACGCCTACTCCTGTACACCTGCCCAATATGGACAAATGCTGCCAAATATAACATTCAAAAATGGTTCAAAAGAAATTCTTAAGATACATCACCCAAGCTCCCTGGTTCATCTCCAACATGCAACTTCATACCAAATTAAACATCAATCCAATTTATCACCATATTGCCTATCTTTCCAATATCTTTCCAATAACTCGAACCTGCAATTTATCAACCAAAGCAGAAATATTAAACTGGGTAAATATACAGAACGTCAAACTCGAATAAAAAACAGATATCCGTTACATGCATTCTTGGACATATTCAGCAATATAGAGAGAGCCAATTAACGTGCTCTGTGAGTCCCCTCGTCCGATGTAGCTTAGTAGTAGTTAGTTGTAAATAAGGTTAAGTTAGATTGTAAGCCAGAAAACAAATGTAAAGTTGACATAAACAGAACTTTGTAATCGCATTCAGAACATAAATATTTTTTTAAAAGTGTTACAGGGGTCGTTACGTTATTGTGTGGATATGTCGGTAACAACGCGGTTGAGGGAAGGGTGAAGTAGACAGAAATTAATTACACTTTCTAACAGTGTCAGGAAAGTTAGTAAAATCAATAGAAAATTTGTATTAAAGGCGCAATTAAGAAACTATGCACTAAATGCTGTAAGACGGGACTAATAAGCATTATAAATTACATAAAAAGGATACTAAAATACTCGGACTAAATCTAAAATACTCAGACTGCGGTATAACTCGACTAACGATGTCTGAAATGAACTGCAAGAGACAAGTAAGGTACAGAATTAATAACTTTCTGGGAAACGCAAAGGCGGGGAAAGCATATCTTGTTGCTTATGGATGAAGTGTTCGGTGATAAACATACGTCCGATTCCCACTAAACGGAAATCTGTTAAGTGAATTAATTGTTTTGCAAAGAAAATATCGTCATTATGCGGTTTATGAAAAGGTTATCAACTATAAATGTAATTCGAAATCATGATCAGAAATTCGTTATTTGATTAGTATTATGAGATATTGTTACAATCTTCTATTAACATTGACAAATAAATTACATTATCTATTATTATATTATACTACTGTGATTACTTGTATCAAATTGCATGAATCGATATTTTAGAGAAATTTCAGTAGAGTAAAATTAATGTCAATACCGTTGTAATATATTTAATATACTATTGCTTTATCTAATTACCTCAAACCATTTGCATACACAAAAAAATAAAAGGAATGTAAAGTGTTTTAAGTAACTGCATTTAAATAAAATTTCTAAAGCAGTTCATTTTATGATGAAGTGAATATTTATCTGAAACGTTTAGGAACAATTTTTTGATGTTGAGTATATCTCTAATAAGTCGCATATTCGTCTGGAAAATGACAATTTGTTGAAATAGTTCCTTATCTGGCACTAGAGAAACAGAGAGAGAGAGAGAGAGAGAGAGACAGACAGATTGAGGGTGGAGGGAGAGACAGAGAGGGGAGAGACAGAGGGGGGAGAGACAGGGGGGAGAGAAAGACAGAGGGAGGAGAGAGATAGAGGGGGAGAGAAAGACAGAGGGAGGAGAGAGGCGAGGGGAGAGAGATAGAGAGGGAAAGAGCAGGGGGAGAGAGAGGGGGAGGAGAGAAAAAGGGGGAGAGAGAGGGGGAAGAGAGGGGGGAGAATGAGGGGGGACGAGAGGAGGGGAGAACGAGGGGGGCGGAAGGAGAGAGGGGGGAGAGAGGCGGGAGAAGAGAGCGGGAGAGAGCGAGGAGGGAGAGAGACAGCAGGGCAGGACAGAGAGGAACTCGAGGGGAGAGAGGGAAGGGAGAAGAGGGGAGGAGGGGGCAGGAGAGAGGATGGGAGAGAGAGGGGGAGAGAGGGGGGAGAGAGAGGGAGATAGAGAAGCGGAGAGGCGGGAGGAGGCGGGAGATAGAAAGGGACGGAGGGGAGAGGGAGAGAGACTAGAGGGGCAGAGAGGGAGAGAGGGGGAGAGAGGAAGAGGGGGTGAGAGGGGGCGTCGAGAGAGGGAGTGCGAGGGTGAGAGGGAGGAAGAGGGGTGAGTGAGAGGGAGAAGGCAACGTTTGTGAGGGGAG
>BOPP01000002.1:10539200-10601537 GCA_017312745.1 Gryllus bimaculatus | reverse complement strand
AGGGCTCCGCCTGCCGCTACGACCCTGGCAGGGCAGGCGCGGGTTCTCGCGAGAGGGCAGGCTGACTGCTAATGGGCTTGGGTGATGTTTGTGTGACGTTTGTGGTGACGGTTTTTAAGTGACGTTTTTAGTGACGGTTTGGGGACGGTGCGGGGACGGTGGCGGGACGGTTGCGGGGCGTACGGTTTGCGGGGACGGTTGGCGGGGAGGTTGCGGGGACGCTTGGTGGGGACGCTTTGTGGGGCAGCTTGTGGGACGCTTGCCTGGGGACGCCTGCTGGGACGCTTGCTGGGACGCTTGCCGGGGACGCTTGCGCGGGACGCTTTTGCGGGGACGCTTTTGCGGGGACGCCATCGCGGGACGCTTGCGGGACGTCTTGCGGGAGCTTTGCGGCGATGCTTGCCGGGGAACGCTTGCGGGGACGGTTGCCCGGGGGCGGGTTGCCGGACGGTGGCGGGGACGGTGGCGGGGACGCTTGCTGGGACGCTTGCTGGGACGCTTGCGGGGACGCTTGCGGGGACTTGGCTTGCGGGGCACGCTTGCGGGGGCGGTTGCGGGGACCGGTGGCGGGGGACGCTTGCGGGACGCTTTGCGGGGAGCTATGGTGACGCTTGCTGGGACGCCTTGCTGGACGCTTGCTGGGCGCTTGCGGGGACGCTTGCGGGGACGCTTGCGGGGGCGGTGGCGGGGAGGTGGGCGGGAACGCTTGCGGGGACGCTTGCGGGGGCGGTTTGCGGGGGCGGTTGCGGGGCACGCTTGCGGGGACGCTTTGCCGGGACGCTTTGCGGGGACCGGTTGTGGTGGCGGGGGCGGTGGCGGGGACGGTTGCGGGGACGTGGCGGGGACGGTTGCGGGGCGGTTTGCGGGGACGGTTGCGGGGACGGTTGCGGGGACGCTTGTGGGGACGCTTGTGGGGACGTTGTGGGGCACGCCTTGCTGGGACGCTTGCCTGGCACGGCTTGCTGGGGACGCTTGCGGGGGACGCTTGCGGGCGCTTTGCGGGACGCTTGCGGGGACGGATGCGGGGACGCTTTTGCGGGACGCTTGCGGGACGCTTGCGGGATCGCTTGCGGGGACGCTTGCGGGGACGGTTGGGGGGGCGGTGCCGGGGACAGTTCCTCAAGCTAAATGCCGCTTCTCGTACTTCGTTTAGTTCTCCCCATGATCTTATATCATCCGCGTAGGCAAGAGGTGTTACCTCACACTTTCCTCGTTACGTATCTGTAACTAGATACTAAAACACGTATGCTTTTTCTGGGATTACCGTTAAATGAGTAATTGTTGGTTAATGGACGAGGGATGATGGATCCCCCTGTTCAATACCTGTGGCGCTACCAAAAGGATGGGATATCCCATATACTTACTTTCACTGTGGCTCTGTACTTGTCGTGTAGTTGTCTTTAACCAAACTGATACTTTCTTTGTGATGCAAAAACTCTTTTCATGTCTTAATTACTTTCTCGCTGTCCGGTAGTAACACAGCTAACTTTTGGAAATAAATAAGATCAATAATTAATAAATAAATAAATAAATAAAATAATAAAATAAATAAAATAATAAAATAAATAAATAATAAAATAAATAAAATAAATATAAATAAAATAAATAAAATAAATAAATAAATAAAATAAATAATAATAAATAAAATATAAAATAAATAAATAAATAAAATAAATAAAGATAAATAAATAAATAAAATAACTAAAATAATAAATAAAATAAAATAATAAAATAAAATAAAATAAATAAATAAATAACATAAATAACAAGGTGCTCAAATCTATCCCTGGTCTTTCAATGATTTGTGTTTTTTCCGTATGCAGCACATTGAATGAATATTCAATTTATAATATTATAATGGTGACTTGAAAATAAAGATTCAGAGGGTCCATACTTGAATGAGCTGTCTAGATTTTGGAATCATGATTAGTTGTCACTAAGTGTCGAACCCGTGTTGCAACTGTTTATCACGCTTATATTCGAAAGGAATACTAATAAAGGTTGAGCTGAACGCGTTGCCATTTTAAAGTCTACGGTCCCTTAGACACAGATGCCAAAATGTTCACACTCGGGCACCCTATTAAATTAGAACAATTCATCAGAGCCGCTATCCGCTACCTCAGAAGAAGAAGAAACTATGTCAGTTTGCGCCGTGCCAACTACGTAAGCTGTTTTGCGAAAAGTCATCACAAGCCAAAAAAGTCCATGTCCCCAACGAGCGCCCGGGGAGGCGGCAAAGAGGCCGGAGGGCGCGCCCAGCACCAGCCACGCCCTACGCTACTGCACTACGCCGGGCCGACTTTGCGGACCGACTTTGTGGTAGGGGAAACTTAAATAAGATGTGCCATTTATTGAATATTATACTCATCAATAAGACATTTTCAATAATCAATTTTCTTTTTGAGATGGAGATTATATATTTCTTGGTGTATTAAGATTTAGATTTATTCAGTCAATAAACCAGTAGAAAGTGTACGTGATGTAGGGGGGAAGAGATTATCTGCGCACGTTTTCTTGAGTTCCAGAATCCGTCCCCGTCATTTTAAATATAAATAGTGAGAAAGATGAGTAAATGTTTAATATAAATAAATAAAAATAAATTTTAAAAATCGCAAGATTAGCAATATTTAAAAATAGTCATTTTCGTTTCTGTGTATAGAAAACGTATTTGCGTACACGAATTGCAAGTATGATTTTTCTGCATTGCTAACAAAACAGCAACTCGCTCTTACCATTATAAGCAAAAGGAGAGTTGAACAAAACGTGCGCATAATGAAGCTACATTTACGTCCAGAAGCAAAACAAGGGGCCATCTCAGCATTTGGTCAATGGATCAGGGCAACTGGACAAAAACCTGATCGAGATGGTGTTGGTGTGCACAGATGACACAGTTGATTGAAGTTTAATTGATTGGTTTATAGACTTATTTGAGCATGGTGTTTTCGTTACTTCATGTTTATTGTTTTATCTACTTTTATTTATTTATAGTCGCATCGACATAATTATAATGATGCATTTCACAGTTGCAATATAAACTTGAGAAACCTATATGTATGAAAGCAAAAGAAACAGGATGACATATATATTATATGGATTTAGTTCAAAAATATTTCTGAATATTGTAATTATTTTCAATATTCAATAATTTCATGTCTTCTTTCCTTATATTAAAAATCACCTTCGTAATTATTTCGTTATGGAGTCTCAAATTTTTGTCTCAAATTTTTCTCAATTTTTTTAATAATACTTTGCATTCTGTTTGAATAAAATTAGCGAGTCTTAATAATTTAACTCTAAAAAGTGTTCAGTTCAAAGTAATTAAAAACGTATAGCCTTTATTAAAATGTAAAATACATTTCATATATTCAAGAACCCTTTCTCCAAGTCTATCATATCTCTAACGCAATCTTGAATCAGGAAAACTCTCTTGTCCCTAGGTTTCTTTGACAGTTACGATAGCATGTACGTTTGGACAGGACACGTTTTAATGAACATCGTCTACTACATTGCACTCTGAAGGAGGTGGCATCCTGTCTCACGCGGAATACAAATACATACTCCCAACAAATTTGTTGTGACGGCAGCGAACTGCTCCATTCAGATGGGCAGTTTTCTGTCTCGCGTCATTTAAGAAGCGACAGATTAATTACGCGACTGCGGTCGGCCACCGGCGCCGGGGGCATGCGACTTTCGCTGCCGGCACCATCGCTCACCCGACACCGCGAGGTAGGCCCCTGCCGGCTAGCGCGGGACACAAGGCGGATTGGCGGCCGATTTGGGGACGGGCAACGAGGGGCGAGAGTGGATCGGCGGGGGAATTGTGAGCGGGATAACGGGCTGGCGGGTGGGTCAATTGAAGGTAGGAGGGAGGATTAGAGGGCGGGTAGTTTGGGCGGCCGTGCAAGCGGACGGCCAGGCAAGCGGGAGTCAAGAAAGTAAAGAAAAATAGATATTCCAAAACAACAAACAAAACATATTTCATCTTATTTTGACATAAAATCACAATGTTTTCCAAAACAGAATTTGTTTATTACAAAAAGTAAAAAGGAAACATCCAGATGTAACAGAAATTACATTCACTGAAAAAACTTATTTATTTTCGAATCTGCAGTAAAGAATAAAAAGTAATATTAAACTCGTACGTATATTGAATGAGAGATAATGCATGCTTCTCGAGAGGAGAATGTAATAAATAAATGATAAAATAGTTATGGTTTTTGTGGAGGTCTGCTTATTGGAAATATATTTGTGAGTATGTATCTCATTTATTTGCAATTAACACATATATAAACAAAATAACAAAATACAGATTCACTGACAAAAAGGAATAATGATTTAAAAAAACATCGATAACTTTTTTGTTGATAGTGCGTGTATTTTAAAATTTGTATTTTAACGGCCTTTACATTACCTTTTTTGAGATCAATTTTTAAAGATTATGAATATCAGTAATTCTAAAAATATTCAGTAAATAATTTTGACCTTGATTTATCGTTGTTAACATTAAAATTCAACAGAACGATACAATAAGCAATGAATGTTACGGAAGTATTATTGCACGTGAACACAGTCTCTTCGCAGTGGAGTTGCACGCCGTGCCTTGACCTCTGCAATGCAGCTAGCATTTCACGCCGTTTCTTAGAAGAGCGGAAACCACACTTTGCTGATACATGAAGATTAGAACCGCAGTGAAACGGACGAGAAATTACAATCTCGTGTGTAAAGGCAACCACTTTCGTCCGGTTTGTCGAATGTAATGCAATTTTTTCAGAAATAATTGAAACCGAGGGCAAAAAGTAATTTCCGAAAACAAGGGAGACAAAATTAAATAATGAATCCGAACTTACTAGCAGTTTACACGAAATAAACGCTCAAGATTTGTGTATAAGTACTATGTCGCTCACGTCCTTCAAAACTAAATACGTCATGTGAGCGCTGCGCAGGTAATGAGAAATTACTTTAAATAGATTTTTGTAAACTGGATTTTTCGTTACAAAATTATGACGTTTAATAATATTAAACAAAATTGACGCATTATGTCATTAAATTACTGTGCAGATTGTATTAATATATATATATATATATATATATATATATATATATATATATATATATAAGAGCAAAAGTAAATATTTATGTGTTTGTAATTTAATTGCAGAATATTTTAATATAGATATAATTGGTCAGTTTGTAATGCAATTGAAGGGTTTGAGGCAGTTATGAGATACTAGAAAGCCATGTCAGGTACAGCACGAATTTCGTTAAATGTAAATGTTAGTATCCTAATTTAGGTGAAATTATGCCTTTTTTGTTACTATCTTTTATTTGTATATAGTAAAAACACATTAACCTTGACAGAAATTGAGATATAACATACCCATTCAAGAATTTTTGTATTCCAATTATATTTGAAGTTAACAATTATTTCCAATTTTCATAAAAACCTTTGTTTAGGTTTTGAAAATTGAAAAAGTTGAAATTCATTTTCAAACTTTCCTATATATCGACTTTTAAAGCAAGACATTTCTTGTCCAATGCATGATTTTTTAAGTGGTCTGTTCTTTAGTGATGTCTTCCATTCCTTTAAAAAATACTAAATTACATTAAGATGACGGAAATTTATTTGTATGGCGCGTATGCCCACTAATTTGTTTTCGCGACACTTTCACGCCAATTCAACTCAATAATGTCTTAATTTCCGAATTTCGCGAAACCCAGACCATCAGACCTGCTCTTCGACCTAACTACGTAGATTTGCATTCTCTCCTTCCTCCATCTAGAAGAGAAAGGAACTATCACTGGGGTGACGAAACAGAGGATTTGAATTTTTCTCAATGGCTCTTTTCAGGGTTCATCTTTTACATTAAGAAAATCTACAATATGAGACAGCCGGCTTTACTTAGGCTTCGAAGGACGGCGTACGAAGAATTATTTTACCCTTCAATATGCACAGCTTTGAACACACGATCACTATCAGTAGTCTGATACGCTAAACATTACACACCGAAGTCGCTATGAATTGAATTGAATTGAATTGAAAAGGTCATCAACGGCACGCCTTCGGGAAAACCGCGTCCTCTGCGTTGCATACGCCCCGCCGAGCGCGGCTGTGCGGCGGGTTGCAGCGCGCCCCTGAGTGAGGGCGAGGCGGCGACGGGCAGTGAGGTAGCAGAGCGGCCGCAGCCGAGGCGGAGCGGAGAGGCCGCAGGTGCGACGGGGCAAAGTTGCGGTTGGCGCTGGCTCCGTGAGCCATCTGCGGCGGCCGCGCCACTCCACGCCACTCCGCGCCACGCCCAATCGCACCGACCGCGCGCGGATAAGCGCGGTTTTGGAAATGCGCGGCCGTCTCTCCCCTAGCCCACCGGCGAGTTGATCCTTTCAAGTTTGGGCTTGGGTTAGACAGAGCGGAGGTGTGTCTCTTTGGGAAAACTCTCTGCGAAGGTTGGCACTTCCGTGTTTATTATATTATCTCTTTTCTTCAAAGTGATGAAAAGTAGTGGTTCTAAGTCGCCCGAAAACATGAACGAAATGAAGCTTCAAAGTTAAAGACTTATTTCTCATGAAAAGTTTATAATAATAATAATAATAATAATAATAATAATAATAATAATAATAATAATAATAATAATAATGGCTTGATTAATTTTTTCAGGATTCCAAATTGATTATTTATCTCTTAGTTGAAGAGAAGCTCCATTAGTGCAAACTATTTCACAGCATTTTTTGATGTAGAGAATTGATCGATTCATTGAATGATTAGAGATTTGATATCACATTACAGCTTGCTACTTCTGCTTGCATTTGCTTTATTGCACGACAATTCAGCTTTATAATATATTTGATCCTAAATTACCCGACATATCAGTAAATAAGCTACTAACGCATGGTTTGATCACATCACTCATAGAAGAGTCATTACTTCAAAACGTCGAGGGTAACTTATTCAAAGTAATAATTTTTTTTTAAATAACAAAAATGAGTGACACACGGCCTTTTGTGTTCGCCATCACAAAGCCTCAATGTGTCTTATTTAACATATTTATTAAGAAGCACGAATATATTTAAAACAGTGTTCTTTTTCGTGAGATTTTCTGGATGTCATTAACGCCCTAGAAATATTTTTTACAGTAAACTGTGAAGATTGTGATGATGACAAGGTTTTCAATTCTTCGTGCATTTTAATTTACTGTTTACGTTCTAGGTTGTACGGGTGTCATGTTGCAGATTTATGAAATGTAAATTTAGATACGCGCACGATAGGGTGCAGTTTCTCAGAAAGCCATCGTTTATTTCCATCTATGAATATTTTAGGTCAATTCATTAAGATTCATCTGTTTTCTCAAATTTTATCTGTTTTACATGAGAAAAGTATGTAAAATATTTAATTAAGATAAGATTAAAATATGTGAGTAGTAACTCTAGGGGGTTCAGCGTATATTTTAATAAAACAAAATTGCTACGATCTCTACAAGTCAAACGTAATACTTGCGTAGATTTACTTCCTGTCAAATAAGATCATTTAATATTTCCTTGTATGTTTGCATGATTTATGCTCAATGGATGAGAACCAGATAGTAAATCTTTTTGGAAGAAGCTTCTTTTAAATATCGTACGCATCGAAATAGTTTCATTAATACTTTTTAACCCAATCAGATAATTGTAATAAAGAAACACTAATTTCAGAAAAAAATATTTTTTAAATATTAAAGAAAGGCGGAAATCATAGGTAGCTACTAGTAAAATAAATTAATATTGTTCCCATGAATGTGTGCTACAGTAAAATACTAGTCTAAAATAAAATTCTCGTACGTTTAGGTAAGAGTAATGATATTTCAATGCAATGAGGCCAGTTGCTTAGGAGATTGTGGATTGAAGCAACAATAGCCACGTGAAGGTGATGAATGTAGAAAATTATCACCACCATACGTACTATTTATAAAATGTCGTAGTAAATATTTCTTTCCCGTACGATCTTCTGAATCAATTTCAGCGAAGCGGTGTTGTTGCAAAACTAAGTTCTTGATGTATGCACGCGCATTTTACATTGTGATGTTATATACTTTAACACTGATTACACGAAAAATGAAATGTCAACATAAATCACAACCTGGCGATACGGCGGGGTCAGGCAAGGCAGCACAGGGCAACGACGGTGGCAAGAATTCGTGTGAATCTCAGCAGTTTGGCGTAAGGCAGGGGAGAGCAGGTCATTTTTATAAATAATAATGATAATTAAGCGTTCACCATCTACAGCATCACTGACAATTTCCAGTCATTAACCACCTCTAATAGCCTACAACAAATACTGCTCGTAAATAAGTATAATGCTACCTGCCAACAACCTGGTCGAAGGTTGCGGATTTCAGTTCTACATAATGTGTGAATGTTTTCATCAATTTGTTGTGTTGTCATAGTATTACATATGACATAAAAACAAAAATCTCTTTGATGATTTATTATCATATCTTATCAGGCACCTCAATGATCATATTCACATTTACCTAAAGGGGGTTTCATTGTAGTTTCTTGTCAAAAACCCGAAGGTCTTTATGTCATAAGAATCTACGCACAGTAACGAGATTGACAATCTTTATTAGAACACGTCTACTTTCGTACATACTTCATACTCCACATTGAAAAAGGTTAAGGTAAATTCTTTACGTCAGGAAGGGTAGGCATTAATGATTCTTACGGAGTCAACAATTCTGTTCCGACACTACACCGCCATTGCAACGACTAAACAAACTACATACCACAGCACCTGCACTGAAAACGCCGCTATGCTCCTACAATGCCTTTGTCACGCACATCGCCACAGCTGCTATCGTCAGCTACGCAAACTGCTAACACCACGCCTTCGGCGCTCTTGCAGCACTTGCATCGACTTCCTATTCTACGCTTCCAGCAGCATGTGCACCGCCTAAGCCTGTTGCGCACCTGTTACATCTGTATCGGTTTCCACCCTCTCCTGCATAAGCTGCATTGACTACATCATCTGTACACCTGAATCACCTGTACGTCGACTACGTCTTCTGCTCCTGCATCATCAGAATCGTCTACACTTTCTGCGCACCTGCATGGTGTACATTTACTGCACCCTATCTGGAGCTCCTGTATCATCTAAGCCTTCAGAGCCCCCTGCAAAATCGGTTACGCCTTCTGCCCTACATCATCTAAGCTTTCTGCGCACCTGCATGGTGTACACTTACCGCACCCTATCCGGAGCACCTGCATTATCTAAACCTTCAAAGCGCCCTGCAACATCGTTTACGCCTCCTGCCCCTGCATCATCGAATGGTCTACGCTTTCTGCACACGTGCATGGTGTACACTTACCGCACCATATCTGTAACACCTGCATTATCTAAGCCTTCAGAGCTCCCTGCAACATCGTTTACGCCTTCTGCCCCTGCATCATCTAATCGTCTACGCTTTCTGCCCACCTGAAACGTCGACACCTCCTGCGTTTCCTGCAGCGCATGCATCGTTTACGCCTTCAGATGCCTCTGCAGCGCCTGCATTACCTGCGCTGCCCGCGTCACCTGCATCTACCACACCCCCTGCACCGACGGCGTCGCCGGCAGCGCTTGCCCCACGCCCCCGCGGTGCCGCGTAACAGGCAGGCCGGAAACGCGAGTCTTTCTCCGCGCCGCGCCGCCGGGATAACGATGTCTCTCTACAAAGAAAGCCCGGCCGCAGATCCGGTGACGCGGTTCTTCGATTTTGCGTCTCCGGTTCTCCCCCGCCCCTGCAAGGCCGCACACACGCCCTCTGCGCTCTGAGTTGTGTCGGAGTCACCATTGACGAGAGCAGCGTCTCACCGGGGGGACTAGGGTTCGAATCCCGCTGGCGGTGGGTATATTTTCTATTACATTCTTGGCTATCCGGGATGAGCCGCGTCTCGGTCAATGTTACTGACGTTTCGGCCATTTTGCTGTGGCCTTCTTCGGAGTCAAGGCCACAGCAAAATGGCCGAAACGTCAGAAACATTGACCGAGACGCGGCTCATCTCGTATAGCCAAGAATGTATTGACTCCGGCCGCGGAAGCCTACGAACCCATTTTTCTATTATATAGATCTCGAAAGTGAATACTTGCAAGAGTCACTTTCTCTGTCAATGCTGCAATGATTTTGATTGTTGTAGTTGATAAGTTTGATCGTGTTTGAATACCTAACCCTCGCATTATATCCGAAAACGTGCTAACAAAATAAACCGTGTGCTAATTTTCTTTCGAATCCTATGAATATATCGGTGACATTAATTAATGTAATTCCATTTGTGAATTAAAAAGGTAAGATAGGTTTTCATTCATACCATAGGTGATGAAACTGGGTTAGATTGTCTTAAAAGAAAGTTGACAGGCTTTTTAGGTCACTGAAGTTTTAAAACGAGAATATCATAATGCCATAATTCACTGGGTTACGATTCCTACTGTCATACTTTGGAACGTGATATCTCACTTCTTTCCTCACATAAATCTTGCGTTGATTTATACATCTGATTTAACCTATTTTTAAGCAAGAGATTTAGAATTCAGTGTTTCATGAAGTTGCGTAATTATGACTTACGAAACGAACTGACTCTTTACGTAAAGGTCTGAGACCTGTTGTGAGAAAATTGAGGTTACATATAAATACGGATATATAGTACGAATAAACTGATTATAATTGTATATTTAAAGAAAGGAGATGAGCTGTGAGGTTTAGTAACTATATCAAAATAAAATAATGTATCTGTTCATTTTAAAAATACATTTACAAAATTTTCGTTCCCAAATGCTTCTTCTCTATTTAATATTTGCAAATTATAGAAACACCCCCCAATATCATATGAAATTTTAAATATATTATGATGATTAATTAAAAACAAGATATGAAGAGGTTTCTAATAAAAATAGGTAATTCCAATATGTGACAAAATTAAACTTACATTTTTACTTAGCTCAAGGAATTTTTCACAGGAACTCACAAGAAGGCAAATCCTGTTTATTCCCACCAAGAATGTGGAGAGAACATATTCCTTTCACAGCAAACCGCAGATGCAACAATTTCTTCCTGTTGTAAAGTTTTCGCTAATAGAATAATCTGGTTTTGATAGCACAAGCCCCTATTCATTTTCGAATAATTTGAAAATTTATTTATTGTTAGGATGAGTGAACCACGTAATGATAAAAAATAATAGCTGAAATTTCAATGATACTGACGCATCCATGCAAATCTCTCGCATGTGGAATCCAAATCCCTTTTCCTTCTCGAGAAGGGAAACATGTTAGCAATTTTTTAGTATATTTTGAGGTTTTATTATATTTTGACCCTTTCAGTCAGTTATAGAGAAAAACGAAAAATGTAACAGAAGGCACTAAACAACTTCATTTTTTAGATCACGGCGTGATATAAGAGAGAGCTCGAAACTTGTAGACTCGAAAACGTAGTTTTAAGGAATTATAAAGCCCACTTTTTAAAATAAGAAACAATTCTTGTCAAGCAATAGGCTGTTAAGCCTGTGTTGTAAAATAACATTTTTTTCCATTTCTTCGTAAATTCTTTTTTATACTACACGCCATGCAAAAGAGCAATGTGTGAGAAAAATGTATTTTTACTACAGAAATAATACAGGGAATTTTCAATTAATAATTAATTTAACGAAAAATCCTTTTAAAACTATTTAAGACAACACTAGTAATGAAAAAAAATGGTAGAATGTCCATCTTTTATCGAACTCTTTTTTCACTGTATTTCTACACAATAACACTTATAGAAAATAATTGTATCTAAATAAACGAATAAATAATTGCTAGTTTCAGAAGTATACCATTAAAAATTTTGAATTACGTGTGGCTACACTCAAAAAGAAAATTGTAACGGATTTCTGTTCCATTAATTTGTGGAAAATATTATGAAACTGATGAATTATAATGGAGAATAATGTTGTATTAACTTACGTTCAGAAAACCTTAACACTTGACTTAAGCTTTAATTCCCGGAACAACAACAAGCATAGGAATTATCCCTAGCAGAAAGCGTTGCGAGTGAGCGAGTTTCACAAAAACACGCTGACGTCAGGGTCAACAGTACTGGACGCACTAGCGGCGGAGGCACGCAACACTCGCCGCCCAAAATAGCCCGCAGATTGGGCGCGGGTGATCGCCCGGGGGCGGGGGGGGGCGTCGTTTGCGGCGGGGGCTAGGCATGCCACCGTCGCGCAACACGCGACGTCGCCCGCGCTCGCGCTGCGCTCTTCTGGCACCTGAACAAAGCTCCGTCGGGCGGAAAGCAGCGCTTGGCGGGCGAGCGATACCATCTGCGCGAGGGGCCGGCGCGGCGCGGCGCGGCGGCGAGAGCAAGTTGGCGGGCTCCGAGCTGTGGCACCTATCACGTACACGAGGATGGGCTGCTTTTGTTTTGCATCTCGTCATGATTAACTATCGTTATGCCTAACTCTTGTTCTCATTACGCTTAAGCCTTCCTCACTTCACGCTTAAGCCTCGCTCTCTTCACGCTTGAGCCTCGCTCTCTTCACGCTTAAGTCTCGCTATCTTTGCGATTAAGTCTCGCTCTCGTCACGCTTGAGCCTCGCTCTCGTCACGCTTGAGCCTCGCTCTCTTCACGCTTAAGTCTCGCTATCTTTGCGATTAAGTCTCGCTATCTTTGCGATTAAGTCTCGCTCTCTTTACGCTTAAGCCTCGCTCTCTTTACGCTTAAGCCTAGCTCTCTTTACGCTTAAGCCTCGCTCTCTTTACGCTTAAGCCTTCGCTCCTTTTTTACGCTCAAGCCTCGCCTCCCTTTACGCTCAAGCTCGCTTCCTTTACGGCTCAAGCCTCGCTCCTTTACGGCTCAGCCTCGCTCCCTTTACGCTCAAGCCTCGCTTCCCTTTAAAGCTTGCTCCTTATAGCCTCAGCCTCGCCTTTATGCCAAGCCTCGCTTACTTTACGCTCAAGCTTCGCTCCCTTTACGCTTAAGTCTTGATGCAACAAAGAAATAAAACAATTCTGAGAAATGTGCTTACTGCAAAATATATATCAATGACTAAAATTAATACAAAATAACATATATCGGGAACATCTTAATTATCAATTACTTATTTTATTTGCAGCGATGATTTAAACGAATAGTTGATACCCTAGATTAAAAAATACCGTAATAATGCTAATTATAATAATTTGGAAGATGTGGGATTCATAATTATTTTTCATCACTCTCCACAGTACGGGATTCAAACTCACAGCTTTCAATCTGCATCTAAAAATGGTTGTTGTAGCCGTCTCTGGTATTTAGGTCAGTTAAAAAGAGTGGAAGTAAAAATATTTTCTCTCTCATTCCCGCACTAATAGAATTTCATATTTGCTCCGCCTGAGAACGACGCAAATAACTGATAAAATGACTAAGACGTAGCGCCGGTCCCCAGCAACGCGAAGCCACGAATCAACAAATAGTGCCTAACGATGAGCGCAGTCGAATATAAAATTACCAAATGAACCCACGTAGAGGGTCGGCCAATGGACACGTTTCCAGCGCCCGTACTCCTAGACTACCTCATATTTCCCTTGCTTGGAGTGAGAGAAGGGGGCGGAAAGAGGATTTGTCCATTAGTGCCGATGGCAAATCGCCAGCGCCCGTCTGTCAGCGAGAGAGCCGGCAGGGGCGCTGCGGTCGCCATTCGTCACGCGCCGTGCCGGTGCCGGCGCCGGGCTACGAACGCGAGCGGCGCAGCTGCGCTCGGGGCGTAATTCGCCACCGCCCACGCCCCTACAGCCATCGCCCTCAGCGCCACGCCACAGCCCCGCCTTTAAAGGCGTTTTTTAATGCTGGCTGGGACGTTTACTGGACGAGGTGGACCTAATATTTTTATGGTGAAGAACCTTGAGTAATACCAAGAATAAATAAAACTGTTGTAGTAGAGATGAATACGCTATTGAATACATAGAAAACTCGAGGTTTTCATATGTTATTCCACTATTTATTCATTTTATCGTAACTTTATTTCGTATAAAATTACAGACTCAAAAACATTTTTTTCTCAATAAAAAAATCAATTACATGAATAAAATTCAAATTAAATTGTACAAACAGACAAAAATCAATACTACATCTACAAACATAATAAAAATAAAAATTAATGTAGAATAAATCTCTCATAGGGACACCGGCTACCTCCCATTCAGTTTCATTGTTACATCAGCACATTAACAATGAATAATATATTGTTGAAATTAGCTCGCTTTGTTTATACTGTAAATGAATATGTAATTTAATTAATATGTAATATGTATATCCATATGTAACTTAGCGAGAACAGTGCACAAAGAAATGAGTCTGTAACTCAGGGAAGCATTAGTCGGCGTTCAAGACCTCAAAGCAAGCTGGCATTTTGAAAAGAAAGAGTTTACAATACAAAACAACCCTAACTAAACACCCGAAAAAAATCAGACAATTCCCGACAATCGATATCAGCTCAGCCAGGAAATGGCGCGAGTAAAGGATAAATTTCTCTCCGACCGCGGTTTTGCCTACATCGGTCTATGAATACAGAAATTAAAAATAGTCTGTTGTGTTCGGTGCCCGATATTATAGTAATTACGAAATCTCCAACAACACAGGTACCATCGGGTCGATGTTAATGAACATATTACCAAAGCATTAGAGGTAAAAACATAGTTGAACTTTCTGAGATTGATGGAGAACTGGAAAACAAAACCACGATAAATCTTAGCAAAGATTTTAGTGCACACATTATGGTGTCACTGATCTGTCAGTAATATATGGGAAATGAATACGGAGTTGTTTTCGAACACAAATCCGTGCATGCAGAATTTGTGAGTGATATGCGATCCATTTTATTGAAACGCTGGTTGCTTTCTATAAACATTAATCTCAATTTATCAACGCAGAACTCTCATCGATGTCTACTACTGATGATTACCAAGTTAAAGTATACAACTAGTACTACCTAACAAAACGCGAACTCCCATATTTATTTTTCGAGAGCGCTAAATAAAAACAACAACATTAAAGCTGAATGAAAACACTAAATAACACATTAAAACTGAAAAAACCAATAAAAGTAATAAAACCGAATTAAAAAAAATATTAAAATATGAAAATTTCAAAAATTGAATAAAGAAAACGTAAGAAAGAAGCGAACTTTTGGCGCGCCCTGTTCCAAACTTGCGACCCGCCCGCCGCCTCGTTCCGCGCGTGCAGCGACCCACTTCCCGGAGTTGCCCATCGAAGCCGGATGTCAGAAGCGGCGGGGCCGGGGATTTCCGGGGGCCGGGACAGGAAGTCGCCCGTGGGGGGCGGTGCCCGCGAGACGGCGTCGCGGCGCCCGCCCGTCGGGATAAGTCCCGTCAGCCAGCACGCGCCCAGCGCCGCCGCTGTCGGCTCAGCGGGCCCTCGCCGCCGCCGCCGGGTGGGTGGGTGGGTGGTGGGTGTTCGCGTCGCGTCGTCCCCGGCGCTAATGCGCCAGGCGCTCCGGGAGCCCGTCGGGCGAGCCAGGCCGGGCCAGCAGGCGAGTCGGCGATTGGGCGGGCAGTGGCGAAGCGGGCAATAGGGCGGGCCAATCGGTGGACAAGCACAGTGAGAAGACAGGCAAGCGAGTAGGCGAGCGGGCAGTTGATGGTGGTGTGCGAGACGACGAATGGGGGGAGAAAAAAGCGGGGCGAGTAGGCGGTTAGTAGTGGCGAGTAAGGCGGGCGAGTAAGGTGGGTCGAGTAGGTTGGGCGAGTAGCGCGGGCGAACAAGGCGGGCGAGTAGGCGGGCGAGTAGGCGAGCGGAGAAGCGAGCGAGTAGGCGGGGCGAGTAGGGCGGGCCGAGTAAGGCGGGCTAGTAGGCGGCGAGTAGGCGGGCGCAGTGGGCGGGCGAGTGGGCGGGGCGAGTGGGCGGGCGAGTGGGCGGGCGGGTAGCCGGGGGCAAGGTAGGCGAGGGGAGTTGGCAGGGCGAAGTGGCGGTCGGGTAGGCCGGGCGAGTAGGTGCGGCGAGTAGGCGGGCGAGGCCCAAAGCGAGCGAGTGGGCGGGCGAGTGGGCGGTCGCGGAGTGGCGGGCCGAGTTGGCGGGCGGGCGAGTGGGCCGGGGCGAGTGGGGCGGGCGAGTGAGGGCGGGGCGGGCGAGTGGTGGGCGGGTCGGCGGGCGAGTGGAACGGGTGAGTGGTTGGGCGAGTGGGCAGCGGCGAGTGGGCGGGTCGTGCGAGTAGACCGGGTATGAGGCAAGGGCGAAGGCGGGCGGACGAGGGTACGGGCGGCTGCGTGGGCGGGCGGGGATCGCGTCGTGACGCGATGCGACGCCCCGGGCGCTAATGCGGCAGGCGCTCGGGGAGCCCGTGGGCGAAGAACGAGAGGGAGACAGAGGATTCCTCTGGGGATGGGGCGTGCACTTGAATGAAACCCAGTGACTCACGGTGAGCTTGGGTGATTCGTAAGGCAAAATCTAGTCATTTTGCGACAAGAGATCGTGACTGCGTAAAATGATGAGTGTTAATTACTTGAGAGGGAGTGGTTTGTTGAATTATAAGTAAAAGTGTGAGGCCTGCGATTCGTTGAACAAAGAGAATAATGGGGAGAAAGAAAAAATTCTAGCTATGTGCAAGGAACGACATTTTTTAATAAATCGAAACAACGACAAATAATGAGTGAATCATGAAGAAGAAAGCATGGTAATACATTAGCGTAAGTTTAAATACAATTAATGAGAAGAAAGTTTATATTTATATCACATAAATAAACTGTTGTAACAAAACATATTTCGGACTTCGGAGGTTTAACAGATTTAACAAGTTTTGATATTCAAAATTATATCATTACATACTTTGAAATATATATTTTTTAATACAATGTCGTTTTCTACGGAATTTGGTTACTCAGCAGTCAAAACCAGGAGGATTGGAAAGGAAAATAAAGCAAGTAACTCAATTTCTATTCGAACCAGGAATGAAAAAGGTAATGCGGGTAATATAGAAATGTGAACTAAAACTGATTACTTTCCAAAAATATTATTTTTTTTCTCAAAGATATTCGTTTACACTCCCTTCTTAAAACTGTCTCTCTTCATCGGTATGGGACTGAAATGTTATAGTATCCGAGGCCTCCAATGAATTCTTCTATGGAGCATTACTTTATTTTCAGTTACATGGTGGCACGAAATGTGCAATTGAGAGCCGCAGTCTTTTACAATGCATTCGCGACCAAAGAACATTCTAACCTTACGCAAAAGTCGAACACACAACCCTGCCAAAATGAACGGTCAGCAAACGACTGTGCTACATGGAACGCCAATAGCAGCGCCAAAGAGCCCCTTCCCACGTCGCGACGGCGGTGCCCTTCCGATCGCCATGGCTCGTAGCAGAACATTAGTTTGAATGGAGACCTTCCCACGGCAGCGGGCGTGCGCTGCTTCGGCAAGCGGCGGAGAACTCTCGCCACGCGAAGCGGAGGAGGGCGTACGCACCACCTCTGGCAGCTTTAAATGGTAGCCTTCCCACTGTGCCGCGGGTTTACCTGTTGCGGTCCCTTTCTTCGACGTTGCCGGAGGGTCGGCGAAAGCTACACCTGCAAAACCCATCCCCTTCCACGGCGGGCGGCGTTGCGGCCGTGGCTGCAGCGGTGTCGGCGTCGGAAAGGCTCTGCTGCTTGACGGAAGCGCGCCGCCGCCGCGACGTGGGAAGGCGCCCAAACACCGCGAAGAGGGGGGGCGCGATTATGATGCCAGCGCGATCTCGCGGAGGCAGCCAATCCGATTACACGTGGCCGGAACCGCGCCATCTTATGAGGAGATGCCGACAAAGATCTCACAGGGAGGGAAGGCCGGCTCTCGCAGATCCTATCCGGCGCGGGGGAAGCTCAGGCAATTGAGGTCGCAGCGGCAGAGACATTTTCAGCTCTATTTTGCCAGAAATGAGAAAATATCGTTTAGAAAAAAAATAGTGAAGTATAATAATTCACGCTTCCTAACAGAGCGATATAACAGCATTTTATAGCGCAAGTAGTTTTCTGTTCACTTCATTACTTTAAAGACAAGTAATAAATTATATAAGGGCTCTAATTTTGGAACTGAAAACGTTTAGAGATAATGTAATACTAGTTTTTCTATTGAGGAGTACAATAAAACAATATTTCATCATCAATAAATATGGATGTGGTGTCAGAATGATCATTCTGCTATACAGATATTAATATTTCGTTCCTTAGACCTTCTCTGGATTTAGAGATGAAAATTAACACATCCAACATAAAAATGATACTTGATTCACATTTAATTGGAAAAAATCCTTTACTCAAAACTCTGAAAATTATGCTAAACACAAATCATCTACATTGGAGAAATGTGCAATCGTACAAAATATATCCCAGCTACCTTACTAAACACGAGGTTTATACGCTGAGTTTATACGATTCCTGTTTTGGGAAGAACATAGAGTAAGCGCTGTATTTTCTTTTCTTATTGACTCTCCGAAAATGTTTGATTTTTTACTTTTACAAAAAATTTAAAAAAACATTTATTCCACCTGTCTACAAAAACAAATTTAAATACATTGACGTTTGATGCTTTAATATATAACCAGTTTCAATGCTTAAAGCCTCCTCTCCCGGAGCGTGACTAAATGTCGTTTCTCAGTAAAATTATGAATCGCACAGAGAATCAGATCTTTCTGAACGCAATTTTAGAGAAACTAGAAGCTACGAGTAAATCAAATAAATTATGCAATAACAACTGCAGATATCAATTTTCCACAACTTGATGTTTACCTTGTTTCTTAACCGGCACAGTTTAAAAGGCGTTGCTTTCGCCGCACGTGTCTGCTCCACCTTATCCCCATCTTTTGTTTGCCGGGTCACGGGCGCACGTGAAAATCACCGCACGCTCTCTACCCTTCTTTCCCACCGCTTCGCTTGGAGGGGCGTGCTCAGCGTTTAGACTACGCGGCTTGCGGTCCCCCTTTAGACCACCCCATCTAGCACCTTCCTCATTTGAGTCATCACTGCCGCTATCACCAGCAGCGCCGCTCATGCCGCCCCCACAATAACGCCGCCACCACCACCAACCCTACCACCCCTACCGCCCCCGCTGCTCCACGATGCCTCCGCCGCCCCTCCACTCCACCGTTCTCCACGCCCTCACCATCACGCCGCCATCGCCGCCGCATCACCGCTCTATCACCACCGCCTTCACTGACCCCCGTGAACGATAGCTTAGAGCTTGTCCCGACTGGGACGGTACCCCGCTAGTGGGAGATACCTGCTTGGGAAACTCCCCTGCTAGCCGACGGTAGATCGGCGCCGGATCTCGTCATCTAGCAGGAGAAGATTACCCCATCCCCCCCAGAGGAAAAAAAAACACACATAACACGCACCCGGAACCACTAATCGAAAAAACCCACCCCACCATCCCCGCTACCTCACTGAGCGGCCTACATGCGCCGCCTCCACAATCGCTACCTTTAACGTCCCTCAGCCATCCCCGCCCCCGCCGTCGACCCTACTACCGCCCCGTTTCCCCCCCCCTCCCCCCACTGCCCGCCGCTGCCAGCGCCGCGAGCCGCTGTCCAAGCTTCCATACTCGGCGCTCGCTTCCGGGCGCCAAATTGCATATCGCAATCTCGGGATTAGAAGCGGGCACCGCGGCGCGCGTGGCGGTGCCCAGGTGCAATCTCTTAGCGCGCGGGGGCGACGCGGCCGCCCGTAATCCGGTTAGCCTCCGGTTATGAGGCGCCAGCAGCCGGCGCGACGCGGCGCGGCGCGACGCTACCCGGCGACCACCTTGACGAGGGGCGACTGCAAGGCGGCCAACCCCCGGCGCCCGCGCGCAGCCGGGTGCACCCGGTGCGTGTAGAGCCCCCGGACACAGGAAGTTCTGGCTTCTTCTTCTACCCTGCTGATTTCGGCGTCTTGTCTTTTTTTATTGGGTCAAGCGCTGATGCAATAACTTAGCGGTTTAGACGTACCTCCGTGTGTTCAATTTGGTTTACAGAGTTTGATTGTGAGTGAGCTTGTGTTTTTGCTATTTATGCAGCAACAAAAATAGCTGAAGCAAAGTAAACTCTCCTTTCCAAAACAATTAACATAATATGTCCAGATCTATGATAGGGAGCACTTCAGGTTCTTGAAATTTTTTTTTAATGGTTAAAGAACATTGGGTTGCCATGTACTGACGGAAAAACGTGAATCCTTTTACGCAATCACTGAAGCTACTTCAAACATTTTAATCCTACGACGCCTACGTAATCATAACACATAATTTAAACACACTCTTTAAATTGCACACTATTTGAATTAGAAAATTAGTAACTGAAAAAACTAGGACACTGAATCTCTAAAAAAAGAATCTATTGTCATAATATGAGCTTTAATCCGCAGGTGTAAGCATCGCACTTCAGGTTATACATTGTAACTTCGGCTTCCCTCTTCGTGGGTCGCCCTGCTGTGAGGGTGAGGTGAAGAGGACATTGTAAGGGGTACCCCGGTATTCAGCGCCTCTGGTATTCCCACGGGGCTGGTTGTCATGGGATTTCCAACTGCGCGGGTTGTGAACTACCAATGTAACCAAAACCAATAGTATTCTACTCGAAACTCTTTTTAATGTATTCACTTGCTATCGTTTTCCTGCATCTCCTAAATGCTGTCTAGCGAAGCTGCTGAGGAAAAATAATTTTAATCCAATAATATGTGCGTTTGAAATCCACCCACGTACACCAAATAAATATTAATATGCCGCAAATTTCTCTGATAAACTTAATAAATAAAAAAATTAAATTCTTAAGTATTTTAACTTTAAGATTGTTTTTCTCTGAAATGAGACCTGCATATATCAACCAAGCAACAATTCATCTTCGTTTTGTATTATGATTTTTTTATAGTATTAGATGCAGTAGATATTGATTTTCAACAATTTAATTAAATAACATGAGATCACATTCCAGTCGGTTGGCGCGATGTGTATAATCTCAATCAAAGTTTTAGATTGTGATTAAACTGATATGAATTATTTTTAATACTTATAAATCTAAATCGCGATTATTTTCATCTGCCAAAATACTACACCGCCTCAGAATTAAAATTTTGATATGAATTCGCGTGTATGTTACTGATTGACTATTGGTTTATCGATACGAAAAATTATATTTTTAATTTGTATGTAATAACATTCAAGCATTCCTAAGGGAAAATGTTGCATGAAATATTTTCATCAGATTTAGAGACCTGCGATCTCGATAAGCGACAATGCAATTTTCAGAGCGTTCAAAACGTTATGCAAGGATTCTCTTTATTTGTTTGCATGTCCCCGTTTTCGGTGACTGGCGTCAATTATATTGGTAAAACAGAGAGAATGAGTTTAACGCATTTTGTAATGAAAAATAAAAAAAGTGTCACACGGTGAAGAAACACTGGAATGACAATGTGACATTCTCGCGCATTTCAGTGATTGGTGATGAAATGACTTGACAAATGAATTTAAAATATATGAAAGAAGTTCAACACTAATACAGAATATTAAATGTCGTATGTTTTTTTAATGGGTGAGATTTTTAAATGTAATTTCATTTTCAAGTTAATGAAAGGTTTTTAAAATTGATCTCAATTTTGTTACCAAGTTCTCACAAATTATAGTTATTTGCTGTTCTGAAGACAGCAATATGCATATGACATAAGTAATACTTTGTATTTAATAAAATGAGGTAAAATGGACTTTTTAATTTTGGTTTTCCAATATAATAAATAATAATCACATACGCGTACTTTTGAATTTACCTAACAAAATACTTGATACTAGGACACATAATTTTAATGTCTCGTTTGAACAGAAACAATACCTCAGATTTCATATTCGTTACATGTGAGAATACTTTGAAGGAAGACCCTTTACACTACTGAAATGTAAAGAAAGAATACGATTATTATCATAAACACACATATCATTATCAGGACAAGCGGATAAAGATGTTTCGTGACCTCCTAATAGCTGACACTGATCCAAACGTGTAGAGTATGACACAAACGTAGCACAAAAAGTCTACTCCAATACAATATTAGGAATAAATTATTCATAATCCCAACAAATAATAAAAAGCAAGGAGGAATAAAACTGAAAGTTCAAATATTACGCATTGTAATAAATATTAAAGTATAAATTCTTTTTTTTTTTGGTACTGTAATTAAAACATTAATGAGGATGGTCAAACGAGAAGAATATATCGAATTATACATCATTTTACCAACTTATTTGTATAATCGTAATGAATATAAAATACAGATATTAATAGACCGCATTACGTTTCCTACAATTGTACAGTTTAGGGAAATATGTTACAATTTAAATATTCACTAAAGGAAGCACATAAAATATGTCGAAATACAATATATATCTATATATTCGATCGAAGCCTCTCCACTCTCCAATGACAAAATCGGAGTGAAATCACTGTAGGAGAGTGTGATTGACTTCGATGTCTGATTGGTAAAGTATTAAATTACTGTCAGTGGTTCGAGATGATTGTCCACATCCAGAACATTTTGTTTCCCAAACTAAAATTTGTTCTGGGACTGGGTGAAAAGGTAAAGGTAAACATAGTTTGGGTGTGTCAGATGGTATTGCCAGAAGAGATTTTGCCACAGTAAATTCCTACATTTCTTTAATCCATGTTACTTCATTGTAATCAGTGTGGGAGTTGTGCTGAAATTTATGTGAAATTACAATAATATAATTTTTTACAGAAATTAAGTAAATATTGGAAAATAATAAATAACATTAATACATAATAAGAAAAACTGTTATACATCAACAAAATATACAATTCTATAACAATGGACACAAATTAAAATTTGTTTAGCAGTTAAATTTGTTTAACAGTTAAATTTGTTTAACAGTTAAATTTGTTTTACAGTTAAATTTGTTTTACAGTTAAATTTGTTTTACAGTTAAATTTGTTTTACAGTTAAATTTTGTAGTTATGATTAAATACGCAATATTGCTAATAAACATTGTCTTTTGAATATTTGATCAAGAGCGTTCGGTAGTAACTCACAGAAACTGAGAGGATACTTCATTTTAGTCCGACGCATTGTAGAGATGCCAACAACACTGTGCTGCACTGCACTGCAATCGCTCACTCCGCCTCCCCCTCCCTCGCCATTCCCTCCCCCCATCCGTGGAGGAGATTCTCACGGGCTGACATAATGTGATTAACGCCAGCCTTCCAGCACCTGTTGTGGTCCAGCTGATTTACTCTCTAATCGGCTGCCGAGTATTCAAACGGTTACGCCCATTTGGCACAACATTCAGCTTTAACGCTTCACGATGATTTATTTAAGAGTCGCGCTTATCCATTAATATATGTAATACGAGCATTAAATAAACTGATTGTTTATGGTCAGTCTTCGTTGCGTAATTAACGTTTCCATTCATCGATGTCAATGTTGTCGCTTCACCCTTTCGATAAAATATAAACTGCATATTTCAACAAACGGATTAACGCAATGAGCAATGAGCACAGAGTGCCAGAGCTTATATTTTCACACTCATCGAAAAGATTTAAAAAATATATATAACTAGAACACTGCGCTTTAATATATGGATATTAAAAATAGAGAATTTATTTTTGGAAATTCGAATGGCATTTTATAAATTATCTGCATTCATATAGACATTTAAGTGAACCTAAAAAATAAACAGCCTGCGTAGTTTCAAAATTCAATTATTATCTTTGTTGTATTAATAAAATACAAATTGTAACAAGAAGGTGTGTTGATGTGGGGTAAGGAAGTTATTTCTCGTCAGTTGAAATTATTCAGACACTCTGAAATTCAAAGTATCTAATCTTAGTCAAGTCATGAAACCCCCCCAAACCCAATATCAAAAGCATACATTGGAACTATTAATTCTAAGAATTTTGCCGTTCAAAATTCTGACTTCGTGAATTTCCAGTTTGAGACTCAATACACGCAAACTTTGAACCAACTACTTTTTGGAAAATAAACTCGTCTTAGAAATTCCTTCTGAATCCTTAACCTTCCATTCTGGCTTACCGCGTCGTCACCCTCTCACACATTTTAATTTGCGCACTACAAAAATGTAATCAATACGAACAAATTGAATTCTCTTATTTTTCGCGCAATATGTGTTGCCAACTGAACTCAAAATGTCTCTCAACGACGTAATCTATTTCGCAACAGTTAACCGTTTAACGCCCCACCTTTCAACATCCAATTTTCTCGTGCGGCGAAGTCATGAGGGCTGTAGGCAGGGGCGAGCGGGCGGGCGGCCCGGGCATTAAATCCCGTCTTTCACGCGGCGGCCGCCAGGAGCGTTGGCGTCGCCGCAGGGCCCGAGACGCGGGCAAGGTAGCTACGTCGCGGATTATTGCCACATAAAACGCGAACACGGCGGCAGGCGTGGGCCAAAGCGGGGGCTCTGAGCGAACACTCGCTGCCGCCTGCCACCTGCTCGAAAAGCAGGTGGGCAAGTGGAGAATGCAGGACCAGACGAGAAGCGGACGAGAGGCTGGGAGGTCGGACTGATGAGAGGGCGAATGGATCAGAGGTTGGATTGACGGGAGGGAGAAACGAAACAGGACAATAAAGGGCAAGATGGTAATCAACCGAACCGTTGTCTTCCCCGAAACCATCCATCAAAACAAACACGTAATGTAAGCTAAGCGATTTTAACTGAGAGAGAATAAGAGAGGCTATTAAATTCAATGTAATACATTAAATTTTAGTAAGTATACATTAGTATATATGTGATACTAGTACGTTCGGTGAGAAGTTAAGAAATAGTAATCTTTCTAATGATCACCACACATTCTCGTAAAACTTAATAAATAATATATTTCAAGAAAGTATTATATTGAATGGATAATTTCTATTACTCTGACTGAAAATAATATTTAGGCCCAAATATATTTTTTCAAGTTGTAGTACGTCATACTCAAACAACAGTTTAAAAAAATAAATAAAGCCGACGGTTTCTTTAAAAAAAATCGAAAACCTGTAAGAGTTTGTTCCGTTGGCCTATCCTAATTGAAGAGTGAATGTTACATTCCAGTACAGGAACAATGTTATCGACCGCTGAATCGCTTTCCAGGAGGCAGAAATTCGCTTCCCTGGGAATTTCGTTTCGGCGTGGCGGCGATCAGGCCATCCGGCGAGTGTGCGCCGCTTCATTAGGAAATTCTTCGGGCGGCGCCGCGTCGTGTCGTGTCGTGTCGTGTCGTGTCGAGCCGGCACGTATCAGCGACGTGCTGGGGAACGTGGCGCATTTGCCCGGCGGGGGCCTTGCAACGGCTACCTGCGCCACGTGAGGGGGCGGGGCGCGGCGGGCAGGCGGGCCTTCCTGTGTGGAGTGCGATGGCAGGAGTGACGGTGTAGGCGATGTGGGCAATCGTATGGGCGACAATGTCAGCAACGGTTAGGGTGACCGTTTGGTAGACGGCGTCAGTGATGGAGAGACCGACGGCGAGGGCCACGGCGAGGGCCACGGCGAGGGCCACGGCGAGGAGCCACGGGCGAAGGGGCCGACGGCGAGGCCACCGGCGATGTTAGTGCGTGGCGGAGTGGGCGGCGGTGTGCGGCGGCGGTGTGTGTGCGGCGGTGTGCGCGGTGTGGGCGGCGGTGTGGCGCGGTGTGTGCGCGGTGTTGGGCGGCGGTGTGGGCGGCGGTGTGGGCGGCGGTGTGGGCGGCGATGTGGGGCGGCGGTGTGGGCGGCGGTGTGGGCGGCGGTGTGGGCGGCGGCGCGTGTGGGCGGCGGTGTGGGCGGCGGTGTGGCGGCGGTGTGGGGCGGCGGTGTGGGCGGCGGTGTGGGCGGCGGTGTGGCGGCGGTGTGGCGGCGGTGTGGGCGGCGAATGGGGCGGCGGTGGCCGGCTGGGTGGGGGTCGCAGGGTTGCTCACGTTATATCTGCCAAATTGCCGAAGGTAGTTGCAGAGGTCTTATGGTGATAGGGAGCAAATCAGAGGACAAGAGAGGAGTGGCGGGCGTGGTGACGCCGTGGACGTTCGCTGAAAACGGCGTTCCGGGAGCGAGGAAAGCGGGCCGCCACCTTCATGAAGAGCAACGGGCGAGCGGCGCGAGGGCGGGCGGAGGAGGCGCCCAATATCGCCCAGCACATTCCTCACGTGCCACGGGCGCTCTTCCATGCACTCGATGCTCTGTTTCCTCCCGAGGGAGGGGCGCGTTACCTCGAATAAGTCCCACCTGCGCCCTGAAGTCCAGGGCAGTTCATGCTACATGTTCACTAGTGCACCGCAGCTACCGGTTTATTATTTATAGCACTGATACTAAATTTAACTAAGCTTAACGTACGAAACGTAGTTTTACGAACCAATGGAAAGAATTGAACCACAAGTGACCCACTTTTAAAGAAAATAGAATCAATAATTATTAATCCTTATGTATTTGGAAATATTAATGAAGAAGTCATCGTATCTTATTTCTCTTGAAAATATGCAATTACGTCTTTCATACTAATTGAATATTTAAGAAAGTGTCAATAAACAGATAATTTATCTACTTATGACAAGTGAAATTTTTGACAATTACAGTTTTAGTATTGTTACGCCGTTGGTTAAAATATATAATAATAATAAATAAATACTACACAGTTTACTTTCGTCAGAGGGAGAGGGAAAACCGTCATAATATACAGAAAAACGAGGCTTGCTCCACCTTATTTGATTGATTCAGGGTATCTTAATATTTGAGATCAGGTATTGAATAGGTGACATTTTAGATCTTGTAGAAAATAAATCTTCATGAATATACATTTTAAAACAAATAGTGAATTTATTACATTACATGTTATTATTATACGTCTAGCATTAAAATTTTGAATATTTAAAATTCCAAAAGTAGACGAAACATAGTATGCTTTCCTGTCACACTTTTAGATTGTAGATCAGAATTTTACATTGTTCCAGAAAAATTCACTCAGACGTAGATTTTCACCGTTCTTGTGAATGTGACCTTTATCTGGTCCCTCTTACCTTCTACATGAAGTATGACGAGAAGGTATTAGACGTCGAATTGGCTACATACTCTGTATTAAGAATGCAGCTTTTCCTGTAATCGGCTTCTGACGTGAAAGCTTACATACCCTAAGATTGTTTTGTAGTAAAATCTCTACCTTCGCCAACTGTTTCAAAATCCTTCATCCATAAAACATCAACCTTTAAGCAGTGAGTACAAAAGGTCAATCCTTTATCCACACCATATTTATCAATGCTTGTGCTCCCACAAATCGTTATTCGAGACTGGGAATTCATCAATCGTGTTTGCAAAGTGACTTTGAAGACACTTTTCGAGTAACCTGATCTTCTCTCTTTTTAATCTGTTGAAAGCTCACTTTACATTTCCATGTCTGTTAGAAAACAAATGATTCGGCGAATTGTCAGCCTTACGAAGTACATCGTTTGTCTCGCCTTTTGATGTACATACCTGACGAACATGCTTTCTGAGATAAGATAATGAGATACCAACCACAGTAGCAGATAATAATGATGAAGATTCGTCATAAAATGACAAAGATCTGTTTAACTTTCATTGTGAAATAATACTGATTGTACCATTATTATTACATAGCAATAAAATAAACATGTTAATGAACTTTGTATTTTATATTACTCAATTAAGGAAGAAGTTGCGTAAGTCACAAATTTTACTAATTACATTGTGTAATAATATAAACGTAAAGAAAAAAATATTTAATGACAGGTAATATCTTATAATTTGTTAGAAAAACCTGTTTCTCCTGTAAAATTGGGTATGAGTTACTCGAGCCCTTTCTTTCTAAAGGATTCGGTTATATTTAGACTACACGATTGTCTGGCTTCAAAAAATCAGTTTTGATAATGACAGCTAAGTTTTTGGAAACTTAGCAAATATAATACATAAAAAGTGGTAATAACTTTTAATAAAACATTTTTAATGCCAGCAAAACGACACGAATAAACCGTCATTAGTTCACTTGGGAATGATCGTATGGGTTTGAGTATGTATATCTATGTATTGTATGAATATACGTATATGCGTGTGTAAGTTTGTACACACGTATGTATGCATTGTATGTATGATGTATGTGTATATGGTATGTTCTGCAAAACGATTGACCATTGTTCCCGAATTTGGGGCACAAATAAATTTGTGTGAGCGAGACAAAACAGGTTGGTGAGAGATCAAAACGTTTCTCCTAAAATGTGTTTTTTTACAATATTCAGATACAGGGAATAAATTCACAAAATAAGCTGATTGAGCTAAGTAAAAGTCATTGATGCTAACTGTCGCATTACTGGCACAAAGTGTCTGAATGAGAAAACTCCAATTTCCATTTCTTTATAATGGTGAATATTTATTTCTTTATTTATGCATGAATATTTATTTATTTATGCATGAATATTTATTTATTTATGCATGAATATTTATTTATTTGTCTCGTATTTAAGCATTTTTACAATTGGTTAATGCAATGTATTTAAGCATTACTAGCCAGGATATGAAGGTGGAGAATTGATGCTTGTAGTAAACACATACGCTAGCAATGCCGGGTAATCAACTAGGTAATAATCATATTTCCTCTTACGTGTGATTTTACATCGCACGACGCAGTACGCAGCTTTTATTTTAAAAAATGTTCCTCGACGCGTTTCAAATACCTCATATCAGCAACTCAGTTTCTCCATCGTCCACAGAGAACTTAGTTCAGCAGGGCGTAGGTTTGCCACCCTCCCTCCATTTGGGAGGACAGTCCTCCATTGAAGTCAGTTGTCCTATCGTCCTTCTTTTTTGTTTTAAATGTCCTCTTTTAAGCAATTTTAAACATTTGTTGTCATTTATTACTAACATCTGCTACGTTGTATCGTTTATTGTTAAAGTTAGAACAGAAAACACGAAAATCCTTTTTGTGATCACTGACACACGCATGTATGATGGCGTCTGTCTAGCACCTAAAATAAAAAATAAAAGACGCTCGGACTATCTTCATCTGAATTTTGTGAACGAATCTTTTCACTTGAATCGCAAATGGCGAGAAGAAAGAAATACAGCTCGTCTTAGTCATAAATTAAATATTCATTAAAATAAATTTGTTGGATTTTTGGTGGCTTATCGAGTGTCCTCCCTTTCACACGAACATTGTTGGCAACCCTAGCACGACGCCTCGAGTCACTTCCCGTCGCGTCAAGGGAGCAGCAGCAGCAGCGGCGGCCGCAAGCACCCCGCAGGTCGTCGAAAGCCGACGTTTGGCGCGAGTGAAATGCAATTTGAGTTGCTCTGGCGCGCGATACGACCACTTCGTGCCCGTAGCTGTCCGCCTCCGGCCCTCGCCTCCAGGAGGCGCTTCCGCCTCGGGGATTGCGCGTTAATTGAACGACCGTGAACTTGGCGAGCAGTTGCAGCAGTCTCCGGCGGACGGGCCCGGCCTCCGTGCGCTCGAGTCGAGCGCAACGTCGCTCTCAGCGAATACTTGCGGCGAATTCCTCCCTCCCCCCATCACCCACCCTTCCCTCTTCCTCCTACTCTCCTCTTACCCTCCCTCCCCTCCCTCCCTCCCTCCCTCTTCCTCCCTTCCTCCCTTCCCTCTTCACTCCTGCTCCTCTACTTTCCCTCTTTCTCTTCTCTTCTCTCTACCCTACTCTTTCCCCCCTTCTCTCCCTACTCTCCTCCTCTTCCCTTCTCTCGCATCCCTTCTCTCCTCTTCTCTTCTCTTCCATCTCTTCTGTCCTCTTCCGTCCCTTCTCTCCTCTGCTCCCCTCTTCCATCCCTTCTCTCCCTACTCTCCTCCTCTTCCCTCCCTCCTCTCCTCTTCCCACCCTTCTCTCCCTTTCCCTCCCCTTCTCTCCTCTTTCCTCCCCTTCTCTTCTCTCCTGGCCGCGCCTGTGACGTCACCCAACGCGTCACGTTGCCCCGCACCGCGGGTCGCTGCTGTCGGCGCGTCGCTCGCCCCCGGGAGAATGCTGGTCTCGGGGCCGCGTGCCGGAGATAAGCAGCATCAAGTGACCGATTCACTGGTGTCGGCGACGTTACAATGGTCGTCATAATCTCGGGCTATCTATTCTCGGGATTAATCAGCTGTGAATCTGCTAGAATTTCGCAATTATTAGCGTTGGGAATGTGTTCTAGGAAAGGGGTTCACGAGGAAATGATTAATGATGATATCAAATGTTTCACCACTTCAGTTACAGAAATTAAACATTCAATGCATTCATATACGTGTAACATGAAATGTATACGATTTAACATTTTTGAATGGATTGTTACACGAATGAGTTATTTTGTCTTTATCGATAGCAATGTACGAGTACGTATGCGTTTGATATTCTGGATCAATTGTCCAACATTTTAGCGGCTGTATAATTCCCATGCATGGAGAGTATGAGAGAGACGTGGGGAACATGACGTACTCCCTTCAAAGTGAGTATCGAACACCGCCCGCCTGGGCTTTCCTTCGTCACACAGCTACAGAAATTGACACAATTTTAAACGAAAGCCACAACTATATTTGTGCCTCGATCGGGAATCGAACCTGGGACCACACCACGGGAAGCTAGTGCGCTGCCCATGTGCCGTTCTAGAGGTATCAATAATGATAACAAGGTATAGAGAAATTCGTATAAGAAGGGACCATTTTTACAGGACGTAAAACAAATGCAATTCATGCTGGACGATTGCATTGTAAGAGATAGTGCCGGAGCCATTTACGAGTGAGACATCTGCAAACAAACGTATTAACTAAATGAGATCATATACATAACCTGCAGTCATGTTGCCAGCAGTAACCAAGCAATAACTTTTAATGCAGTCCATTCTTAGAGTAATCTCTCTATATAAAGGCCTCGTGCATTACCAAGGATTCGGTGTCTATATCTAAAAGTTTTATTCTATTAGTGCTATGGACGATTTTAATATAATTGAAAATATAGATGCATTCATTTAAAGTGAAAACGTTATTCTATTTCTTACTATGCAAATAATCTCATTTTTGACTTTCTCACAACAATATTTGTTTTTAATGACAAAATTCTTTTACATATTTATCTCAAATATACTAGTCCGACTTATCTTCATAACTCAGTAAAGAAATAAATTATATTATACCAAGTCTTAAAATACTACAAATATTTTCAAAATATATTCTAAATGCTCTAATAACTCAAATTACCACAAATTCTTCACATTATTAAACCATATCATCAAATATTGGTAAATTTCATCACATTTTGAACAAAAAGCACATAAGAAATATTATTAATGATCTTCAGATTTCATAAAAAATAGAATACTGAAAAAACAAAATCCTGGGAAGCTCTATGCGCCTTCTTTGGTAATATTAGAGTTACAATAGAGGACCAAGGTTAAAACAATACTAAGACAAAATCATTCTACATTTTATGTTTACAAAATCAACTTTATTGTTACCTATTGACTTCCCAAATTAACTGTAAATATTTAAGGTGTCAATGGGTGATGAACTATTACAAAGGTTTGCCAAGACCGCAGTAACGTGTTGATGGAGGAAGTGAGAAAAAGCGGTAGAATGTAGAGACCTGATACACAGTCTGTGAATAATAAAATACATTATTCAAGAAAACTCGAAATGAAGTAGGCTACGACCGGAAATAGGTTGTCTACAGGGCGATGGAGGTTTTGGACATGATATTACCCACAGTTGAAGTGAATATAACTAAAAAGGCGAGGGAATTCGGAGTTAGTTTAAAACCGATAGACGGACATTGTGTATGCTGAGCTTTGAAATGTGTTTCGTAGATGTTCAAGAAGTATACTCAAGGATTGTTGGTATGAGTGGGCGGCGTCTTTTGGAAGTGTAAACCTCAGCGGCATCAGATAGACTTATCAGTGAAATTGAAGTTATTGACGGTCACTTAACGCGTAGGAGTCGTCCGCCAAAACGTTACATTTGGGCAGACAGATGGTAGTAACGTTGTAAAGTTATAATCAATAAATGCAAAATTCCTATTAAAAATGCTGATGTAAAGTTCTACATTTTTCTCAGTTTCTACAATGTTCCATTTAAGAGTTTTGTAAAACAATCTTACAGCAAGGGTTAGTAATTATTGTTGACTTATTAAATTCACATTTCTGGTTGTTTTTCAAAACTCGGGTGTTGCTGTTTTGGCGAGGAGGGAGCATTTTCGGGGACGAGCAACTGTCGACGGCTAGGCGCCGATGAACCTCTCAAGAGCCGAGACCTGTTGCTCCGAGGCGCCCGAGGGGCAGGGGGAGGGCGATGCAAGGGCAGGTAGAGAAACGACTTGTCACGCAGACGCCACGTCGAGGCGACGCGCCGTGGGCGGCGGCAGGGCGATGCCGTGATATGGCCTGCAGGCGGACCATTATAAGTGGGATACGGAGGAAATTGGACGGCTGGCGAACGCCGCTCCGACGACGTCTAGGGGCGACGCAGACTCAGAGGAGAGCAACCATGAAGACGTTGATGGGAACGTGATAATGGTGCTTATAGAGTCACCTGATGAGACAGGGTCGTATTTAGATACTGCCCCATGCGCCAAATCAGGTTCGGGGCCCTTTTCCGAAATAAAACCAACAGGTTCATTAAAAAAGCACTCATTATAATAAAATAAAGAATTTTATAATAAAAATGAGAATTAAAAAATGTCCTTAGAGAACTGAATGTATATTATTTTTACATAAATATATTTTTGATTTATTGTCTACAAATATATGTTTAATTTCTATAAAACTTGTTTAACAATTATTTGATACATTCAATCACTGTATGATTTTTTAAATCCATGAAATTTTTTTCCGGGGCGAGAGGTCTCTACATTTGAGGGAGGGCTCAATTAAATTAAATTGAATTCAATTCAATTCAATTCAGTTGTGCCATATTTTACGCGGGGAGACTCAAACTATTCCGTTTGCCCACGCAAATCCCGCTACGCTTCTTTAACCAACGAGAAGAACCACTAACGAGAAGAACTTTCACCAACCAGTGAAGAAAGATGTTATCATTCGGGCGACAAAACAGCGGATTTTTAAATCTTGCTCAGAGCATTTTTTTTAGAATCGTGGAGTTATTGCTTTTGAAAGATCCTCAACATGGAACAGCCGGCTTTATTTTCTATACGAAGGGGTTCTATACGTGTTGGCACTTGCAAACGTGACTATATCCGCCCGATCCGCTACCCGTTATTTCACCGAAACGGCAAGAAGCCGCAAGCGGCCCCCAGCAACCGCTTATTTCGCTCGTAGGTAACTTCGTCCCCTTGTGCAGCGCGAGGAAGCGAATTGGAGCCCCCGCCGCAGGGAGGGGGAAGGGCGTGCACACGAGCTGCAGAGGTGACGACACCCGGAACACTTGCAACTGAGCCGGGAGGGGGGCCGAAGTGATGACGGCCCGGCAGCAGGGAGCGGAGGGCGCCGGGAGGGTGTGGCAGGAGGTCGAGGGTTCGCGACTCGCCGCGGGAGGGCGCTCCAGGCGAGGGCGCTCGGCCGCGCGCGGCGCGTGTGTGTGTTGTGACTTGGATATGCAGCGTTCCGCGCGTGACGCGAGAGGCGGAGCGACGGCGCTCCAGAGAATACCGATGAGTTCCGCTTCCGCAGGGAGTTGCACGGGGGGGGAGGGGCGGCCGCCGGTCGATTGCAGGGCGCAATGTGTTTGGGTAATGGCCTCTGTCAAGGAAGAGTGGAGGCGCGCACGATTCCTGGACGGACAGGTCAGGTGGCGACGACAGGACAGTCAGCCCTAATGTACAATGCTGTGTGCTGAGAGCGAGGAGCGAGTGAGCGGAGGACGTGTGGTTGTGGAGCGTGTGAGTTAAAGCTAATGTAGCGAATCGTGTAAACGCGAATCGTGTGAACGCGGAAATCGTGTGAACGCGAATCGTGTAGAACGCGAATCGTGTAAACGCGAATCGTGTAAACGCGAAATCGTGTAAACGCGAATCGTGTGAACGCGAATCGTGTATAACGCGAATCGTGTGAACGGCGAATCGTGTTGAAGCGAATCGTGTGAGAGCTCATAAAATCGTGTGTTCATGTAATCGAATGAGCGTGAAGCGGGAACGTGAAATTTGAGCGTGAAAGTATGAGAATGTACTGCGTGAGAATGTGCGTGCGAGTGTGAGTGCGTGGGAATGGGCGTGTGAGGACGTCCGCATAACAGCGTGCGCGAGAATGTGTATGTGTGTGTGTGTGTGTGTGTGTGTAAGAGAGCATTTTAGAATATGAGCTCCCTTTCTTATACCAATACTTAAAGTCTTGTCTTTATTTACCTATTTAATTTTGGTTATTCTATGCATCTCCTGAATTCGTATTAGTGAAAATGAAGTTCTTATAATTCCAATTTATTTAATTCAATAAATGTAAAATATTGACATATCAATACCATTTCAGATTCGTGAAATTATAAACATTAATATTTGAACATTTCTAGTTTTGTATTTAAATGATCCTTCATATAATCTGAAATTCATGAAAAACTATTCTTAAAAAAATTCCCATTGTTAGTAAAATACGTTATCAGCATTTTTATATCACAAAGAGGCCAATATACACTTCTTTGCATTTGCCTGAAATGTAATAATCAATTTCACCTTATCATGGAATTATTTACACAAGAATATCAATGGAAGTTATTTCTACGTGTATATTTCATCGATGCATCGAGAACATTAAGAAATGTAATATAGATTTCTTGTTTGATGCTACCGCATGATAATCAATTATGCTTTCCTGAAGTTCTAGTGCGGCTAACCGTGTCTAAAAAGTGTGTCACGTGTCTAAAAAGAACGACGTTCCATAATACCATTAACTTTCAAAACTTTGCAATCTTCCAGGATTACTAATCACGAACTAGCGAGAGTGCACAGCCATCCCGTGAAGTGCATTAGAATCTCGAGAGTCCGCTGGGAAACGAGGCACCACTCTCCCAAATTCCTCTCATTTGTTTCCACGGTATGAAAAAATCTCATCTCCCTCACTTCCGTTAACAAGAAAATAATTGATATTTCACACATGTAATAAGGTTCTACGAGTAATAAGTAGCATGGAATATTAAGTAGAAAGCAGAAAGGACGGTTAATTGTTGTCGGTGTTCCGTAGGGACGGTGAGACTTCACCGAGCGCAGTGGTAGCAGTTGCCTAAGCGGGTTAGGCGCCGGCTGCTGAATGTAGTTGGCGCAGAAGGGATGGGCGGATGAGGATCCGTGACAGCGCGGAGACAGTCAGCTCTACACGCGAAGGCTTGAAAGGGCTGACGCACTTCAAAGATTAGGGGAGCACTCACAAAACAAGAACTAGGAATTGCGCTGCTAATGAAATGAAAGAAACGATGTAATAAATTAGCTTAATGAGGATTTAAAAAAATACAACTGTAAGACACAGAACAGACGCGTGAAGGCGAGTGGAGGCGAATGAAAAGACCCGACTGAGCCCACGTCAAAAGTGAAAGAGCAAGCTCAAGTACGGCGAAAAATTGAATTAAAGAGAACGGTTCATTAAAGAACTACAGAGATGCTAAAAGGGAGAGCAAAAAGGTGTAATTAAAAAAATACAAAATACCCAGAGTGAAGCAAAACTTTCCGTACATAAGACAGCGGAAGAGAATAGGAAGGGATGAAGCAAAGAAGAAACGCGAGTAGACGAGCGAGAAGAGTCGAACGGTTTAACGTGGAGAGGCTTGTTGCTCGCAATCGAACGTGGGAAAAGCGCGCCGCGCGTGCCACCTGTCGGTGGCTGCTTCAATTAATCCGCGCCGCGATAAGCAAGATAGCACATGGGCCCCTCGGTCTCCACTTCTCCCACACCACGCACGAAGGATTGGCGTAGTCCGCTGAGGCAAGACTTGTGTTTTGAGGATAGAAGAATGCTTCAACATTATCTACTAAAGAAGCCATACTCAATCACATTTCCTCCAGTTATTGTTATTATTATAGGTTATTGTTATATTATGGGTTTCTATAGACAACAAAATTGGGTAACAGGAATAAATAACTAAACAACAGAAATCGTAAAAGGTTCAAAAAATATTAATGTAAATGAAATATGATAAAACGGTAATTAGGAAGTATATTTTAATTTTACCACTAGGGCTTTCCTCCAGCCAAGAGCCGGTTATTCTTTACGCTCCCATGAGATGCATATTCGACCATGCACTAGACACCAACACACTCGCGAGCTTCTCTGATCTGGGGTCAGCAGAACGCGAGACCCTCCACGACAAAACACATATCAGAAGCAAGGGGCAAAACACTATGACAGACACGGGAGTCGAACCCGCGACCCTTCGGTCCGAAGCGTTCTTAATAAGAGCGTAGGCTTCCGCGGCCTGAGTCAGTATTTAATTGGCTGTCCGGGTGACGCCAAAAGCTTTGCACCTTTGCCATGGACGCGGCGTCACCCAGACAGCCAATTACATACCGCTCTTAGTAACTTCGGCCATAGAGGTCGGCAGTGTATTTTAATAAAATACTTTTAAATGTAACCTAAAAAAAGCCGATACGATTGGCCAAAGTCAGTAAGGCAGCGAGAGTCGTGAAAACCGATAATTTTATTTGGTTTTTATCAATGTAGCGAGTCCTAAGACAACAAGCTTTATCCCAAGCACGGAAAAGACGTTCGAGTGTATCCCAATATTCCCTCTCAGCAAATGACATTCAATTACTCATTTCCTGCCATTCATTAACATGATGTTAAAGTTATTGTAGACGTGTCAACTATATTTAAGAAGAACGTGTCATTTTGTGAAGGTAGGTACATGGAGTTACAAATAAATAGGCTATTCACAGATTGGTGTTTATTGCACAGATTAGCTGACGTTTCATGATCGTATATGGCAAGGATCTACTACTTTTAAACCAGAGATAATTAAATAGTTCAAATTGAGTAGGTATTTAAGTAATACCTACTGAATTTGAATTATTTCATACTAACAGTAAAACTCTGTTAGAATTCGTCCCAAGATTTGTCGTTGGCATTTCATAAGGCATACATTCATATTTTCCCCTTCATGTGCTCGATTTCCCAATCGAAACTATCTTCCCGCGTTTTTCTTCCTCGCCAAACTCTCGTGTTAGAAAACTCATTTCTTTTCACAAGCCCCTACCCCACCGGATTCGAATTACGATTTACTGCTCGATAAAAGGGATTTGGTTGGCCCACGGCGGGCACCGGAGGTTTGCTCAAACTGCGTGTCTTCCATAATGCAGCTCTGGGAGACGGAGGGCGGCGCTGAGCAGAACAAACGGGCCCGTGGCGGTAGGGGCACCGCTTGCAGCCCATCTGCGGCCAGGGACACGCGCGCAGATCCATCCACGACGGCCCTGCGCATCGCTAGCGCTGCTTTTTTAATTATCATTTCAAATTGAGCTCACATCTATTCATTTAATTCTGCACGGTCGATGGGTCTTAGGACACAACAAAGTTCATAGATTTCAACAGTTGATGGTTGTGGACATATTTACATTTTTACAAAAATATACGGAGTGGTACAATTCATTAAATTTAATGAACAGTTGAGCAACCAAAAGAAAGTAAAAAATGATTATGAAAGGTTAAAACAGAATTATAGAAAATTTATTTTTATTCTTTTCTGATGAGAATTAAACTTGGATATTTCAAAAAGCCTACCTGCTGGGATGTTGGTTATATCGAGATAAAATGTTCCTGATTATTTTATAAAAATAATATTAAAGAAAGATTTAAATTTTCTTTTCGGGTAAGCGAGGCAACTTGGTTTATTGTATCCTTTTTGATGAAAATTAATCGTAGTTTTTTTTGGAACAAAGGAACAAAATGCAATGCACCTTTTTACATGTACATTCTAATGATAATGTATTTGTATGTTGTAATAAGCCTTTAATGTACCGTAAAGAGCAATTAACCTCAGTGGCGTTAGATCCCGGGGTTCCTAATCGGTCACCCAACCAGAAACACGCGATTTCTCGAATTCGCTTAATCTTCGCGACTTCACGGATTCGGCTAGCGTCGCCGGTTTTGCAGTCTAGGCCTTTCAGTAGAACCATGCAGCATTCTCCTGGAAGACCGAGGGAAACCACGACAACCACGGTCAGGGTGGCCGGCACTGGTAACCCAAGCCTTCCGAACGCGAAGTCAGCGCGATACGCCCCGAACCTCTTCGCTCTGTAGTGATAATGCACAGCCTGCCAAATGGGCGACAGGTGTGTCAGAGTGGCTCGCTGTGTTGGCGTGCTTTGAACGCTGGATCGATGCTCTAAACCGCTCTGATAGAGAAGTGGAGGAGTGGTGATGATTGTCACATGAATTTTGACTTATTTGTTATTGTAATGTAAGTAATTGTATGTGTTTTCCACGGTCAGTTAACGAGCATGTGCTAGTGCGTAAATTTATCCAAACGCGACGATATTTGAAGGGTGGGCAAACCAGACGGCTCGCGAACAAATGTTTAGGAAGGCAAAACGGAGATTACAGAAGGGATTCAGGAAGCACGAGAGCCGTATAGGAGAGTTTTAATAATCGCTTTGTAATTTTACTCTTTTTTTAAAACAATTGTCAAGCATTGACCGCAACACATTGTAAATATGTATTTCCTCTAAGAACGAATGGAGGACGTTTCAAGAAGAAATTTACATTCAACAATAATACTTTCTCTTCAAGGAATGTGTAGAGATACATTGATTTCAAGTCCTAATTGATTGAAAGTGTGTATTGAAAGTCTTAATTGATTAAAGTCTTATTTGAAGTCTTAATTGATTGAATGTGTAGGGATACATTGATTTGAAGTCTGAAACACTTTCTGAAAACACCGCTACTACATAACGATGTTTCACTCTTTTTGCTACAGAGATCGTGATTCGTGTTCCAAGTGTCACGTGACAAAAGCCGGGTGCGATTATCTTTTAGCGTGGATATGCAATCTCTCTATTCCTGCAAGGGGTACCTAGGGCAATGCTTGGTCGCAAGTGACACGCGTAATCAAGACCATTTAGTAGAAATATTGTTTTCAGACTCTTTTCTGTGGCTCTTTGCAGCCAGTTCTTAGATATCGCATCGTCACTTAGAGTATTTCTTTTGAATTTTGTGTTCTGTGTGGCTGGATTTTATTTTCATTTAAATATCGTTTCCAATGGATTTTAATTAAATGAAGAGAAACAATAACCTGATCTACATTTTTTCCTTTGTTTCCCATTTCATATCGTCGAAAAAAAGTAAAAGAAAATCAGCGATCTAACTGGAAAACAATTGTTGATCAAAATGGGAGGCCATACAAACCAGACAATGGACCAGAAGAGCGCTTATCTGATGAATGTTCCATTGTATTTAACTAGGGAAGATAACATTCAAGTAATGGGCTAACAATTTAATAAAATTCGTTTCCGCAGTTTGAAAAACGATAGAGTGGTAATGAAAGAAATCTGATTTCTAACTTAAAGGACTTGCTTACATATGAATGTCTTTGTTAAGGTACACAAGATTCTATCCCGCACAATTATCAATCTTTATAAGTTAATACATATATTTTACCATATACTCCTAACACCGATAATGAATAACCTTTTTGTTGGGCTCCACTGTTAAATCAACTTCACACAAGGGAACAAATGAATGAAAATCCACTCTTAACGGCTAGCCTTCTTTTACTTATAACAGGCAACATCTGCATCTCAGACTACTGGCGTCAACATGTCTGTTATATTGTCTTCACTAAACTTTTGAATTAAATATCGAAAATATCGAATATCGAATGTCGCCCCATCCTGGCCACCGTGAGATACATTTATTTATCTATTACTCTACTCCTCTCGAGAAAAATCCACTGCTACTGCCCGTTTCAAAGGTAACCCTGAGACCTTTCCTGGACAGTCACTTCACTACATTTTCCGCTAATTTGTAGTCGCCTGTGCGATCATGAGAAATACTCAGTCAGCGATGATATCTTCAGTGATTATCGTATGAGATTGAACTCTAAGTCATGCGTTTGTTTTGGATGTGTCAACGTTGAAAAATATTTGTGGCTATGTTTTTAGGAACAGACTTGTATCATAAACTAATAAAGTAAGTAAAAGATACTACTCGCTATTGACTAATAAAATTAAAATAAGAGACTCGTTACCGTAATAGCCACAAAATAGTAATTAACTTCGAAAGCGGATAACAGCACGTAAGAGACTCGCTTCATAGTAAATCTGGACTATCGCCTCGGTTTACTGCATACTTCAATCGCGTCTGATATATTGACAGAGGGCTTTCTAAATTTTTCGTGAAACCATCTTGTTATACGAAAAATCCATAATCACAAGAATTGGCTTAGTGCAAGTGAACACATGCGCCATCTATAATCACTTAATCTTTAATCGTTTCGATTACTTTTAATGGAAGGTGGAATTAAATCTATAACGGGCGCCGACTCAAAGGCTGTCTTGTCCTAACATCAGTTTTGTTGCGTTAAGTCAAAGTTATAACAGTCAGCATTTCGAAAAATGTTACTAGTCAATGGATCATTCTATGTCGCATTTCGGTTGTTATGTGCTTCAGAGCAGGATGATCAGAACTTTTTTCAGTTCTGACTGTAATGAATTCTCAGGCATGTAATGAAATTCGAAGTTTAATATCAATGCTTGCTTTCTAAATTCATGGTCTCCAACGACTATTACACAATTCATTACACAGATCATCAACAGCCGGAATGAAATTTAAAATCGCTCATGCAAATGCAGATAATCGTTCCCTACAATGACACAGTTACAATTATAACAATTACAATCATTTGTTGATTTAACAATTTACAATTTTGTTAAGTATTAATAAAGGGGACGGTACGGTTTTACCCGCACGGGCAGTCATATTGCTGGCCATGCCTCAGAAAACACAACTATTCAAGGTAATATCTGCGGGCAGCAGTCTGACAGTTCGGTAAGTGTATGACAAAGACATTTGAAAATACAAGAGTCTTTTTATTTTATAAAATGTATATATTTTAATTGATGTAGAGCGTAGTTAATGTACAAAATACGAATAAAGAAAAATTGACATTTACTAAATCCCTTTTTTAAATAGAATGTAAATGAAATAGTTATGGAATTTTGTCATAAATATAATTACATAGAAAATTGTATTATGACATATTTTCATTACGAGATCTTACATATTCGGAACAATAGTTTTAGTAGTACTAAGAAGTGGAGAACATTAAAAACTGTGGTCAGCATGACCAGTTATATGTGTTGATTTTGCTCTCCTTAGAGAAGAAAACTTTGTTCTCAAACTTAAGTTGGCTGAAACATAGATTATGTTTGCAGCAAATGTGAACATATATAAGAAAAATATTTCCAGGCGAAAGTTATATGAAAACTTAATAAATTTGTTGCAAAATATAATTAATCATTTATATCACATCTAACTTCAATTACTTATTTAGAAATCATTAGGTATGGTCCTTTCAGACCAGTAGACGATTTTCTGACAGTTTCTGGAACCACCGACGAAGACCGCATGAAGCCCGGGAAATTAATTCTTCCGTCATCTATAAGGGCTGGAACGCTATCTGTTAGAGCTTAAAAATGTTAGAGGGTGTCGCTGGAGATTAGAGATAATTTTCACAATTTTATATAGAATCATTTTATATAGAATAATTTATATTGTTCCAAAATTGCCACTAAAATAATATTGTGAGAATGGATAAAAATCATGTCGGAAAGCAATTGAGAAAATGTACGCGTGTATTAAGTCATCAAATTGATGACTTAATGTACAAGCCATAAATAACGAATTTAAAAGAACCCGTGTTGTTTACTTCTATCGCTCTTTTAATTAAAGCAGAAATAGACAAAATTTTAATCACAGAATTATGCTTGTAAATAATAGTTTTTAAAAGGGAAGCTTTAAAGTGTATTTGCCTAGCGCTCTAGCAATATAAATACTTGTCCATTGATTTATGCAACATTCTAAAGTTTTCAGAATGAGAAGAGTGATTCGAAGAAGTGAAACGATTCTAGCACAAAGTAAAAAAAGTTTGAGAGTTAGTTGCGAATAATTTCTACTTCTTAATCATTGAACACGCCTCACAATTTATTTGGTATCAATTAGTATTATAAAATCGCTTACGTGACTGAATAGACAATATAATAAATAAAGTAAACATGTAAAGGGATAAGCAAATTCACGAAGTTCCCTCTCCAACGTTGTCACATCCTGAAAATAAATCTACATTTTTAAGAAAGATAGTTGTTGATTTGTTTACTGCCGCATCAACTATGAGATTATTAATGACATCTTTAAATAATTCCACAATTTTGAATTTCACTTATCTATGCTTTAGTTTTAACTTATTTATTGGGTAAAATAACACTGTTTACATATCTGTTGTTAACAATTCTATGATATAAAATGCGTTTGATAACAAAACTTCATAGTTTTGATTTCTACAATACATTCCATTGTAGAAAATATGGTTATGCAGGTTTATATCTTTCCATTTACAATTAAAATATGACAGTTCAATACGATATAATAACCCTAGAATACAACGGTGACCATGTCTGAACCAAACGTTACTATTAAGGCGTTGTCTGATATACTACTTTGGGTAAAAATCAACAATGAAATACAAAATTTAATGGATTGAACATGTATGGTAAGAAGTTACAAAATATTTTTAAAGGTGTTTATAGATACATCGAAATAACTTTACTCTCAAAGAAGACGTTTGGTTCTGTCCACACATGACTTTTGAGATACGTCCACAGTAATACCTCGTCGTGTTCCCAATGTTCAGGACAAAACTTAAATAATACACGGAAAAGAGATCGTATTCATTATTCACAATATTAGCCACTACAGCGCCAAAAATGTCACGACGTAACTGCAAAGGTTTAGTCTACTGGACGACGCATGTTAAAATGGTGTATACCGGAAACCGGCCACGCACAATGTTACGTGTATTACACTGGTTAGTCACACAATGAAGGTAGCTAGAGTTTCAGAAACGGTGAGTGAAGGGAAGGAGATGGGGGAAGCATTCGGCACTAGTTGCGTCGTCTGGCAGACGACGCCTTTAGGGAGGGTTAATTCAATTTTTAGTTTACAATGTTCTTCAGTTTTGAGACTCTTAGTGAACAAAAAATATTCAGTAGTGACAATTAATAGGACTTGAATTTATAATTGCTAAAAACAAGAAATATTTAATTACAAAAATTGCTACAAACAAGCAAATTTTTTTTCGGTAAGAAATAATAGCGTAATATATTTAAGAGTTGAGAGCGCAAGTGTACAAAACCCGACAAAACCCCGACACGCTTAAAAAATCTTCTCGAAATTAATTTATAGAATACCCAAAAACATGTTGATATCTGAAACTATTATCACTTAAAACATATTGATAGCGCCTGTATACAACATTTTGATATTAAATGCAAATGTTTGGTAACGCGATCTCTGGTTGAATGAAAGAATGAAAATACATGAGAATGCCTGTAGAATATAGGCGAAACTTTTGATATAATTTCCAAGAAATAAAAAAGTATAACAATTCGCTACTAAATGTGAGGAACGTCGATGCATAACCAATAAAATTATTTTACCAAACACGGTGATAGAACATAAATTCCATTGCAGAGCATAATCGAACTAGCAGCAAGTAGACTAGCAGCCAATCTTTCATCAAAATAATGTTATTGAAGAATGAAACGAATATATTTTGATATTAAATTATCTCAAATTAACACACCATTTTAGGGTAAATAAAATGGAATGCACTGCAATTTCCTGGAATGTTAATTAAAATCATTACATACTATTGGAATAACATTCTATTTTTGCTGCAAAAGCACTCGATAATAATTAATCGCTTCTGTTCCAGTAATTATCGTGAATTTGATAAAAAGTGTAGTTCTTCATGTCCCGTGTTTGGACGAATAAAATAATGAATCTGTCAAAAATTCCGGCGATATAAAAAGAAACTTTCTTTATTCTTATAAAAAATTAAGCGGAAGAAGAGATGAAGAGATTACATTGAATTTTAAATAATTCTTCAGAACCGTTATATAGATACTAACTGACTGGATAATTGCAACGCAATTTACTGAAAAAAAAAGTATTAATTCTTCAGTCTCTTATTTAGATATTGATTGATAATGGCAGTGAAAGTTTACCAAATGTTTCGAAATTCCAATAACAGGAAAACCAAATGTAGGTTTAGAGAACAAATATCCCTTTGTATTTCCTTTCACAATGAAAAATATATTTTCAAGTCCATAATCAAGTGACATCAGTTTTATCATTACTTGTTCATACAACGAATAGTTCGTGTTCTTTAGATTAGCTCATTTGTCATACATTTATTTTCTTGTTTTCCATTTTAAACTTAAACAATCCTCATTCTTTTATTTGTCCATTTTATATTCTTTTATCCTGGATAGTTGGTTAGAGTAAACATTATTGTATTTGTTCGCAATAGTCACCGATTAATTGGTCACATTCGGTCTTTTCACTTCGTCGAAACTGTCAAATAGTCCGTTGTTTCACACACGGCTAATAAAGAGCTCTGCTTGCTCTAGTTTCAAAGCGGAGGTTCCTTTCTGGGTGACAGCAGTTTTTATTCGATTTTTAAGCTATTCTGCGCTCTCGTGCGCAAACGACGGAGAGCGTGTGGTGATTGTGTAGGTAGAGACTGTCGCTCCGTTGCCAATGGCTCCACCCGCCCCTCACCAACCCTCCGCGCCCCACTAACCTCTGCGCTCGGCCCCTCCCCGACTCAGTCCACCTGCCCCCACTCGCTCGCCCTGCTCCACCACTTCCACTCCAGGCGGGTTGGCCTTTCAGCCCGCCTCTTTTTCGCTCGGCGCTCCGCATCACCGGCTCGCCGCATCCCGTTCCGCATCCCGTTCGCCATCCCGTTCCGCCAATCCCCGTCCGCCTCCCGTTCCGCCATCCCCGTTCCGCATCCCGTTCCGCCCATCCCCGTTCGCCATCCCGTCCGCATCCCGTTCCGACATCCCGTTCCGCCATCCCCTTCGCCATTTCCGCTCCGCACATTCCCGCTCCGCCTTTCCCGCTCGCCATCCGCCGTTCGCATCCCCGGTTCCGCCATCCCGTTCGCATCCCCGTTCGCCATCGCCGCCCGTCCGCACCCGCTCCGCCATCCGCTCGCATTTCCCGCTCCGCTTCCGCTCGCATTTCTCCGGCCGCTTCCCACCGCGCCATCCCTCCTCCCCTCCGCCTCCTCCGCATCCGTCCATCTCGCCACGCTCCGCATCGCGATTCCCCGCTCGATTCCGTCCGCCATCCCGCTCGCTTCGCCGCCATCCCCCCGCATCTCCGCCATCTCCGCCGCCATACCGCCATCCGCTCGCATCCCGCCCGCTTCCGCCGATCCCGCTCCCGCTCATCCCCGCCTCCGCCAATTCCCGCTCCGCCATTCCCGCTCCGCCATTCCCGCTCCGCCATTCCCGCTCCGCCATTCCCGGACCGCCATCCCGCCTCACTATCCCCGTTCCGCCAGTCCTACTTTGCCAGCCTTGCTCTATCTCCACTTCGCCATCCCTATTCTGCCAGACTCACTTCACTAGCCCTGTCCCGCTCAACCATCCCACTCGGCCTTTCCTGCCTCTCTTCGCTGGTCAGTCCCTATCCAACAGTCCAGCTCCGCTCCGCCGTCCCCGCTCCGACCGGCTCGCCAGCTCCACGCGCACCCATCTCGCCCCTACCGCACTCCACCTCCAGCCGGCTGGCGTCCATCGGTTTACCCTACAATGCATCTCCTCCCGCGCCCCCTGCCGGCCTCGTTAGTCGCCCCAATTCACTTGTTCGCAAATAATGAAGGCGGCGGCCGCTGGGATACTAAACTCGCCGAGCGCATGTCAGGCTCTGCTCCTGTTTCGCGGCTTATCTCGCTAGTATTTCCATTCAACGACGTGACACCAACAGAACTCTTGCTCTCTCGCTTTGTAGCGATATTTCTATTTTACCAAGTTGTACCTTTAAATTAATGCACAATTACAATGAACTCCAAATTTTAAATGTAGAACGAGATATATTTTTTAATACAATATGTAGTTGCGGTGTAGTTCGGAATGAAAGTAGTCAAAATCGAATATCAAATTTTATACGCAAAAATAATGTTGTACTTTACAGAATATACTATAACGATAGTTCTTCCTCTATTTCATTAAATGAGACTTGCATCGGTATGGTAAACACTTTCTCCTGTCTATACAATTTACAAATCAATAAAAGAGGTATGAAAGGAATGGGTCAAGACTACCATTTGCATTATTTTTGATAACTCGAGTCTGCGCTTTACTAATTAAAAGTATTTACTTTGCTAAGTATCACTAATTTTGAAAGTATAATTACTGGTGGCAAATAAAGAAGTGAAACACAATAAGAAAATGCGACTAAATTCAACAAGGAAATAAACAGGGAGTGTCTAGTATATGAAATAACGATATTACTTAGAAAGTGAAGAATTCGTACATTAGTTCATCAAGTAAGTTCATACATTATAATTCCTTGAGACTAACTTTTCCCTTTTCAGAACATTTTAGCTATCTGAATTTTGCCTCTTCATAATAGTTGTGATAAGAAGGTATTTTGAGAAATCTTGATTTTATATTCACGTTCTTCACATATAGTATAGTTCAATAAAGTATTTAGACTGCACGTTTTGCGACAGTTCAAGAGCTCTCGTATAAATCAGACTTTAACAAGTTAATTTTTACATTTAAGAATAAAAAGATTTTTAATGAATAAAAATTACTAATTCTGATAAAATAAAATTCATCTTCTCTTTCGCAATGTAATTAAACAAGAGACTATAGCAAACAACAAACATTTGAAGCGTTTCTTTCGACAGTTTTGTATTATAACATTCTTAATCAGAATAAATAAGGGATCTAGAAATATACACTCGTTTTTCTGAAAAGAAAAGTAATTAAGATGCAATTCAAAGCTTCAGATATCCAACTACATTTCAAAGTCTTCGCTTTCAAGCACGCGAATTTTTGCTGCGTGACGTACGCAATATTTTGACTCCTGAAATCTGTTTTCTTAAATCTACGAAGTGATTGGATACATGCTAATTTGGGGCATCTCATTAACCTCAGGCATTCAACTCTGAGTTTTCCATTAAGGTAATTTAAAAAGGAAGGAGAATTCGTTTTCATACCGTAGGAATTTTTGAAGTTTAAAATAAAACATTTTTTCAACTAACTCGTTCATGTCTCAGTTCTTATATTCGCCGAATTTAAAGAGCGAATAACATGCGGACCTTGTGCCGGGCGAAATAGATTCTGACCACTTTCATTTTACCCGTAATGAAATCGTTAAATAGGAAATATTGAATTATTGAACGCAATACATACAACACAAAGCAATTAGATGAAATTATAGGTAATAACATTCATCATTATCATTTGTTAAACCACACTAGTCAATGATTGAATTGCATCGAGCTTGCATGACTCACGAACGGTAATTACTCTATCGCTTTCAAACATTATTCGAATTATTCGACAAGATATTTAGGATAGCGCTACGACGTTGTTAAAATAAAATATTCTTATTTATATTTAATAATTCTCTTTAAGAATAACATAATTTAATAATCGTTTTAGTACTTTACAAGAATCTATTTATCTTACGTCTTCGAAGGAGGTGAATAAAGGTTGCTCATTGCAAACTCTATTGTGATGTATATTCAAGATGAACGAGTGTAAAGAAAATGTAAATGTATAAACATAAATTCATTAAATTAAAATACATAGTTTTCCAAAACGATATTGCGAATTATGTACTCCTGGAATGGAATGACTACAACAATAATCATGTAAACTTATCATAACAAACAATCAGTCATGCATGGCTGCTAAGGGGCAGAAGCCAAGTAAGATTTTTTTAAAAATTCTGTATCTTCCAGGTTTTATGTAATTGTGAAGTTTTCGACAATACACTCATAATAAGCATCCATTTCATAGGACGATTATCAATATTCCCTTTAAACAAGTCGCGTCACGATTATTGCCTTGTAATTCTAGTTAACTTCGCCTTTCATCAGTCTTAAATTCATTGTTTCCCTTAGCATAATTTTACCCTTAGTATTTGATTTGTTTTTCGTGCACGTCAACTGATATGGTCATTATTACCTTTAATATAGTGAATACTTCTTTTGCCAAGAGATGCCGGTGATTATCTCTCTCTATCTCCCTGGATAGTGATATGTGACCCCAAACTACCCGTCGACTTGCGGAATATTTCTCTGCCCAGGTATCACTCAGTGAAACATGGATCTATAAGATTTTCAGTAAATCTCTAAGATTCCGACTACTCCCACGACTTGTGTGGGAATGTAGTTCATATAAATGTGAGGGTAGGACAAGGAAAGGGAAGGAAAGATCGCGCGCAATCTGTGGCGCGACATTCAGCGGTTAGGGTACTGCGTACTGCTTCGGACGGCATTCAGCGTATGAATTCGATCCACCTATCAAGCTAGCGTAAAAAAAATGTTCACAATAGGTCAGTATCGCTGCAGTGATAGCGGAAATACTGGCTATGAGACACTTGGCTGGTTTACACTTCATCATCAAAATCATCATTATTATTTTTACTTCATCATAGTCTACATCATCATCTCAATTTTTATACATCATTATCAGTATACAGCGATGACGATCATATTTGCTTGACTAATGGTTTTTAATCTCATCCTTATAATATAAAACAAGTAGATATATTTTTATTTTCTTGAATCGAATAATTCTCTTTTAGAATTCGCCCTCAAGAGCTAATGAATACAACTATCAGAATAGATGTAAACAGACACAAGTAAAATTGCTATGAAAATTAAAAACCGTGGGGTTTTATTCTTGTCACAATAAAACCTGAAAATTGGTTGCACTGCAAACTTTAGCAGTTATGAAGTTTTTAGTGCCTATGAAGATTTTCATACTTTGCGTTCGAATCTTAACGTCATTCACACAATGACTGTCAAGAATTTTGAATGAATTAACAGAGTGCTAACGGGTCCTATTCAATCATAATTTGAATATAATAAGTATACAATAGGGCGTTCCACATTTATGTAGTTTCAGGGATTTCAGTATTTTGAATTTTGTAGAACAATGTGTTCAGGTGATATCATTGAGTAGTCAGAGAAAGGATAACGTTCACGAACATACGAACTCACGGACTGTTAATGAAAATCATACAACACGACGAATCGGAAGCCTCTGTGCATTTATGTTCTGCAACAATTAATTTCAAGGAGGTGAAGCGGAGTATGTTGTTTTATTTCTAATTAACAGCTATTATGTGCATGTAAAATACATTTAACATATTACGATTCTAAAAATGAAGGATTTGGCCTTCTCTTACATATGCCTGACAAATTTGGGGAGGTAAAGCTCTTGTCAATTTCAAAAAATACTAGTCATTCAAAATAAACTACTTTGGTGGAAATTAAAAGCTCCCTGGTTTATTAGTAATTAACAGATACATCAAGAACTATGTGTTACACCATTAAAACCTTGGATAACTAAATTAGCATCAAAATTCTATACTAACTTACCCTTATGTCCTGCAACTAATACACTTTCACTCGGAAAATCAGCGTAGCCGCAACCAAGAAATAAAACAAGTCATACCAAAGAATTGTTACATCCTCTATAATTTGCTGTTAATTTCAAACAATTTGTACATAATTATTCAAATTAAAAACATGTATCAAGTCAAATTATTAAATGTATATAAAAATGTATGTATATTAGAGGTCCCTAAATGGGGTAACCTCCGAAATGTTCCTGTTAATTGTACAATAAAAAAAGTAATTTTCATAAGTATAAACTCCGTATGGAAAACAATTATGTATGTAAGAAAACCCTTGAAGCACTTAATAAGTCGAACAAGGATTAATAAATTAAAAAAAAGGAAATGAAAACGGGATGTGTCCCGGAGTGCATGCAACAGTAACAAGGGAACTCACTCGCTGCGTCTCTATCTATTGTTCGCTGGAAGGCCAAGAACACAAAGTACGTCTAGGGAGCTCAGCATTCCACGCATAACACTGCAGTCAATAATGAAGGAACAAAAATTAAAGCTACAACACCCTTGTATTACAAATGCTCTAAACAATAACGATTGGGAGAGGTGCATACGGTTTGCAAACGTTTGGCTGACAATACCGCCGGGAAATCCATATTTGGAAGAACACATCGTGGAGAGATGGAATAAAATTTAATTATTCAGGTAATATTAACTAAATCAGTTCCAACGTACTAATGTTCATCTCCATATTAATAACAAACGTTCTGGTGTCATGGCATGGGCAGCGTATATTACGAAGAATTCATTGGTCCATCACTTTTAGATGATAGGTAGAGAAAGGTAGTTATCTCAAATTGCTTACAGGCACTGAGTATCATTCTTTGTTTGTATGGAAGGATATTATAACCTTTTATGTAAGCAAAACGCACCATCAAACGTTCTCATTCTAATGTCACAGAGATAAAACAAAGCTCAATAATTTCAGTTTAATATATTTATGCCTGTGTTCGTTTATGATGACGTTCATATAATTTTTTATGCTTTTACATATCCTCTCAAGTTCAGAAACGTATAGTACTTAGACACCTCGATATTTGCATTGCATTTTCCTATTCTATTTCCCTTAGTACGAAATGTATCATTTGTACCGTTATATTGTTTCCGTTTTGCACACGCAGCCATGTCACACTTTCCCACCTTGTCGGTAATCTTCACATTCATGCCCCCACATCTGAAACGCACCTCGAAATATTGAGAGGAATTTATTATAATGGAAGAAAAATGTTTGTGCAGGAAAGTGGCCATACAAGCGCACCTATTCTTCGCGATCAATCTCCGCAGCTTGGCGATGTGGGCTGAGCCCAAGGGGTCAGTGTTGTGGCACGACCCTTCCGCCCCCAATACGTCTTCCGCTCTGCTGAACCTTCCCAGCTAACGTTCTGCCGACCCCGCCGGACAAGCCCGCAAAGCAGTCTCCGTCTCACCGTCTCCGCCCCGCCCGCAGCATGTCTTCGCGTCCCGCCCCGCTCCGCTCCGCTACGCCCGCCCGCTCGCCCCACTTCCGCCCGCCCCCTCGGCCGCATCAGCCCGTCCTGTCACTTCCGCCCGCCTCGCCTCCACCCCACATCATCTCGTCTAGCTTCCGCCCTGCCTCCACCCGCCTCACCTCCGTCCCACCTGGCCTCGCCTCCTTCTCTGTTCCTACTCTGCCCCGTCACCATCCCATCTCCGCCCTGCCCTAAACACCCGCCGTCCTCAAACCACATCCGACTCCATTTCTGTCGCTGCCCCGACTGCCCTACCTCGGCTCCGCCTCGTCCAAACCCTCCTTCCCTCCCTCCACCTCGCCAACGCTTCCCCACCCGGCCCTTCCCCGTCCCCGTTGTGCCTCCTTAGCCCCGCACGCCCCGCCCCGCGTGCCAACGCCAGGCCGCCGCCGGCCTCCGTGCTTTGTACGCCCACGCACCGGAGCTGCCGCCTGCCGCCGCCGCCGCTGCGGTTTTTCGGCGCACCATTAATCTCAACGCGCGCAATTTCGGCGCGCGCTGCGAGCAACGGCGCGCGGTTCTTTTGCGAAAGCATCCAACACTCACTCCCCCTCCCCCCCCCCCCGCCCCCACATCCCGCGACCTTTCTCCTCAGCTGCATTACCGCTCCGCGCCACGCACACGCTCGCTTTTGCACTCTCACGCACGCCATCATGCGCCTTCACTCCGCCTTCTTAAACGCCTTCTCTATCACGCACACGTTTGCTCTTTCTTCCAATGCCCCATTCATTTTTCCTCAGTTTTATCATTTCCATGTAGAATAGAAAGAACCCCTGTAATCCGAACTAATTAGAGGTGTAGTCTGTTCGGATTCAAAAATGTTCGGATTATCCGAACAAAATGTACGTACATATACAAATACATCTATAAGCATTACCAGACCCAACGCAACGTGGTGTAAGCTGTGGGAGAAATTGGCTACGAAGCGTAGCGACATGAAGTGGATAATGTTGCCAAAATCGAGTACAGTACGTGTATAACCAATCATATATCATTGTTTTAGGAAGTTGAAGCTGTTTTGCCGCTGTTTGTTAACAGGTACTCTACAGTATTCAAAATTGCTTACATTTTACACTGTGTTAATTCTTTTTCGTTCCATAAATTAAGTTAACACAAAATTGATGTTTTTCTTCCTCCCATTCCGAATTTCGTTCGAATTAGCCGAAATATTTCGAGTTTTTTAGGTTCGAATTAGCGGCTCTATTGTATTATCTTCCTGCCTTAAAATATTGTTTCTATTATTCTTCTGAATCACACCAATTCTCTTTCTTTTCGTCATTTTTCTAAATATCACAATTATCTTCAATCTTCGTTCCTACATTTTCTTTTCCATACAATTCACCTTTTATCACACATGCTCCACCTTTCCAGACAAGCTCCTATATTTCCCTCGAGGTTGTCGCCACAATCCCTGTTAGCCTTCGCGCTTATTTGTTGCGCTTCTCCAGTGCCTCCGCGTGTGTCCTTGATTCCATCCTCTTCTCATCTCGGGAAAAAAGAAAATAAACCCCGATGCGCGGAGCGAAAGACTCATTTCGCTCCTGTTGCGGCGGCTCGCAGCCATCCTTCGTGTCGCACGAATGGGTCCACTCCCTGGCTTCACTCTCTCGGTGTTGTGGTTTTCTTTCTTGGCTTTATTACTCTCTCTGGGGAATTTGCCGTTTAATCGGCAAGAACAATTCATGATTTATTTATTATTTCTGTTTTCTCAAGTATTGAATATTTTTCATAAATTATTAATTTTTTTCAATTTGAGACCCGGCAATATTTTTGTTAAGTTCGTTAACTTAGTTTTCTTTTTACTTTAAGATCTTAGTTCCTCAGAAGAGAAAGTATTGAAATCGTGACCCGGAATCGGCGAATTCGGGGCAGAAAAACTGTTATTGCCGTTCCCTGATTAACGAAAAAGTGTATAAATCTTGTTGATTTTGTCTGTAGAACGTTATATATTTATTGGACATGGTATCTCTTCAGTCTACCTCTCTTTGGCTTTGTTTAAGTTAATTATTACGATAACTGTTCAACTTTGTTTTAGTAGTGTTTTTTAAACGTCTTACGTTACCGGAGGTGTCTCATTTCGTATTCTCAGATCCTTCATGGATACGGTGTATGGACTCAGTTGGCTCTGCGAATTATCTAACCACCATACTTTCTGCCCCAATGGACACTATGGCTCAGTTTTCGGGGGGCCCTCCAGTTTACACCTCACATTGAAGCCTGGCCCAGACACCGCCCAGCCGAGCGCGCGTGTGCAGCATCCCCCGCCTCCATTTCCGGACTGCAGCTCCACGGCCTCTGGCGCTCAAGGGACCCCCGCGCCCCTCCGTCCGCCGCTGCAGCCCCCCTGCGCTCGCCGCTGCGCTCTTCCGCGAGGGGAATTGGGCCATTAGCACGCAGGCGGACGTCCTCCGGCGGCCGCCGCCCCTCAGCTCCCTCCCGCCACGGCCGTCCACGCACCAGGCTCGCCCGCACTCGCTTCCTCCTCGCCCTGATCCCCGCTCGCCAGCCCGGCTCCCACCTGCCGATCCTTGCTCCCACCCCCGTTCTCGCTCCACCCCGTTCCTCGCTCTCCACCCCCGTTCCTCGCTCCACCCCTGTTCCTCACTCCTACCCGCCCGTTCCTCGCTCCACGCCCGATCTCGCTGCCACCCCGATCCTCGCTCCCACACCCGTTCCTAAGCTCCCACCCCGATCCTCGCTCGCCAAACCCCGCGATCCTCGTCCCACCCCCCTCCTCGTCACCCGTTCTCGCTCCACACCCGTTCCCTCGCTCCACCACACCGATCTCTGGCTCCCCCCCTGATCCTCGCTCCACTCCCCGATCCTCGCTCCCACCCCCGATCCTCGCTCCCACCGCCGTTCCTCGCTCCCACCCCGCGTTCCTCGCTCCAGCCCCACACGCTCGCATCCTCAGCCTGCCCGAATCCTCGCGTCCCCGCCACCCCCGTATCCTTCGCTCCCACCCCCGTTCCCGCTCGCCCAACCCCCGATCCTCGGCTTCCCCCTCCGTATCCCGGCTCCCACCCGAGTTCCTCGTCCACGCCCCGTTCCTCGCTCCCACCCCCGTTCCTCGCCCCACCCCGTTTCCTCGCTCCCACCCCCTTCCCTCGTCTCCACCGTCCGCTCCCTCCTACTTCCTCTACTCCTCGCTCCACCACGTTCCATCGCCCCACACGTCTCGCTCCACCCCCCGTTCCTCGCTCCCCACCCGTATTCTCGCTCCAGCCCCCGTTCCTTCACACGCTCCGGCCCCACCCCCGTTTCCTCGCTCCCAGCCCCGTTCGCTCGTCCCCACGTCTCACGCACCGTCTCCTCGCTCCACCCCCTCGTTTCATCTCGCCTCCCACCCCCGTCTCAACTCCGCTCCACCCCCGTTCTCGCTCCCACCCCCGTTCCTCGTTCCCTCCTCCGGCCCCGCAGCCGCCCGCGTCAACCATCAGCCCCCGCATAGCCCCGTCCTTGCTCCGCGCCCTCTCCGCCAGCCCCGCCTCTCATCCATCCCCACCCCTCGCACCTTCCGCCTGGCAATCAGCCAGTCAGCAGGGCAAGTCGCAAATACAACCCGTGCCCACCTCACTCCACCGGCAGCCCCGTACTTGCTCCCTGCCCCCCTCTCTCCCGGTCACCCGCACAACCATCCCCCTCTGCGGGGCAGCGCATCGCACACGTTCCGCCCCGCGCCTCTCGCCCACCGCGGCCCCCGCCCCTGCGCGGAGCTCGCGAACAACTTAACAAGCGTTTCCATGTTGCAGCACCGCATACAAACACCACAGCGAATGCACTTACTGACTGCTACAGAACTCATACCCGTAGGATAACAACATAAGGAAATAATGAGAAGGCAAGTTGCTCCGATTGGTGGATGAGCTGGGAGAAAAGGTCAGCGCATGGTTCATTTGGGCAACTTCAACAACGAGATTTATATGGAGCCTGTTGTGTTGGGAGCTGTTGCATGGAGACACTGCTGATTAAATTCTACTAGTTGTTATTTTTGGGATAACAAGTTTCCGGAATTGTATAGCTTTATAACAGGTCTAGATATTTGCGTGGACATATAGCACGTCATTTCCTTCCCGAACTCTTAATTTCACCGTTAATTTTAACACTATAGTCCCTTAAGCCTTCTTACACCTACAACATTTGCTATTTGCCGTCCTCTATTGTTATATTAAATTTCATATAAAAATAATTTAGTAAACATTTTTCCTTTCAACCAAGTGAAATACATTAATTAAGAAATGTTGGTATTATAAGTTCAACAGTCAAGAAAAATAAGAAAAAATTACAAAGTTTTCCCAAACAATAAAAGAAAAGAAAGGATGCTCACTCTACCTGACTTTCAACACTTCAACTTGCTTTACTATTCTTTCAAGAATAAATTGCCAAAGAAACTCAGAGATCCTTGTAGTTCGTGTGCTCTTTCGCAAACCTACCCATCCCGCGTGCATTCGCCGACTTTGGTTGTCACATAACCTAATTACGCGGTGAAAGCTTTGGTCGAGGAGACGGGGCGTGAACGTCTCAGGGTGTGGGGAGGCATAACAAGAGAGTGGGGAGAGGGAGAGAGTGCGAAAGAACAAGAGCGAGAGTGCGAGCGAGCGAGGAGCGAGAGTAGACAGCGAAGAGAGAGAGAGTGCGAGAACACGCGAGAGAGAGTGCGAGAACAGCGGAGAGAGAGAGTACGAGAGGGAGTACGAGAGAGAGAGTTGAGCGAGGGTGGGAGATAATGAGTGAGAGTGGTGATAGTGAGCGGAGAGAGAGCAGAAGAGAGCGAGAGAGAGAGCGAGAGAGAGAGCGAGAGAAGAGAGAAAGAGTACGAGAGGGAGTACCGAGAGAGAGAGTGAGCGAGGGTGGGAGATAATGAGTTGGAGAGTGTGATAGTGGAGCGAGAGAGAGAGCGAGAGATGAGCGGAGAGAGAGGAGCAGAGAGAGAGACGAGAGCAGAGAGGAGAGAAGAGCGAGAGAGAGCGAGAGAGGAGAGAGCGAGAGAGAGAGAGCGAAGAGAGAGCAGAGAGAGGAGAGAGAGCGAGAGAGAGAGGCGAGAGAGAGCAGACGAGAGAGAGGCGAGAAGAGAGTCGAGAGAGAGAGCGAGAAGAGAGCAGGAGAGCGAGAAGAGAGGAGAGAGAGAGCGAGAAGAGAGAGCGAGAGAGAGAGCGAGAGAGAGACGCGAGAGAGAGAGCGAGAGAGAGAGCGAGAGAGAGAGCGAGAAGAGAGAGCGAGAAGAGAGCGAGAGAGAGAGCGAGAGAGAAGAGGACGAGAGAGAGCGAGAGAGAGAGGCGAGAAGAGAGAGCGAGAGAGCGAGCGAGAAAGAGAACGAGAGAGAGAGCGAGAGAGAGAGCGAGAGAGAGAGCGAGAGAGAGCGAGAGCGAGAGAGAGAGCGAGAGAGAGAGAGCGAGCGAGAAAGCGAGAGAGAGAGCGAGAGAGAGAGCGAGAGAGAGAGCAGAGGCCGAGAGAGAGAGAGTAGCAGAGAGGCGAGAGAGTGAGAAAGAGTGAGAAGTAGAGAGAGAAGTGAGAGAGAGGGATGAGAGAGAGAGTGAGAGTGAGAGAGAGTGAGAGAGAGGAGAGGTAACGGGGGAGGGAGCGTGCTTGAAAAGCCCTCGCAATTGTTGGGTGCCTGCGAGAGGACCGCCCAATGGCATCACTTCGTCCCTCTTCCTCCCCTGTCATATTCGCTTTTCAAGTGGATGTCGTACAAATCGTTTTCTGTCGAGTTCTAAATAACAAAAGCAAACTTAAACGGACAAGGCAAAAGGGTCACGAAGCAAGTAATATGGAATTACGTTTTCTTGCATCATACGTGACTCAGATACAATCTGTAGTGTGCTTTTGTGACAGTCGAATACTGAACATCAAGTAGTCATTATTTGTAGGTGACTTAATAATTTACAACATAGAATCCACTTTAAGCATAAAATGATCTGATAATATAGTAAATTGTAATGTGCATAAAATTCTACACATGCAGCTCACCATCATTAATCGGATATCGTAGTGAGTAAATATATGTATATTTTCAGATGACATTTTAATGTATGTTTTGTAATTTATCCTTCTAAAATTTTTGATGTGATGTAGCATCGCCAGCAAACTTTATTCTGATTTAATTACGTCTTCAAGAGTACAAAACAAGTAAAAGCAGAACATACGAAAAATTTGCATACGGGCGTGCGTGTTCAGGTCAATTAGTCAAACGAAGCCCGCGGCATAATTCCAAGAAGCGTCAACTCGCCCCTCACCGTTGACGCGTGACGCTCGCCGCGGGGTGTGTCACGTCGCGTCCGGTCGCATCGCGTCGCATCGCGTCGCATCGCGTCGCATCGCGTCGCATCGCATCGCATCGCATCGCGTCGCATCGCATCGCATCGCATCGCGTCGCATCACGTCGCATCGCCTCGCATCGCGTCGCATCGCGTCGCATCGCGTCGCATCGCGTCGCATCGCGTCGCAACGCGTCGCATCGCGTCGCATCGCGTCGCATCGCGTCGCATCGCGTCGCATCGCGTCGCATCGCATCGCATCGCACGCCAACCGGCAGACTGTTCGGGACTCGAGGAATACGCACAGCGGCCGCGCTTTGATCTGCCACGCAGATGGCGCCCTCCGCAATCCCTCTGCGCCTCTCCCACGCGCTGCCCGCCGGCGCCTTCGAGCCCCCCTCCTCCTCTCCTCCCTTCGGGCTCAATTCTCCCCACTCCCCTCGCCAACCTTGACCGCCCCGTCGCCTCGAAATTGCCTCGCGCTCTCATCGTTTATGATCCAGAGCTTCTGTTGCACTAGTTTAAGGAATGCGCCACTCATTAATCCGAAATAAAGAATACTGTTGAATTTATATTACTACCATTACTATTTTTCTAGTCCTATTATTATGATTATAATTTCTATTATTATTACTATTATTATTATTATTGCTGTTGTTATTGTTGCTGTTATTGTTGCTGCTATAGATTTCAGACTCAAGGTTGGTTGAAAACATTCCGTCACTATGAAATTGCAAGTAATTAAATGTTAATGATACATGTATAACACACTTCTTAGTTTTCTGTTTGTTCTACAAGCTTCTACCAGAATTTTGGAAAGGTTTTTACCGTCGACATGATTTGAAACTTCAACATTTCGTCCCTTGTACAGAATGGGACCAGTACCTTCAAGGGGATGGAAGTGAGTAGATCTCATTAATGAAGTATGGCATTTATGTTGTACAGTAAATGTCAAAAGTGAGAGGGCCCACTGTTTTGAATTTGTAGAAAATATGCAGTGTTAGTAAACAAAAATAAGATACAACAATCTTGGCATCAAAAAAGTTATTCCTTTATTTCCACAAAAAGAATTTCACGAAACTAAACTAATTCATCGGTTCTAATGAAAATAAGAAATACTGCGTCCAAATACGACGCAAAAAGTATTTTGTCCTAAAAATAATTTGTTCAAAAACTGTATTCCAGTTTGCATGGAATATAGTACTTGTGAGATGGAATGGGTCACATTTTCATTTTTGGATTGAAATGCATATTTCTCTTAACTGAACATTTCTTTACAGAATGCTTCATAAACAATAAGATACAACTTTAATAGGATTTAGATACGTAAATAATGGAGGCAGAAGTGTCGAGTTATTTTGGTTTATTATCAGGGACCCAAAACTTTGTACATAAAGTGGTAGGCTTAAAGTAATTACCGCGCTGATAAATGTAGTCGTTCTCCAAATTTATTCTAATAGCAGTGGCCCGCAACTTCGTCTTTAGAAATTACATGGCTTTTTATTAATAAGTGATTTCGATCGCATAAGCTACCAAGGTTATTAGTCACGAAAATGGAGTACGTGTTTTCCCTCGAGAGGTGTTGATCTTCACCAGCTGAATGGTGAGATCTAGCAACCTATCTGTTGGCTAAACGGGGTTTCTCCAACCGTGCACCGCCCAAGCCGGGACAAGCTCCAAGCCCCCGACCGGTTTCTCGGTACGTGTGGTAGTGTAGTGCATGAGAGAGTATGTGAGAGGGGAGGATAGGAGAAGGTAGGAGAAGGAAAGATTGCGCGCGATTCCTGATCTGTTTGATACGGTACTGCTCCGGCATTCGCCTGGTTTTGATCGAAGAAACTACGGAATCGGAGCAGCTGGCCGTTAGAATTCTCCTCCAGACAGCATCTGTATTCCACATAGAAAGCTAGAGACGAAAATCCTTCCACCGTCGGGACTCAAACCCAAGACCTCCCTGTCCGAGTCACTGCAGTGACGTCGGTTGATGCCCTGAGTGACTTCTCCGAGTAATTTACATGAATTGATTCATTTTTCCGTCAAAAAATAATTGACCCTCATCACTGGCACTCACGCGTTTCCAGATCGACACCGAGCCCCTACTGTTTGTCACTGGAATTAAGTTTCATGATTCCTGCTTTGTATTTTTCTTCCTTCATACCATGCGTCGACCATCTGACCTAAAAATGGAAACCATACTCTTGACTGAAAATATGACTTTCCTTCAAAAGTTATTCTCGATATTTACTTAGTTTCTGCAAATGCCAAGTGTATCTACTTATTCACTTCACTCATCCAAAACTTCGCTTCGACTGGGTCTCAATGGAAGGTATTGCGTTTCAGCACTTTGGACACTGTGCATTTAGAAACGCTCTTTTCGCTATCGAGGTGGTTTGCGGCCAAGGCCAGATCACTTGTCCATGGATTCATCTATTTTTTTAAGAAGCTTTTCAATTATTAGGTCATACAACGATCACTGGAATTGCCATTGGTTTTTGAACTTTGGGGAAAAGACAGAGAAAAACTCATACTATTACAAACTCTCCCTTCAGTATTGAGGTGGTTTGCGGTCAAGGCCAGAACACTTGTCAATGGATTCATATCTCGTATTTTTTAACTATCTTTTCAACTATTAGGTCATACAACAATCACTGGAATTGCTACTGGTTTTTCAACTTTGGGGGAAGGGCAGAGAAATTCTCATACTGTGTACGGACATCCACAAACATCCATGCCCCGGGGGAGTCAAACCCGCGACCCTTCAGGCATAAAGCAGCTACGGCTGTTCTACCTTCGCGACCTCGGCTATTCAGACGGGCTGGATGAATGTTTAGTGCACCAACTATGATCCGCTCACCTCGCACACTGAATATTTGAGACTGGAGCTGCGCGGTGTGTTGGCTAATGTTTGTCTTTCACCAAAACGGTATATAACGGCATGTGCCGTTGATTTTGTTTGCAGGTTCATCGAGATATCTCCCCTATTGATTTACCCTCATTGTTTCTGTGAATGGCGCCTTTGTAGTCTTCAACAGTACATTCCCTCTTCGAAATCAGTTCACCACGGTGTTTGCAGAGCTCTGACCCTGCTGAGCTCGGATGGACGGGGGTGGTGGGAGGGACAATTGACAGTCAGTAAGGGAGCGCGAGCGAAGCTGAAGAAATATTGAAGAATGACGGAATATTTCATATAACATTTGACATGTTATTACTCATTTACTTCTCGGTTCAAAAGAGTTTTTGATCCCCTTTACAACGCAGTATTTCTTGTTTTTATTAGTATCAAATTGCTTTAACTTTTTGAAAATATTTTTGTGAAAACAAGAGAATAGAATTTTTGCTGTCAAGACTCTTGTATTTGATTGATGCTAACACTCACTGCAAAGTTTCCACAGACCCAACATTTTCCCTCAAAATCCCAGATAACAATATCCGGTTTATTGGGATCCTATCCTGCGATCGGTTTTAATCTGTTGGTGGACAGTGTGGCACACAGTTCAACACACGCCACCGGTTTTGGTGGGTGTTCACATACTTGGAGCACGAGTTGGAACTTCGAGGGCGTTACGGATCTGCCAGTGGAGGTAACTACACACCCTGTCCTGTCATTTCAACTATTCCGCTTTTGTTAGAATTGGACAAGCTAAGATGTCATGGCCAATTTATAATAATTTTATAATAATAATAATATAATTATTATCGTATTATTATCATTATTATCAAGGTATAAGATACAATTATTATTATTATTATTATTATTATTATTATTATTATTATTATTATTATTATATTATATCTTTATTATCGTTATTATTTTATTGTGTATTCCAACCACTTGAAAAGAGATAATAGAGGTCAGAAACTAAAAGGAAAATAAGCAATTCCACAAATGTCAGCGAATTAAGCTGCCATCCACACTCTCCCTTAGCTCGCGTCACCTCTCAATCTCTCGCATTCCAATCCTGTGTGACACCGCTCCGTCTGTCATGACTGCGAGCACTACAGAGCGCTCTCTCTCTCTCTCTCTCTCTCTCTCTCTCTCTCTCTCTCTCTCTCTCTCTCTCTTTCTTTCTCTCTTACACACACACAAACTCACACATTGCTATGTAATAAACGCGATAAGGGACGTACTATCGCAATAAAACCATCGGATTTATAATGTCTGCCGCAACTGACAAATGGTTACAAAATGTGGATTCACTTCAGCAAATTCTTTGATTGCGGTGGAATAGCACGTTTCATTTTAGAATTCAAATAACAGCGTCATCCGATGTCAGGTCTTCGAATCGCGTGTCATTCTATTCAGAATAATCTCTCTTCCAGAGAATGCGCTTTAATTACTACAAAGCTTTCGAATTTTTGTTTCTTTCGAATGTACTATCCCACTTTTATTACATGGAGCCTGGGAAAGCAAATTGGATGACTAAACCAAACAAGTATGAAAAAAAAACAGTTTTTGAAGAGTAATATTTTGTTTTCCTATTTAATTATTTGTAGTTTTAAATTCATTTTTCATATGAGAATTCATAATTATGATAAAATGAAATGCAATATTACAACAGGAAAAAATACATAAGCATGTAACTACATGTTATGAATCATAAAAACATAATATTCAACAGCTACCTTTTTCATTTTAGAGATTAGTTATTTAAATAATAAATTACGATGAATCAAGTATCATGAATTGTTCACGACCATTATTCCCTTATTTTACGATGATTCCTTTTCTTTGTCGAGAAGTTTTACAAAGCCAATAAAACAGTAAGAAATTCAACTGTTGCTTTTTTCTGTGAGATCCGTCCAGAGCATTTCCCGAACACACACGAGATTGTATGATGTTTTTGTGCCATTATAAAGCTCCCAATCAAACGACAGTCGACTGTCTCCCCTGTCACTGCTCCCGATCAAACGACCCGGTGCCTATCCTGGCCCATTGTTAATGCACCCATTCCTGTCGGTGCTTTGTGGTAGACACGACGGCATTGTTGCTTCGCCTGTGACAGTTCCTATCCCCCGCCGCCGCCCCCGTCGCCGCCGCCACCGCCACCGCCGTCACCGCCGCCCCCA
>BOPP01000002.1:10521219-10538731 GCA_017312745.1 Gryllus bimaculatus | reverse complement strand
TAATAATAATAATAATAATAATAATAATAATAATAATAATAATAATAAATGTAACTTCATTATCTGTGTATGTCTTCTAGAATTCAGTGGGAAATAGTTATTGAAATTAACCTTCCTCATATTGTCAAATATATCCCTTCACGAAGGACATGGTGAATAAGAACCCTAATCTGAAGCCTTTGGAAATAGATTTTAATACATCGGAGCGAATATGCTGTTAAAAACTCTTACCAAAAACGCTTATTTCGTCTGTATTCACAATTCAACTTGTATATGGTTTAAGGTAGGAATCCCAGAATTAAGATAACGTGCACAAAATCTCGTACGGGTAGAACGTCACACACAGTTTCTGTTTTGACGTATAAAATAATAATAAAATAATATGAGTAACAATGGATTAATATCAGAAGTAATAATGACAATAATTTGAGTCTATCAACATTTTAAATCTATGGTACGTTTTGGACACCGTTTTATCCCCGAGAGACGGCATACTCAAACCCTCAATAGCTCAACGTACATTCATTTTACGTGCTTATTTTTCAGCCACATAGAAAAATGAAATGAGAAATTTATACTTTTTACGCGGAAACCTACGACTTCATATATACTTTTTAGTAACAATAATTCAATAGTTTTGTTAGCATGACATTGATATTGTAGAAAAAAAGCTTGGTGTGAACAGATATTTTAGTAAAAACATGTTAGGGTAATTAACAAAACAGTTTTTATTAAGATGTCAATAAAATATCAAATTGTGTTACGTCCTAAATCCTCATCGTTCACATGCTCAATGTTGTACGAAATATTGAGAACACATTGTTCAACACATACACACGTGTTTTCAAAAAAATATTAGGAAACAAAATTAAGCAAATACACTTTTAGTTATAATTTAAAAAGACTTGAAAAACAGTTTAATTTTTAAAGGACAACCAGTGCAATATTTGGGATTAGACCATGGACGCCAGTAACAATATTAACTTTAATATTAGTTGTGCAAGTTCCCGTAAATATTTAACAGGAAGTATGGATCTCATCGTGGATTTCAGTGTCATAAAACGTTTTCTCGCAAATGTACAGTGCTCCCGAAGACCGCTATCATGCTATCCGCAAACTTTCTTAGTTGGGAATAGCTTTCGAGAAGACTGGCTTTCAAGTCACAAAATCATTATCTCGAACATTCATTATTTGGTCATTCATTCATAGACATTAAATCATTCACTTGACATTCAATTACCTTCATTTGTAAATTTTATGATAATTTCAAATCATACAGTTCAATAGGTACGTACGTAGTAGTACAGAAAACGTACGCAGTTACGTATGTAGCTAGTACTGAAAATGATTCTTTGAGAAACGAGTGAAATGTTGAATGGCGAAACGACAATACGAGTGGAGTCCGACATTTAGATGAAAAGATATTGATTCTGGCCTGAGGTTTGTTACTTTGGAGTACCTAGTTGTTTCAGATGGTTATCATTTTTTGTGGTATGTGTACGGCAAAATATACTTTGGGAAGTAACACATTTCGATCAATAAACAGTGAAGGTAAAAATGTAGCCTCCACGCATAAGTACTGACCATGCATAAAGACTGACTCCGAATCTGCAACCCCACCCCAGTTGTACAATTGCTGCAAGGTAAGGGGCTAAAATAATTCTTTTTGTTTACTAATGTGCAGTTGGAAATGTGAGGGTGCATGTAACTTGTTTTCAAAACATCCACTAAAACTGATTAGCATAACTTATACTTACTCGCAATTGAGGGCGACTATCAGAATAAACACGACAATCTTCGAATACACAACCCACGAAAGCCTAAATTTTGTTGATATCTCATGGAAGTGGCAGAGATGAACTGAAGAAATATTCCACTTTTAAATGGATTTCATGCATATTTATTCTACACATTTTCAGGTGAAATTTAAATGTATTTGAATTAATAACCAAATACGGCACTCTACCTTTCTGGAGGTAAAAGTCGTGTTCCTTTGTAGCATCGAGTACGCGTATGGGGGTTTATAAATACTCATTCCACGTGCAGTCCAAATTCAATTTTTTTCATCAAGGCAATGTAGCTTTGTCTATGCTCGCAGTAGAATTATTTGTATTGGCCAAGATAGTAAAGCAGCAAATGGAGTTTAGAAAGTGTCGATTACATGATTCTGAAGTGTGTTTCGTTTATGTTTTAATACGAATCCCACATATCTCGTTGAGGACCTTTAGCAGCAATCAGACTTTTATCTCAATTCAGTCCTGTTAACAACATGGATTTAAGAACAATACTACATAATTGTACACTTAGAGTTAGCATTGCCTATAAAGTTAATAATATTGTGAAGTTTATCGCCGGTAACAGGTCTAAGAGAAAGAAAAGTGTTAAATTGTTTCCGACCTTATTTTATACATTGACATGAATATAATTTTAGCTATTTATTTTAATTCATAACGGTGTGACTCTTATTGAAATCTTTTTCAAAAATGGTATAAAAATTATTACAAAATAATACAATTACAAAATAAAAATCAATAGCAAATAATAATGACAATTCTCTAAGAAATAATGTTTTAAATGGGACCAAAATAAATTTGTTGACGTCAATTTATAACAATTGTTAAATTTCATTTCAATGTTTATATTGGTAATACGTTTACGTGTTCATCACAATTGAAAGTACATTTGGAAAACTGTTCCAGAAATAGTCCCTCTTGCGGATAACGCCAGAAAAGTAGCGCAACAGTGGAGGAGTCATTAACATGTGAGTCATTAATCAATCGATCACCCAGTAATTGGCCGACAGGCAGAAGTCCAATTAATTTGTAATCGATAATCGTCTGCATTTGCAAGCATGTGCATTCCAAGTGTAATTACATGGTTAGGAGTTAAATCAGGGTCCCATCAATGTCTGGAGATCAATATTTTCTCATTAATAAAGTTACAGACGTGCGCCAGTATACGAAAAACGTATTTATGAAATTTGAATAATTGAATTAAGATAATCCATAAGACTACTAGTATAATGAAATTCTAGCAATTGATACACAATTTATAGTTTCCAAATTCACAGAGATTAACAACGAAACTACCAAAAACAGTCAGTTTTCACCTTGTGGGTATGTATGTCTAACCTATAATAATAATAATAATAATAATAATAATAAATCATATGCGTTATACATAATGCCATGAGCGCTCTGATCAGTTTTAAGTGTCAGTAGATGTAAGCAATATTTATCCTTAAAACATACAAACACAGGAATATGATATGAGATACAACGACAATTCTATTTAGAAACATAATAAGATTAACAGGTAATTTCATTGACGTAATTGCCATGCATTAGGTTATAACATTATACGTTTGTTTTAAGAAGATATAATTTACTACTAGTATGATCCAATGAAATACCCAGAATCATTAACGAATAACGTACAAGTGTTTTGCGAAACAGTCCATATTTTACCCAATTTTGATCTCTTTTCTGGTTTTCATTTTATAGTTTCTGGTCAATACGAAACTGAAATAACTGATAAATAAATATAATAAGCACAAAATAAGTAAGTATGTATCTATACTTACTTAATCTATACAAATGGATCTAGTATTGATGAAATAAAATTAAATTTAAAATCATCTTTTCACTGCACTACTATATAATTCTATCGATCTTTGTTCTCACGATTCATTTTAAGTCTACAAAGATATTACATATCATAAGACTTAGATATAGAGTGTCGCATATTGTATGTATTATTCTATTACTGAGGAGTCCTGAAGAACGTCGACTACAATGTCTTTTGACACGCGATGGTCATCATAAAACAATTATTGTCAGAAACATTTTCACTTCTCAATCAGATCAGTCAATTTTTTCTATATCATTGGAATCTCTGTATTAGGTATTAGTAATATAATTTAATGTTCATATCAAATCATTTTAAAAAACATTAAAAAGCTGACAATTAACTTTCAGATCAATACATAAAGGAGAGGTGTTGAATGTGACGGAAATGGAAAACCCGATGTTTTACTAGCTTTACATTCTCCCGTAATTACAATGTTGGTTTATTACCATTGACCATAAATTTGTATCTTGTTGAAATAATTTAATTGTTGTGGCTGAACATCCAAACCATGTGGCGGGGGCCTATCATTCAGATAACAGTTGATGATAATGGACACAAAACATAATGAACTTCGTTTACCGTGTAACAGCCCGTGCCACATCTCATCAGAAGCCTGTTTAGGAAACTGAGGATAACGACATTTATCAGTGTTTTATAAAGGCCGTAATTGAGAATGTGTGACCTAACGTAATCGACTTTGACACAAGTTCAAAGTGGCTATTACACCATTAGATCACATCGCATTTTAATTGTGTTTGCAGTTGTTTCTTCAACACCTCAAAATATAAATGACATGGAAATATGAAGTATTGTTTGGATTTACGTTACCCTCTTGAAATCTAAAATTAAAGTATTAAAATATTAAATGTAGTTTTAATTAATATTTTTATTTAATGTAAATACTTTTATTTAATGCGAGAGTAAACCTTTATCGCACACCTCAAAGATAATTGAAATTTAGAATTTTTCACATAGAACTACTATTATCGGTTAGAAGTAAAAATATTTAAAACTTGTACCCTGCAGCAACAAAATGCTACTAACGAGCGTTTGTTTGGGGTTAATGAGTTTGTCTATTTAAGAAATATAGTTCCCATTAGCTCTGGGAGCGTTAATGAGTCAAGTCATTGATTATTTAGCGTTTCCGGGCGCGTCACCTGATAAGGTCATTAGTCCCGAAGGTGAAGTGCATGTTTTGTTTATCGGCATAAGGTGGTGATGTCCCGCAGCTAGATGGTGAGATCTGGCGCCGACCTACATATTGTCTAGCGAGTCTCTCAATGCGGGGCCCCGACACAGCCCGGACATGCTCTGTGCTCCAGACAGGTCTCATGGCATGTGTGGTAGTGTAGTGCATGATAGTGTGTGTGTGTGTGTGTGTGTGTGTGTAAGGAGTGATGATAGGAAGAGGAACGGAAGATTGTGCATGTTCCGTTGACCGTTTGTTAGGGGTACAGCTCCAGCATTCGCCTGGTATTGATCAGAGAAACCACGGAAAATTACCAACCAGAGCAACCGATCGCTAGAATTATATTCCAGGCAGTGGGTGAATTTAACATGGCTAACTACCCAGGTTCGAAACTCCTGGGACTGAAAATCTAGGACCTCCCGATCAAAGGCACTGCACTGGCATTATTTGATGCCCTGAGCCACCCACACCGGTCGATCTTAAGTGTTTTCTTGGCGATTGCAATGTATAAATTGCAACAATGTGTATGTCAGATGCTGTACAAAATTTTTACCGTAAAAAATGCGTACAAAAAAATTAAAGTTGAAATATTAATGAACATAACAGAAATATGATTGATCTTTCTAACGCAAGCTTAAGTGCACCATATCTCATGAGAAAGTCCTAGAAACGGCGTTAATTAGCGCACTCTTGTGACAAGGTGATAAGCTGCGAGGAAGGGAGATTTCATTGCGGTACCGCTTTGTCACTGGTGTCAACTACCTCAGCGCCACCGCTTTAGAAAGTAAGACACTTTCACATTGCATCGATCTCGCTGAGTAGGGGTGACTTATCGCTGAAACAACAGAAGGAAGCGGAACGAAGTGCAATAAATTGGCCCAAGCGATCGCCCAAGCCCAGGCGCAGACCAGATAGAGGACCTTCGCGTGTCGTAACACCCACTCGACACACGCTACGGTCTCCCGGGATCTTCTCAATTAACGTCACCAGAGGCAACTTTGCTACTCGCGACTCCGACTTCCTCTAGCAACTGGCTGCGAAGGCGTGGAGGCAACACCATCATTTAAAGGGAGGTTCAAAGTTCCGATTGGCGGATTTTCGACGCTAGTTGCTATAACTTTTCGAATTTAACCTCCGTCTAGAGTCGAATTTAACCTCCGTCTAGAATCGAATTTAACCTCCGTCTAGAATCGAATTTAACCTCCGTCTAGAAGAGTATTCAGACAGCCTGCTGCTCTGATTTGTAGTTGACCCGGTTTCTACGGTCAATACCAGGCGAATACCAGGTGCAGTACCTCGCAAATTGGTCACGAACTGCGCGAGATATTTTCTTTCTTATACGAGTTCCCCATCTCCCCTAACATTTACATTACACAATTACACTAACATTTGCATTACACAACAAAACATGTCGGGACCTTAGATTTTGTCGCCACTAGATCGGTGCCCTGATAAAGGCAGTTATCTGGTGGAGGAAAACCCACAAGCTAATGTCTAGGTCAGCGACAGATGTCACGTCAAAGTGAGAGAGAAACACCGTTTTCTTCTGCGATACGAAGTTAGGGTTTGAGTCTCGACGGTGGAAGGATTTTCAACACTAACTAGATGGTTATAGAGGTTTCGTTGCCTTTTAAATTCTGCCTTGTATAGCATGTTTGCCAAACGGAAGAAATATGCTTAAACGACGATTTATTTTATTTTTTTCAGTTTCTGTTGTTTTTTTAAACCATTCAGTTACTTGTTATATATCGCAATAATGTGAAAGAAAGTTGAAGAGAACTATAAAAAATATTACTGTCCTTTTTTTATCTACTCTCTCTCTTCCGCTTTTTTCGGTGTAGTGCGCTTCGTGACCTAGACACAGGTAAGGATATCCCAAAACTAAGACAAACGCTTCTGGATGAAGTCATGACCTCGTTTTAGAAAGGAGTTACGAAAAGAAAACAAGCAATGCCTATAAAGGGAATATGACCACATTCATGTAAAGTTATTGTAACTTAGAAAATTCGTACGTCAATTCCTTTGCAAAAAAAATTCTTCGTACGCTGTTCTTTTGGGGGTGGAAATAAAGCCACCAATCCCATGTTGTAGTTTTACGGCATGTAAAAGATCCTCAAGCCTAAAAGAAACCTCAGCGCTAAACACAAATCGTATCCTTGGTTACTAGAATGATATCATCTTTCTCCGCTAGGTGAAAGAACCCTAACAAAACTTGCGTGGTCAGACGAGCGAGCCTGACGGCCCGAGCCTCACCACTGAAAATAAACCATTAAGTAAATAACTTTGACCTGAATAAATCTAGGCATGTTACTAGTGACGCAGGCAATTCCAGAGTTTGAAGGATGGGAAAATGTGAGATTATTCGAGTCCGTATAATGGGTATCGATCGAGATCGTGCACTTGCGTTCATTCATTTCACGCGTTATGTCAATCGGCATTCATGTCGCACAAAACAAAGCGTAGATTTGTCATATGAGTCATATTGATCCATCGTCACTCTCCTTCACGCTACTTATTTAACTTAAAAATATGTATTGTCTAATTCGAAATCAACCGCTCTTTGGGGACAATTCTAGGGGCCGCTGCTCTTACCAGAAGTTTTTCGTAGTTTCTCCGATCTACACGGGTCGAATGGAATGCAGGAGCAGTGGCCACGAACCGTGTGCGTTTGTCCTTTCTCTTTCCGGCCTAAATTTCACTCTTTACTTACACACACTTGGTGTCGCGGGCATTTTCACATTAAGAGTATTGTGACTTTTCAAATGCATCCGACTCTGGCCCTTATATTTTGCCCGTTTTTAATATTTTGGGTAGTTTTCAGATAAATATGTTTGAGATATAAAAGAAATAAATTACGCAGGAAATTTGAACCTTGCGGAACGCCATGTACGTATTTCTACAAACAAATTCGTTTTAAAATAAATAAACATCACTGAAACAATCGAAATGCTTTGCTCCACACAATAATTGTCAATTACATTCTAGCCCACTTCCTTCATTCGCAGAAACCCGCTTGTATTTTATTTGTTATTGCAATGCCTGCATTTCGTCCCCTTTTGGAGCGCGCGCGTCGACGACAGCGCGGAGCAACAGGAGTTACGCCAGGTCGCGCTCGTGTTTCGCGCCGCCGCCGCCGTCCCCCCGTCCGCCCCGCACCGGCCGCCCCGCCCCGCCCGTCCCGCCCCGCCCCGCCCTCACCCGTTCCCGCCCTCCGCCCCGCCCCGTTGCCGCTCTCCCCACCCCATCCCCGCCCCCCCCGTCTCCTCCGCCGCCGCTCCGATCCGCGGCCCTTGCCGCCCCTTCGCCCCCGCCGCCGTCGTCCCCACCGCCTCCGCCGCGCCCCGCCGCCGCGCGACCGTCGCGCTTTGTTTCGCGCGCGTTGCTGTGGAGACGGCCGCAGGCGAGCGAAGCGGAGCGGAAGCAGCCCAGCGCGGACGGGAGTTAGGCGGGACAGGGCGGCTTAAGCGACGCGGAGGCGCGCGAGATTGCAGGAGGGACGGAGGGAGGGAGGTTGTCTGACGGGAACGCAAACGCAGCGGCCGCGGGAGGTTTGAATCATGTCGTGGTGTGAACAAGGTGTGGGAATTGTGGTTGATCGTAGACCCTATCATATGTTTGTTCTTTATTCTGTTCTGCAAAGTACATGTCGGCCCTGTGTGCGCACGATCTTGTCTGGCAACAACGGTGAAAATAGGACTTGTGGATTCCATACGAGAAAGGTAGTAAATATACTATGTACTAAGATATAAAAGGTGAAGATCATTATCACACATCCGCAACATCACCTAATGTACAGAATTAATTTGTAATTTCTAAGTATATATTTTGCGGTCAAGATCTGTAAAGAAGAAAATTGACACTCCGTAAGAGAATTAATAATTTCCCTGAAACGTTAATCAAGTCCTTGATACAGAGTCAGGTCTCTGATATCGGACCTCTACAGCTAGAAGAAGTCATTATAAAGTGAAAAAGTAAATGACTGCTATCACGGAATTTTTTTGTATTATTGATTCATCATTCTATTTCATTGAGATAATAGCACCCACAATTCTAATGATAGAGGAAAACAGAGGTTACAATCACTGCATTGCTGACAACTTTAAAATTGTAGAGAGTCAATAATTTGCTCCAGGCAATGCAAGAGATAATATTACTCAAAAAGCAGAGAAAAAGGTGAACGAACATGCTGCTGGATAAGTGTTACAAGCTATGTCATTGGACGTATAGGTGATACAGAACCAACCAAGAGAAAATTAGATTTATTGCGCAAATTGAAGGAGGTCCAAAGAGAAATGGACGAGAACCGAACCGAACTGAGTGGTCTGGAGAGAGACGCGTTAATGCAGAACCGCTACCATACAACACAAGGAATATATCAATGGGATGAGCGGAGTGGAACGAGGGCGTTGAGTTCACATGGGGTTGACGCATCGGGGCGCCGAGGAGCGAGCCAGCAGAGCGTCAAGGAGAACACTGCCGAGCGTCTCGCTACCGCGATCTCTCCTCCGCGGCCGGCTGGCGTTCACGGCCGGCGCTCTTCGGGTCCCCGGGCCACGCACGTGGGCGTCGCGAGGGCGGCGCGAGGCGGCGCGAGGGCGGCGCGAGGGCGCGGCGCGAGGGCGCGCGAGGGCGGCGCAGCGGGCGCCAGCGGCGGCGCGAGGGCGCGCGAGGGCGGCGCGAGGCCGGCGCCGAGGGCGGCAGCGAGGGCGCGAGGCGGCCGAGGGCGCGGGCGCGCGAGGGCGGCGCGAGGGCGGCGCGAGGGCGCGCCGAGGGCGCGCGAGGCGGCGCGAGGGCGGCGCGAGGGCGGCGCGGGCGGCGCGAGAGGGCGGCGCGAGGGCGGCGCGAGGGCGGCGCGAGGCGGCGCGGGCGGCGCGAGGGCGGCGCTGAGGGCGGGCGCGCGCGAGGGCGGCGCGAGGGCGGCGCGAGGGCGGCGCGAGGCGGCTGCGGAGGCGGCGCGAGGGCGGCGCGAGGAGCGGCCGAGGGCGGCGAGGCGCGCGAGGGCGGCGCGAGGGCGCGCGAGGGCGGCGCGAAGGCGGCGCGAGGCGCCATGAGCGCGCAGGAGGGCCGGCGCGAGGGCGGCGCGAGGGCGGCGCGAGGGCGGCGCGAGGGCGGCTCGAGGCGGCGCGAGGGCGCGCGGCGTCAGGCTCCGCGCCCGGTTCACCAAACACGCGCAGCAAGTTACGGCCGGGCAGAAAAACACGTGCGCGTTCGCGCCGGGCGTGATCATACGGAACATCCGGCCGGGGCGTAGGGGTGGAAGCGTGGAAGCGGTGGAAAGCGTGGTGTGGGCGGGGCGGGACAGGTCGATAGCGGCGAGGGCGTACGATGGCCGTGGGCGGACGGCGGCGCGTGTGGCGGAGCGGCGCGCGTGGGCGGAACGGCGGGCGCGGAAGCGGGCGGGCGGGGGCGGGGCCGCCCGCGGGGCGGGGCGGCGGCGGGGCCTGGGCGGTACGGGCTGGGAAGAAGCGCGGGGGCGGGTCGTTTGTGGGCTGGGCGGAGACCGGCGGTTGTGACACGCGGGCTGCGGAGACACGAGGATCAGTGGCGGACGGAATTCTGCGGAGACTGCGTAGGCGTTTGGCGGAAACGATCGTGTGGCCGGAGAACGTGGCGGAAGACGCGGGCGCGTGGGCGGAGACGGCGTGGGCGTGTAAGGGGCATGGGAAGGTGTGGGTGGCGTGGACAGCGTCGGTGATAGTGAAGGCGGCGGAGGTGGCAGACCTGGCGGTAGCAGTGGTGAAGATGGCGCGGGCGCAGGCAGCAGTGGAAGCTGCAGCTAATATTGTGGTAGAAACAGCGGCAACGGTGGCGAAGTTGGTGTGAAGGCGGTGGGGAGGCGTACAAAAGCCTTGGATTTTGGGGGTGAAAAATACCTCCTAGTCGTTAATTTGGAAGAAAACAAAATTCATTTGTTCAAATTGCATGATAACCTGAATGCATGATAACATGAATAAGCCATTCAAATATTTAATTTGAAAACTAGTCCGAAAGTTAATGATTCTCGTAGCTAAATTCTTACCAAAATCGCTCAATGCAATCCCCCGCTTTGATACTAAATAGCATTTGGGCAACTGGAACTGGTCGCCCTCATAATAGTAATTAATGCTGAGATAAGGTCGTAACCAAATTCATGACGAAATCGGAATCGTTAGATTCTGGCATCGGTATTAAACGTAACAGAAAATAAATATTTGGAAGCTTTTAGAAACTTTTACGATTTTCTTGCAATGTCCAAGTTTACTTATATGCCAAAGCAATTCATTATATTTCCTAAACTAACCTCTTGGAGTATCCAGAGAAACAAGAGGATACATCAGAAACAGAATAGAGGGCTATTGGTGTAGTTGTTCTCAAGAGTTGTTTAAGTTTTGTGCAATGGTATCTATTTCCACTCCGGACATTAAAGATTTGTTCACTAAGCGAACAAATATGAACTTGTTTCTCATCCGCAATTGTAGACAATTATTTTTCTGGGCAACAAGTTATGATCATTATTAAGATTATGTAGGTCTCATGATACAAATACCATTGTTTTAAATACTCAGAATTTAGTTATAATCTTCCTTAGTTACATTTTAATGCAAGGACGTACTTTTGATACACTTAATAAGTTTGATTTCAACTGTCATTTCCACATCAAGAACACTTCATGAACCCAGTTCAAGCTTCCGGCAGTCATCCGTTTATATGTTTACAGTTGGAATAAAATTAGGTACGTACAAACATAGTAAATGTAATACATCTGTATTACTTTTACTTAGTGTACTGTTAACTTTGCACGATTGAGTCCATTACTTTACTTTCTATTAATTGATACCACTGAGTTTCTTATTTCATTTATTTTACTGTACGAAAGGTAATATATGTTAGTGTATATAATTCTAACTACTCGACTTCCTTTCACTTTCCTACACAATTCCCCTTCTCTTCTCCTCGATTTCCTTCCTCCTCCTTCCCATTCTCCTCATTGCAACATCTCAGGTTGGCATCCGTTATGAGTAAGATTTACTTCTGACCACTAATTCTTATGCTACTGACCAGTGTAACTCATTACGTTAACAACTTTATGAAATAAAGAAAATTAACTACTGAACCTTTATAGAACACCTAGCTATTCACTCATTAATGAATTTGCTACAACACTGAAAGTATTCTATATCAATAAAGACCTTGAGAGAACCCTTCTAATAATTATTATTTTGAAATAATTAATTATATGCATCGTCATATGACGACGCATATAATTATTTCATAGGAAATGCCAAAGAAAACTCACCACAGTACCAATATTATTTTGAAATTACAGCTAATATACTTTTCTATATAAGCTATTTTTACATACCGATTTGTTACGATTACAATAAAACATGTCACTTCATTTTTAAGTACAAATTTCTTATTTGTTTTTTTACAATTTTAATACTCCGATAATACGCTTTGTGAAAAATGTCGTGCATGAATTTGTAGTTGGTACGCCACAGAATTAGGATTATTTGTGACGTTCTCGTGCAGATTTTAGCTTTTTCAAGTGTGAATCCAGTCGTTAAAATAAGCAGAACAAATTACACAAACATTCATATGCATTTTGTGTTACACACTCCTATATTTTAATAGTTTTGTATGTGGTTTTTGGAACAACATCAACATTTTCTCGCGGTCTCCGATTTACCCTTCGTGTGGTCAGTGATTCGTTATTCAGAGTTGGGCTATTCTTAATAAGTCGATATCAAAATTTGCGTTTTAAACGAGAACGCAAATTCCCATTATAAAGTAAGATACGTTTACGCATAACTCTACTGACGAAACGCATAGGAATGTTCTCCATGCGCTTTCGAACATCCAATCCCTGCCTTAATTCCGCATGGACGTTATACCCGCTTCGGAATGCAGATTTAAAAAAAATAATGGAAATCCCTCTTCTTCATTCAGTAACCTCATGATCTCCCGTATTTATTGATGTAAGGAATATAAGTTTGGTGAGGACGCAAAACGTGGGTGGCCAACCCGCAGAATTTCCTGAAGTTTACTCGTTCACTTTCTGGAAGCTTCTAATCTCCTTGCAAACAATATCACTTCGAGCGTGTTTCGCTCAAGAAACATCAATCTACATCACGATTCCCAAGCATTATTGCTCGTGAGCAGTTGTGGCACAACTAAAAAATTCAGGAGTAGAGATAAATGACTGAAGTTTCCCTTTGCATTGGAATGTGTCATTCTTGCATTCCCACTTCTGCCGTTTGTTGGTGGAATATGAACTGAAAGATATGCTTCTAGAAGGTAGATCAATCTGCAATTCTGGAAAGATCATTAACGCAAAATTGGTATTGGTTGCCAGCAACGAAAGCTATCTGCATTTACTGAACCCAAGATAATAGAGTTATCTTCGCAAAAACCTGAAGGAGGGTTATTTTACACTTTCAATTTTTTGAAACTCGCTAGTCAGTGTTAAGCAGTAACTTAAAGAGTAATTTCATTTGTTGATGAATAAATTAATATTGTTTAAGACAAATTGGAAAATACAGAGAAAAATACAATAGAATTTTGAAAAAGTTAAAATCTCTTAAAATTAATTTTCTAAAATATAAACAAATTAGCAAAAAAAATTGGAAGACATTGTTCGTTTACGTCAGGTGACTTCATAAATATGTAAAAGTTTGATGAACGTGAACGTTTTACAACATAATTAAATTCAGTAATATTTTTCTTAATACACTTGTTTAACATATATATGTATAATTTCATCAATATTTTTGCTCGCACTCATACTCTTAAAAGGGATTCTTAATTAGTATTAAAAATTAACAGTTTCCCCATTTCATCGGAAACTTGCAGAGCTCTCCCATACAAACCATCAATGCTGTGCATCTGCTGGCCATTAATCAACAAATTAATCACAGCTTTAGAAGTAGTGTCAAATTTTCCGCGTGGAGAGTCCCTCTGACGCAAAGTTTAACTCCGGCGCGGAACGCTGCTCTGCTGTTGGGTCCGTTTTAACGCGAGACAATCGCCGCGGGGCGCGGAGTGAGGCGGCGCGAGAGCACAAAGCGAGCGGGTGGGAAGGGGAGGGAGGGAGGGTCAGTGTGAGCGGAAGTTGCGAGCGAAAGCGGAGTGGAACGGCGCGGGCATGTGGCAAAAGAGCCGGCGCGGAGAGACGGCGGGCGGGAGAGAGGCGGCGGGAGAGAGGCGTAGATGGGAAGAGGGCGGACAAGCGGCAAGGGTGGATGAGGTGTCCGGCTTGTGGAGGGTGGCGGGCCATTGGCGGGGCAGGGAAAGCGAATTCGTGAGCGAGCGAGCCGAGAGAGAGGAGAGGAGGGGAGGGGAGGGATGGCAGCGGCGAGGATAGAGAGAAGGAAATCAGGTGGTGGCAGGGAAAGCGGCGGGCGGGAGGGTGAGCATACGGGAAAGCGAGTGGGCGGGAGGACATGAGGGAAAGCAGGCGGGAGAGAAAGCGGTCGAGCCGGTGTGTGGGGAGGGACGGGCCGCCCGGCGCGAAGGAAAGCGAACGGTCGAGAGACAGGGAGGAAAGGAAATCAGGTGCTGGGAGGGCCGGAGGAAGAGAGATGACGAAGGAGAAAGCGGTTGGACGGTCGAGCAGTGATGAGTCGGCCAAAGAGGGAAAGGGCGGGAGAGCGGGAGAGGGACAGGAAAATCGGGTGAGCGGGAGGGCAGGTGGCAGAGCGGGCGGTCCATTGCGAGATGAGGTGCAGCAGGGACGGATAGCCATGCTCTTACGGCTGCTGCCTCAAAGCGCCGCACTGGAAGCGGCAGGCCGACGACGGGGAGCGCGCTTCCTTAGCGCGAACACGGGGCAGCGGACAAGGAAGGCGCTTGGAATTAGGCGAATGGACTTAACCGGTCACGTTTCAAACCCGCAACCAAAAGAAAAGAAGAACAAATTGGGACCAAGTATCCAGCGTCGGTGCACGAGATAAATTTAACAGCGTGGAAACATGCGCGGGCGTAAACTGGGAGAGAAAAGTCGGTTTTACCTCTTTAAATTTTCCGGTTTATTATTTTTCACCTTGATTGCAAATGTTTAATTACATGTTCTCACAAACTGTCAAGAACATTTTGAATTTCTATCAAATAATAATTATAAATAAGAAGAAATGTTAAATAATACTATTAATAATGAGTGTTATTAATTTTATTCCACGAAATCGACTTTAAGAAATTCTCGACAGGCGCAGGGGCACGAGTGTCAGGTAGAGAAGCCAAATGTTTCAACCTGAAGTTCGTACACCAAGTGCCAACGTGATCGGTTATGAGCTTCCTTTTGAAAACGTCGTCGTAATAAAAACACTAAAAAGAAGTCAAAACCTTAACAGGAATATATCCTGTTCTTATTTGATTTATTTATTTCTTGATTGATTAATTATTGTTTCCAGGCGCATCAACTGCTATGATCATTTCTATTGTGCGTGTACTGCATGTTGTTACCATTAATTGATTCTGGGAGCGTCAATTGAAGAAGGTGGTTATTCCCGCAAGTGTAGTGAATGTTTTATCACTGAAAGTGGTCTTGTTCTTCCACATGGGTGGCGATACTCGGCGCTGACCTACACGCCAGCTTGCTGGTTTCTCCATTCACGTGTCTCCCACTGGTGAGGCATCGCCCCACCCGAGATAAGCTGTAAGCCCCACACTGGTATTCCGGCGAGTGGAGTGTGGTGCACATAAGTATAATTGTGTGTAAGTTCTCGTTGATTCTCGTGGAAATTGTGGTAGATAAAGAGGATTTGTGGCAATTCTCTAGTGATACTCACTCCCCCCCTCTCTCCCTCTTCACCATTGTACCATCATCATTCGTATCATATTTTCATATCACTTTCCCTTCAAAATTGTTCATTTGTATACAGGTGTGTCAAAAAGGGGTAAACCCTAGTATCATAATAATGAATAAAAACAGCTCACACAAAAATTATTGAGATTACTTACTGATTTTTCGATTGGTTTCATCTGAATACACTAAGCAAAATTAAGGAATTACAAACCCAATAATGAAAAGAAAGTACAGTGAACTGTACCACGATCTGAAAATATAGATTACTTTACGTTGACTGAAACACGAAATAACGACACCCCTGTGCTTTTGGATCGGATCCGAGTTGGTCCATTGACAGTGACGGGGGTCTCAAGTTTTGATGACGGAGTGCGGTTTCAGGTCAAGTGCCACCTTACCGGGAAGCGCGACGCTGTTTTCTTGTACCCTTGAAAGGAAATCCCTGACTTTCACGATGGGATTCGGGAACTGATACGTAGCAAAGTTATCAGCTTCAATGCAAACGAAGACGCATTAATGTCACAGTTCGAATGATGGACGAAGGAAAAATACTATTACTGAAATGTTAGAGATCACTAACAAGAAAAAACAATTGCGTGCCGAGCATGACTTATCAAAGAATAGAAATTTCTCTCAACACGGCTTACAACACTGCACATAAGCTTAAAGAAGATAAATAAACAACTAAGGGTAGGTTCTAAGTAAAACAATGCTGAAATTTCATGAGAGGCACGAAAATTGCAAGTACTGTGTTTTGCAGTCTGTAAGTCTACACAAATTATGAATGTATTCGCATCATGCCATTGATGAACATTTATATGGAAATTATCTCCCATTTTTTCTCTTCATGATTTATTTCACAAAATATTTTTTTCTTGACAGAAATAGGAATCATACGTACTCGATTTTTGTAATTCAAAATTATAATCAAACAATGTGTAGTGGCTGTTTTAAATATTGATATTATAAAACACCATTCTAATGAAAATGGTGAATTCCATTTCATTCCAATATTATAATTATTTTAGTAAGACTTGTTTCATCTCCAACGAGTAGTTTTGTCGTCGGTGACGTCTAGAAAGTTTGTGGATGAACAATAATTGAATATTTGAAATTGTTGGACATTCTATGTGCATAATGAATTTCACTGCAATATACTATTTCCTTGCCAGAAAGTATCTCATATTTCGTTACACCTAAAATGAACTGGGTTACATAGATGTGAAAAAGAGAGCTAAATATGCAACAAAACGGATAATAAAGGTGCACCAGCGACAACTACATCGAAGCAACACAATGATTACCAGCGGCTTTCCAAACTCAGGGCCATCCACGTGACCTTGAACATCCGGGGCGCAAGTGGCGCCTACGGGCCCTGCAGGTTGACACGTGGGCGGATAACCCCGCCGCCAATTCTCATGCAAATGGGACTACGCCCTGTCGGCCATCGTCGCCCCGCCCCGCTTCGTCATGTCACGACCAGCCCCGCCCCGTCCCCTCCGAACCACCCAGTTCGCGTTCCGACCCGACCCGTCCCGTCCCGTCCCGTCCCCGTCCCGCACGCCCCCGCCACGGCTCGTCTTGACCCGCACCTCCCCCTGCCCTTCTACACTCCGCTCCTTGCCCCACGCGCCCCCTCCCCACGGACCCGCCCGAAGCCTTCATCCCTCCTTCCAGGCCCCCCTTGTTCCACCCGCGCGCTTGTTCCATATGCAACAATGCATACGCGCCTCCTAAGCCGCCCCGGACCGCGCAAAGCTGCTTTGAAGCTGCGAAAAACTCGTCCGAAAAACCGCGCCTCAGACGGAGGTGGGCACGATAGGAGACGGTGGCGAACGAGGTGGGTAGTGGTCGTGGCGTTAGTGGTCGTGGCGTTAGTGGTCGTGGCGTTAGTGGTCGTGACGTTAGTG
>BOPP01000002.1:10487691-10500509 GCA_017312745.1 Gryllus bimaculatus | reverse complement strand
TTCGTCGTCTATTCTCTCTCCGCAGTCCCCCTCTCTCTCACTCTCCTTCTCCACCTTTCACTATCCATAATTACCTCTCCCTTACTCTCGCCGCCCCCTCTCCGTCACTATCCGCCTTCCCCCTCTCTTCACCGCCTCATTTCTCCCTCTCTCTCTCTCTCTCTCTCTCTCTCTCTCACACACACACACACACACATACCCTTTCTCATTCCCATCCTTCCCCACACTTACTCCTATCCTTCCCCACTCTCATTCCCATCTGTCCCCACCACGCTGCCCCCTCCGTCATCTTTGAACCTCCCCCACCATCACCTTTCCTGTTCAACCGACGCCGCCGCGCCCTAACAGTTGCACTGTGGACACCACCGCCGGTATTTGTGACATCATTTGTGCCTGGGCAATGAACGGAGGCGATAGTGTCACAGGATATAAAGTTTTCATAATTTATTGTCGAACATTTCTTATTTGAAATTGAAAAAAAAATAATGATTTAATGAAAATACCATACTGTCTTCTCCAGTTAAAAAATCTTGTTGGATCGCATACTGATCTTATAGAAATTAATTTCTCACCTCCGTGTTTACTTCTTCTGAAGTGGAGCCAAACCTGGAATTTATACAAACGAACAGTTGCAAAATATTCGTCGTCGCTGCGACAAATGCCTGACCGAAACACCTCTCCCTTGTTTTAGCCTAAGCTATACGACAGTATTCGCTGAAGCTGTACAGCGACGTGCTATTACTGCTCTCGCCGCGGTTTAACCGCCGGTGCGTCTGCGCGCTTAGAGTGGGAAGGGCTTAGCGTTTTTGTCCTGAAGCGAACTACATCTTAAGATCTTCTCACGTTTTCCCGCAGTCGTAGCTTCCTGGCATTATGAAACGTGATCTAATACCCTCAAAGATGGAAAATGCAAATGGACATTCTTCACTTCCAGCACGTGCTCCGTACAGACATACTATGTCTGGGTCTGTAAAGTAATACTGAAAGAGAAAACTCTGAAGTCTTAAGTCTAACATTCCTTCTTTAATTCGTTCCGTTAGAGAATTCATCCAAGAAAGCGGAGACGTGAAAGAATTCTTGCAACTGGATTACGAACATCTCACCAAGGAAAAAGTATGTGTGTGTGTATATATATATATATATATATATATATATATATATATATATATATATATATATATATATATTTGTGTGTGTATGCTTTCCCATCATAAAATAGAGTTTATTAAAGTATATTTTTAGGCTGGCATATTTACAATTTTTACTCATACGAGAATCATACTGTAATAAATAATAATATGTACAGGGCAATGTCCAACAGCAAAGTAGATTTGAAAGAAGAAATAAAGAAAATCAGTTTCTGTGAAGTATTGTAAAAACCGATTATTTAATATTATTTGGAAATAGTACTTGAAAGTATCTCTCAAAATATCCACAAATAAATAAATAAAATTCTACGAGAAATACTTAAAACATGAAATCCCACCGCTGAGTAAACGAAACATTTAGGCATTGACAGGTCTTCATTACAATACGTTGTTAAAGCAAACTATTTTAAGGGATCTGGTTAAAACGCATTCAACACGCGTACTTCTTTAAGGAAGCTGCGTACTCAATGAAGATTGCTTTGAAAACTTCAAAAATCTTAGTTGGTGCGAAAATTGTGCAGGAACTTTTTTCTCTTTTCTTTAGAAGTACCCGATGAGAAAAACGGGAATGAGAGTATTTTCACGATCTTAAAGTACCTCTCTCTTCCATTACAGGATCCTCAGAAATAAAATTATTTGCACAACTTTTTATAAAGATCCATTTAATTAAATTGCGTGTTACGGACACAGGAAGACATGTTCCGGTAGAAAATTTTAGACGTTCTGTATTGCACTATAATAATTCTCTCTCATTTTGCGCTGAAAGCATAAAAATTAAAAACTTCCTATTAGCAATGTACGGTATTGCTTATAAATCAGTGAATCGAAGCTAAATTAATTTTGAATGAAAATATACGAAATATTGTTTAACGGAAAGTTAACGCAATAGAGTTCCAAGTCTACAAATTTCTCATCAGAGGCTTTTTTATTTCTATTGTCATGGTTTCTGAACACAATAGAAACTGCATATTTTTAGCGTTACACATTCTTCAGTTTCAGATCGAAGATGAGTACGAAATAAAAATAGTACTGGTACTGATAGAAAACTGACTCTTCGTTCAGTAAGTGTTTGCTATCTACTCAATTTTCTCGAGGAAGTAGTAAATAAATCACTTATAATGCTAAATCCTCCTGGCGTACAGAAGCAAATGATTCGTGTGACGCAAAGATTTACGTCCCCGCAACTAACGAATACCGTTGTACTTTATTAATACATTACGGGACACATTTGATTGAGCTACGAAAAAAAATTACCAGATCAAAACCCGTCATATTAGTACATCTCTCGAAAAAAAATTGTTAATTTATACCAAGCTCGGAAATTGCCACTCACGAGGGAGAAAAACAGCAACATGTTGCACTGAAATTGTATTTACCTCAGTCTACTCACTAAACAAGATTAAAAATCCAGTCACAGTTACTTTTATTTTGTCATTGTCATTCGATATAATATTTTGAATCAAAATATGACACATTGCACGCTGTGATGCGTGGGAACTATTCCCCTCGATAGCAGCGGAAGTGTTTTGCTCTCACCTGCGCGTGGCTGGCTTATCGATTCGATTTCCATACACGCCGCGCGCCTGTCGGATCCAACGACACAGGAGCATCTAGCGTGAGTTTTGACTCTGAAGGAGAAGAAGAGCTAGATATCAAGAGGAGGTTGATGTCACACATTTTTAGTCGCTCGAAATTTGTCGAAATATTGTACTTAGAAATTTGCGCTAAGGATAAATCTCATTTAATAACGTTATCTTCAGATCAGTCCAATCATTGAGGAAGTATTTTGTATTATTTTTCGTAATAATGTATTGTTACGTCGATTAAATTCCTCCAACCGCAGAAACGAAAAGTCATTCTCAACGGCGAGGAGTCCGTTAAAATGAGTTTTAACTAAAGATGTCGTACGAATATTCCTGTTTAAAGAAAATTTATTTCCATGTCCATACATTTTTGCTGTAAGAAGGGAGTATTAAAACAAAATATTAAACGGCTCGCGACCGATATCACAAATAAACTTTGTAGTTTATCAACAGCAGCTATCGTCTCAGTTTACACTCTTGATCCGTGTCCGTTATTCACACTTAACGGCCTAATGACATGAATAACCAAATGTGTAGTCCCGCCAGCACTATTCTTTAAAAACATAGAAGAATTATGCTTTAATAACCTAGAGATAACCGGCACAGAATTGTGACAATCTATTTGTGACGTCGAGAAAAATCGAATGATCAGCTCTCTAGGGTGATGATGAGGGGTGAAAGGACTACGATGATGGTGGGAGGTGGGAGGTGAGGTGGTTAGAGGTGATCATGTCATTTTTTAACCATTTCATGATTCACCTTATGCCCGAGAGAAACTACGAAAACCCCTATCAGGATGGACGGCCCGGGGATTTGAATCCGAACCTCCCGATTGTGAAGATAGCGTGCTACTTCGCTCAGTAACGCATACATCGCCTGTTTAGTCTATATACCAATGCCATTTCATAAGACTAGTGAATTACGTTAAAGGTTGAAAAATAAAGGTATGGTGGCCGGTTCAGAACATTTGTTAGAAAGCCTCCTTGACACTGAACAAAATACCACTTCCAATTCACGGTTGCGTGCATACGTGGTTAGTCGACAGCACACGAGAAAAATTACAATGCTAGAAGTAGTGTTTCAAGATAGATGAAAGGAGAGTATAGTAGCGATCATATCTGGAAATTGCAGTTCTTCGTGACAGAAATACTCGTACGTGTCAGGCGGAGCTTCGAGAAGCCTTGGGTGACATTGCATTGCGTTACGTAACGTAACGTTGCGCGTTGGGCGAAGGGGTCTTGGGGGGGTTGGGGTCTTCAAAGGGAAGCGTCGCGACCGTTGGCCTTCCGCGCAGTGGGTGAGAGGTGGTTCTCACACTCGAGAATATTATTCAACGGAATGGAAAGTGTAACCTTTGGATTAAAATCGGGGTTGTAATTACTTCATTTCAATTGGTCTGCGGATTAGGTTCGTTAGTAACAAGGCTTTTGTAAATTATTCTTACTCGTTGATTGTATGTATGTAGGTATGTACTTGGCGCGACAGCACGTGAACTGGTTCAGGTCTACCGGCGACGTCCGTGCCTCGCGGCCATGAGTTAAGGGGGTACGTGTGGTTAGCACGAAGACATCCCCACCCCGTATTCCGGTCTTTCTAATCTGAGAAGTGAATTTCCCCATCGTCACACAGCAACATACACTCTGACATTTGCAAGGAAATCGCACACTATAGTCTTGGTTTGATCTGGAATTGAACCCGGAACCGCGAAGTGAAAAGCTATCCACGAGCCACCCTACTCTCCAATATTACTCTCCAATAACTAGAGCCTACGATTTGCATAAGTGCATATAGCAAATATATGTGCCCAGAGCGCAATCTGAGCTGTGTAATTCGTAATAGCACCCAACGTGCAATCGCGTTGATCGTATTCAACGCCTTCCTCATCGTTGGGATTGATGTGTTGATTTCGTGAGGTATTATTTATGTTCGCTATTGGTAATGAACGTTGTTTACCTTGTGTATTATTAAAATAATATTTATGTTTACCCAGCTTTCATTTTTCGTTATTTGCAATCACCTCTGTAATGAAACAATAACATAGCATTGCAAAGCACAATACAGTCTCTATTATGAAATTCTACTTGACTACATTTTTGAAGAAATTGTCTGATATAGTTGTCTTGATACTCATAAATTGATCCTCTATATGCCCAGAGTATTATCATAACTGGTGTAATATTAATGAAATATTTCTTTAATGAGAATCTTTTGAAAACATATTTACCACAAAATATTGGACATTTCGGCCCACACACACGTAAAAATTAGTCTAGAGAGTTCTTCAAAAGACACTCTTTCTTAACGTTGAGTTTTGACACCCTAGATAATATCGTAGATAGTAGCGTTTTGAAAATTATGGATTAATTATCGGGTCACTTGGGAAGGAGAAAATTGGACATTTTTAGAAGTACGAGTAATATTTAATTATATTATTTCATGAATAAATAAGTGCACCTGAATAGGACAAGAAAAACAAGAAAAATGATAAACTGTGGGTTTACTAACAGGGTGGTACATTGGGTTACGAAATAATGCTAATTTTATTGTTGAAAGAAAATCGTGTATATCCTTTCCGTTGTACCAGTATAAAAGCAATAAATATTCGTCAATAAAGTGTGTTTTTTTTCAAGTTTAAGTTACTACTTAATATCCCGCGAGTGAAATTGTCATTTTAAATCTCTCTTACTGAACATTCACGTCTTTCGCGATATTCCTCTATACTATTAAATATTCACGTCTTCACGTTGTTCCTGTTTCCCATACCAACAAGAGTCACCGGTGGGTTGTGGAAGTGCTCTTCGTGGTAGCTTAGAGCCTGGACTGATTGATTTATAACGTGCATTATCGCGCAATCATTCCGTTGGCACCCGGGCAATCGCGTCCTAGGGCTATGTACTATGTTGGTGAGCGTACTTTGACTACGCGCGGTATAGCGATATGCAGACGACGAGTGAACACCCCCCACACGTTAGTAAATAATCGCCAATTTATCTGGCCATCATGATATCAAACCACAAAATACTTCAACTAAATCTTGACATAAGACTCGACTGGAAAACCACATAAACATGAAAATTCAACAGGTCAAAATCAGCTTAATTCAACTCAAAGAAATATTGAATATAATCTATAAACTATCATTAACAAATGCAATAACACTCTATAAAAAAAATAAAACCCATAACGCTATAGGCATGACCGATCTGGAGAAACGCCTCGCCAACATAAACAAAATACAAGCAGTCCAAAACACGAAATAATTACAAAACGCTCTATGGTTTATTTCAACTATTAACAAATTAACAAATTTAGTATCAACGTTAACACGCATACTGCAATAAACAAAAGATACCCTTTCGATTACTTCCTAAATATTCTTTTGAGCAGTTGTGAACAGTAGGTATTTTCATGAGGAATCTACTTCAATGTACATACTATTAATAATAGAACTAAGTTAAGCATAGTGTAAGCAGTAGCAAGTCAACAATACAAATTCAAGTGTATAAACGAATTGAGGTAAAGTCCAAACACGAAATAAATGAATAAAACTCGAGTGAACGACTTCTCGAAGACCTTTCTGATGGATCACGAGACCAATGGGATCTTCATTTTATTTGTACTTACTTAAGCCCATTTTTGACAATAAAATTAGTTTTAAATCGAAAAATACTGTAATTATATGTTACGTACTACTTTTTCATTCGAACTCTCAGAAGCATTCAAAGAATATTGATTTTTTAAGTAATCGAAAATAAGTTGATCTTAACACCATAACTGCTATATTTTACCGTACTAAATGTTCAGGGGTAACAAGCGTTTGTATAGTAATCAAGTTTTCTTGTCATTCCACCTCTTCTCCAATGCAATAAATATCAACATAGCAACCTATAAGTCTACAAGTATAACTTTTCATTAAAATTTCCTCGCGTAATACTAAATAGCATTCATTTCCAGTATACAGTCTACATGTGAATTTTTATATCACGTATTAAAAACGGTTTTCATTAAGTAATTTTTCGACTTTGCCTGTTTACTAGCGTACATTTACAAGTAAAATCTACGTTTAATAGTATTTCCAAGATATAAGTTCCTTAAAAACAAACTACAGTAGTAAACAATCTCTGCTTGTGAATTACTTGCAAACGACTTTCTCTTTCTCTTAAGTTTCTAATAAACGCAAGGGCAAGACCCCTGATAATTCTCAGAAGTCGACCTCACGGCATTCCGCGCGAACACAAAACAAGGACGAAGGATAATTATGCCTTTGAGTTTAATTTGAACCTTAAAATGACATTGGAGGAACAAAAAAGGTCAACGCTTTCAACAAAGGCAGTGGGAGTTTTTCTGAAAATAGCTCTCAGATCTCATTACAGACACAAAAATAAACAACTGGTTCACTTCCATTGACCTTACGCCCCAAAATTACAAATTGGAAATAAATTATTTCGAAACGGTCACTATTCCCCAAAATTGCTAAGCTGGTCTTTTCTTCCCATTAAGATGCACAATTATTTTAATAGCCCTACGATAACACAACTTAAAAAGTAAATTACAAAGAAAAACCAACCGAAATATTTTAATTACAGATTTACTGCAAACTTCGGAAGATATTACTATTAACGGGAATATTAGAAAAATTGCTAGTCATTTCATGAATCATGAGAGCAGGGCTGAACTTATCGGCACGTAAGACCGACATAAATTTGAGAATCCCCCCAAAATAAGAACTGAATTTCACAAATCATTACACACCGATTTTCAGGGATATTTTACGAGTACATTTTTTTTGTGCAAAATGCGAATTTTTACGGTCGTGAAGACTCACCAAACAATGAAGCAAAAACCTGAAATATTACCCCTCTGTGTACTAATAGACAACGCTACTTTCTTGTGAACCGGCTTAAGTGGAAAAGAGAATCAATTGATGTCTCTACAGTGCCTCCGATTGGAAGGTCCTCAGATTTGAATCCCCACGGTGGCAGTATTTTCGACACTAGCTTTAGTAGATAACTCTGTCGAGTTCAGCCGCTATCAGGAGGAGAATTCTAGCAGAAGGCTGCACTGATCGTTAGTTTTCCTTGGTTTCTCCGATCAACACCAGGCAAATGCCGGAGCAGTACCTTAACAAATGGACCAAGAACCGCACGCTATTTTCTCTTCTTCTTCCTTGTCTTATCCTCATTCCTCACACACACACACACACACACACACACACACATACATACATACACATACACACACATACACACATACAATCACTGAATTATCAATTACGACGGAAGACCAGTCTAGAGCTTAGAGCTTGTCCCGCCTGAAAGATATCTATTTGTCCGGGTGATACCTGGTTGGGGAAAACTCCGCAATCCGTCGTATAGATCGGCAGCGGATCTCTTCATTCAACAGAGAAGATCCCTGCACCTTCCGCAATGAAAATATGTACTACACTCGCGGGACTAACGGCTTTAGCAGTCGACGCCCGGAATACCTAATCAATGAATTGTGCTTTTCATGGCTTCGCAGCAGCATGCATGAAACCGCAACCCTTCGGAGCAGGAATCGAGGGTACCTCTCTCTGATCGCCCGCTCGTGCTCCGCGGGAACGCAAAGGGGGCGCTGCAGCAGGCGTGGACGGGCGCTGCGGTCACCGCCACCGCCGCCGCGGAGCCTACTCGGGGAAGCGTGGTGGTCGGAGAGGAAGGGAAGGGAGGGGAGGGGAGGGGAAGGGAAGGGAAGGGAAGGGCAGGGGGCGCCGAAAGGGGTAAATCCCACGGCGGAGGCGGCGCCTAACGAGGTGGTCACGCGGTCACTAACGAGCGCGCGTGAGGCGCCGAGCCCCCCCCACGCACGCACGCTCCCGACAGGTGTTGCTCGCCTTTGGAATGACGGCGTTCCGGCTAACATTTCACCGTTTCGCGGGAAACTGGTGTCAACTTATCATCTCGCCATTATTCAGATATGATAAATAAATAAAGATATTGTCAGGTATCAATATTTTTTTATATTGATACCTGACAATATCTTTATTATCATAATAAAAAGGTATCTACCTCACCAACAATCCTATTAATATTAACTATTCAGATATTTTTCTACCTACAGTAGGGATTTTTACACTAGCTCTACACATTTCAGCATGAGCTCTTCGGCATGATAACGTTTAAAGCAACATTTCAGTCGTTTCGATGAATCTGGTGTCAACGTTTCATCTCGCCACCTATTCAGATATCTTTCTACCAACAGTCGTGATTTTCACAGTAGCTTCACAGAATGCAGCATGAACTCTTTGGAATTATAACATTCAAAAACAACATTTCAGTCGTTTCGATGAACCTGGTGTCAACGTTTCATCTCTCTACCTACAGTACGGATTTTTACGGTAGCTCCACAGAATGCAGCATGAAATCTTTGGCATGATAACGTTTAAAAGCAACATTTCAACAGTTTTGAGGAAATGAATGACAAGCTTTCATCTCTACGCCTATTCAGATATCGTTCTACCAAATGTAGTAATTTTTAAAGTAGCTTTATACATTACAGCATAAGACCTTATGAATGACATACTTCCAAATAAAATTTCAGTCATTTCGTGGAAATAGATAACGATGTGTCATCTATCAATTAATACATTTCTCCACTTACAGTTGTGATTTTTACTGTAGCAATTTGTTCACAGATCACAGCAGAGTATGTTCCACTTTTAACATAAATCAGAATTTATATTATTAACAATATCAAATATCATCTCATCTCCATTTCCTTCGATTTTGTCAGTTGGCAGCATATCCTTCCAAACGTTCGAGATGTCTCTCTCCCTCTGAGGGGTCGCGAGCGAGCCCTATATGTTATATGCACGAACAGAACAAGAACCCGCAGGCAAATAAGTTGCTTTAGCTAATCACCCCATTCTTTTAAGTCGACATACAAAATGGTTGTCCTTAGTGATCATTAATCGTCCTCACAGCCGACGGCCGAATTTCGGGAACGAAATCTTTTCGTATCCTTAATAATGTGAATCTATCAAACACCAGTGCCCCATTAGTTCCCTGACAATCAGAAGCAAATGTCATATGCGTAGCTTCGTTATATGAAATTTTTCACCACTTGTTCCTTGACCAAAAGTGATCATCTTCGACCTCCCCTAGATTCCCTAGAAGTTTGTGACACTAATTCCGAGGTACTGTATAATTTCCTTAATTCCTTTGATTCAAATTCCCTTCCTTGGCTGCAATCTTGGCGACGCAGCGGGCGCGCGCGCCTTCGCCCCAGAAATCGAGGCGCCTATCGCGATGGCTTCCGCTGCCGCGTGCGCGCGTGCGAACCGCCCTTGACCCGGGAATGTCGGCCACAGCCTCACACCCAGCGCACGCCCGGCGCGTGCGCGCGCCTGCCCAGCCACCGCGACGTGCGGCTGTCGACGCCGCTCTCAGGGGTTAAGGTGCGGTGACCGCGCCCAAGGGGTACCTCGGAAATGAGGTAAGGTGGCGAGCCGATGAGGCTCTAAGGGCTACCTCGGAATTAAGATGTGGTGACCGCGCCCAAGGGGTACCTCGTAATGAGGTAAGGTAGTGGTCCGATGAGGCCTTAAGAGTTACCTCACGATTAAGGTGCGGTGGCTGCGCCAAAGGCTTACCCGGAAGTTAGTGAAGTGATGAGCATCTGAGGCCTTAAGGACTTGCTCGAGAATAAGGTGGACTGGCTAGCCGAGAAGGCCCTCAGTGCTATCTCGAATGTGTCCGAGACGTCGCTTAGATTTCTCTCTGATTGGGAAGTGGAAGCAGTTGGGAACAGGGGCGCAATCTGTGTACAATGTGGTACTCCGGATGGTGTAGTATTGCAGTATCCAGAATATTCCCTTTGTGCCAAATGAGAGACATTTCATTAAACAGGGGTATTCTTTCCTGTTGTACATCTTTGCACCGTTCGTTCATACGTTGGCTAAGTACGCGCGTACCCCATTCATATATCCACATACGTATATCACATTCGTTTATACCTCTCTTACCGAGTTAATGCTGAATGCTATAAGGCTGTGATAATAATAATAATAATAATAATAATAATAATAATAATAATAATAATAATAATAATAATAATAAATAATAAATGATGAATTGATCGTGTACAATGGACGGGCTGAAAGCCGCCAACATCTTAGAAAGATGAAGCGAACTTAAACCATATTATTAAAAAATTAAATTATCATTTACTATTTTAACTAGAATATTCCCAAACCTGATACATTTTAAACGTTTTCATGGTCTAAATAGCAAGGACTTTAAATGTATTATTATTGTACCAAACACGGCAATGACCTGTGATTTTGACTTAACTATCCCTCACTATCCTCTAGCTTAACCCGGCCTAAAAGTAAGATTTTTGTTTTGTTTTGCAACGCAATAACTCATCATACTAGAGAAAATGTATTGATGCGGGTAGCTTCCTCTTTCTGTAGCTCCCACTTCCTGGTCGCCGCTTTCGTCCTTGCCAGGGCTTGTTCCCTTCATAGTACGCAAACGCGAGGGCCGCGCAGAGAAGAGGAAAGGACGGGTAACTCGAGGGTGAGTGATGGGGAAACCTTTTCGAAGATGACAATACATTTTCTGAGTTGTAATAAATGTTATAATAGATCCAAATAACTAGCAACTGCTCTACCCCCTTTCAAAAAGATGATGAGCTGACGGTTTTATTACGAATACATTTATTTTATTAATATTAATATTTGTTTCCTTTAATACTTTCCAAAATTTAGCCGATGGAACACTATCAGAAGCTTTCTCTAAATCTACAAACACAAAATGTATTTGTTTTCCAACATTATATTTTTCTAATTTTCTTCCACTACAAATATCTTGTCAATTGGGATTCTCATTGGTTTATTTACTTTTTTATTATTACTGTGAATAACAAAAGCTCTAATCATTCAGTGCGTGGGTACATTTTTAATAACGTATGGGCCCATTTTACGTGAAGAGGCTTTGAAGCACGAAGGTTATATTATCAGCATTATTGATCAAAATTCTTAAGGAAACACATCGCAATTTTCTTTCATATAGGCGGCGAAGATGATATTACGCACAATCTCGTGAACAGTTTTTCCTGATAGTTGCATATCAAACGTTATCATAATAGAATTATAAACAAGCAAGCCAAGACCCTCTCCGCAAAGCGAAAGAAAGAAAAGTGCGGCGTTAATAATCGTTTTGTTAGAGAAGTTTCTACTGCATTATTCGCCTGCATTGAAGTGTTGAATGTTGCAGTGAATGACTTCCGGGATAACTGCAGACTGTGCAGAGACTTCCTTCCTTCTGTGGAATTTGAAACGAGGAAATTCGTTACTTCCTCGTTTCCCCTGTGCGCACAAAATCAATCAAAACCACACCTTTCCTTCAGAATGTAAATTTTGATTTTAAGGAAATTTCCAACACATAGTTGATGTCTTAATGCAATATATGTTTTGACATCTTTCCTATCTGTCGGTGTTTTAAATATTTCTTTAACAAATTTCGAAAGTGTACGACGTGTTGAAGAAAACCACCTTACTAAAAAAAGTAACACATTTAACAGCATGATTATATTGTAGGATATACGCAATAGATGATCCAAAATGAAAATATTCCCAACTCGAACGAAACGTTGGTCTTTCTAGGGCGCGAAGAACATAATTTTTAATTAAAATTAATGTTATTTAGCGGCAATTACTGACTGTTGACTTTCCGGATTGACTTAAGGATTGAAAACATAAACATCATTAGTGATAAAATATTTCACGTGAATGTGTTTTAGTTCACGATAACATAATGCTACTCAAACACCCATCAGTCACGCAAAAAGTACAATAGACTGTAAACTTACCAGAAGAATGACAAAATTTGTTCCGTACAGGGAATTACGTGGCAGATGTGTCTGACGACTCACCTGGAACAGAAGAATAACGTTTTTAGAGGAATCCTTGATAATGGAGTTAAAAAAATTAACTTAATGAAGCTGGTAACTAGACACAAAATACCACGTGTATACGTGGGAAGTAAAAGCATTTGTTGATCAATAATCACCAAAGTTACAAGTACAACTATAAAATAGTGTATAC
>BOPP01000002.1:10445191-10485191 GCA_017312745.1 Gryllus bimaculatus | reverse complement strand
TACCACTGACGTTAGAGGGATCCTCTCGTGCAGCTTTTGTGCCTAGCACAAGGCCGTTGAGTGTCTGTGACAACGCTGACCTTGATGACATTCCTCTGCAGCGGGCAGTGGAGGCGCATTGCTACCTGTCCACGTGCAAGAGCGTATCGCGAATCGCGATCGCCGCCCGCGGCTATTTCCAGCGCTAATGCGCCGGGCGGGCTTCGGGGGACGGCCGCCGGCAATGAATGGACGGCTGCTGTCCGGGGCCTTCATCGACCGCGCCACTGCCGTCGCTGCCCGCCGTCGGGGTAGAGATGTCGCCTACACCAATCGATGATCCGTCCAATCTTACCCTACGATTCTGCTATCTGAGATTCAGCCAGCAAATTAAATAGAATTTGAAGGTGGATTTTTAAAAATAAATTCCTCCGAACCATTAAAAAGAAGCTACCGTGGTTTGTACATAACTCACAGTTACATAACAACCTCGGCATCACTGCGAACTCTGTACATTTTCTCTAATATTCTCCAGCTATCCCCAAATTCCTCAGATTCCCTCAGCTGTACATTTCAAAGTCGGAATCCTTATCACAATATACTCAAGCGGAAACTACCTTCACAGTTCTTGGACCCTTCCTGACCATCATCTACCTGGTGTGGTTTATTGCATTTAATTCACAAATAATTATTTATTATATTGATTTAATGTGTACTAATACTTAATTTAATCCTCTATCAATCCTATTTCCTAAACAATGTCACTATTTTTCAATGTAATCTAAACGTTCTCACTCGGCTAGTGGGAGTCTTCCGCTCTAGCAGAAATGACATTTAAAACACGATTAGATAACTTTCCCTTCTGACGAAGTACCTTCGCGAGGACGAGAAAGTAAAAAGAAGAGATTGAACTTTTACAAAATGACCGCCGGAGTAAAAACGGAGAAGAACGACAAGAGAGAATAGCATCGTCATGGAAACAATAATTTATATTATATAAGAAAACTGATGAGTGGTAAAAGTAAGTGAGATTGAATTCGATGAATGGAAGTCGAAAGACATAGACCAGTGCAGATAAAAAACATGAAAAATATAAGCAGAGAGTTGGTTGGGTGGGAAAGCTGAAATAAGGTGGCTGAATTGCAGCAATTCCAGAGGCTCCACCGCCATTGCTGCCGCCTACGCGGCTGCGGTCACCGAGGTCTCCGGAATATTCGGGCAGCCCGCTTCCCGATGCCAACTTCTCTCTCAGGCTCTGATGGTCTCTACCTCTAACTACACACCAACTTCTTCCTTAGCTTCGGTCACTGCCTCGGCTATTTTTGCTCTCATCTGATTGCGATCTTACTGCGTCCTACATTACCGCTTACGACTTCCTTCCACCTCGAACTTCTTTAATTTCTTCCGTGTATCAACATTTCCCTTCATTAACGTCATGCTCTTCACTTAGTTTTTTATTCTTCACACCCGGTTTCTAACACGACCACCTCTCTACTTCTCTTTTACATGTTCTTATCTTCACACACCTTCCTCCTCCAATTTCCCTTCTTCGAGTTATCTCCGCGGCATTTACATGACTGTTTTTATTCACGTCAGTTTCCTAATGCGATGTGTGTTGCTGCTTACATTTGGTTACTATTTTACCCTTCTGATTGATGTTCCGGATACTTCAACTGCTGAAGAAATTAGTCTCGTTCGCGTAATGGATGTTTTATTACAAATGGAGGGGGTATTACTCCCCCTTTGGATGAGATATTACTCCGACCTATACGTCGGCTTGCGAAGGAACTTCTTTTTTAGTTGTCTTCTCCCGCTGGACACCGCCCTAGCCGGCACGTGCTCTTAGCTCCCTTCTAGTCCCCGGACATGTGTGGCGATGTGGTGCATGTAATTGCAAGTGCGTGTGTGTAAGGAAAAACTTAAGGAGAAGGAAGAGGAAGGAGAGATCGCGAGCTGTCCGATGCTAGTTTGTGATGTCACGCGCCTAGTGTTGATCGGAGAAATAACGGAAAAATACCGATCAGAACAACCGGCCGCTACAACTCTACATCAATTATCTGAAATTATCCTATCATCCTAGTACCGAAAATCTGCCGTTATCGTGACTCAAATCCTAGTACCTCCCGGTCAAAGTCGCTGCAGTCTTAGCGGCAAAGATGGCTCTGGGCTAAATTCCGGCGGCCTACCCGTCGTACTCCATTTCATCCGGTGTTCAATCTTTCCAAAACAATCTTCTCTCCAACTCGTCCTCATCCTCACCGAGAGAGATGGTTCATCACCAGTGCAGGGCTTCTGACAGAGGTCCCAGGTTCGAGTGCCAACTGCGCCAAGATTTTCGACACTAGCTTGTCGGCTAGGTCGATTTTCGTCGCTGTCTTGAGGAGAATTCTAGCGGCCGGCTGCTCTAATGTGTAGTTTTCAATGGTTTCTCCGATTGACTCTAGGCGAGTGCCGGAGCAGTGCCCTAACAAACGGGCCAAGGGCCGCGCGCGATATTTCCTTCCTCTTCCTTGTCCTATCCTCATCTCTTACTTACACACAGACTAATATGCCTTGCTCTAGCACACATGATGGGGGACAGGATGGGAGGTTAGAGCTTGTCCCGGCTGGGTTGGTGTCCCGCTGGCGGGAGATACGTGGTTGAGGAAAACCCCGCTAGACGACCATAGGTTAGCGCCAGATTTCGTCATGCAGTGGAGGAAGATCACCATCACCACCTCCTCCTCCTCCTCTCCAATTAAAACATGCACAACATTTACGGGACTAGTGATCTCATTGGCAACGCAACCGAAATCACAATCAATCAATCGATCCTTATCCTTCTCATGACCATGACATTCACCTATCTCACATTATTCACGAACTCTCCCCAGTGCCATCCGGCATCAATAAACTTTCATCTCTCAATCTACCCCTTCCTCTTTACTTCCCATACAGCAGCGTGGCGTGGCGCGGCGCGGCGCGGCATGACGTGACGTGGCGTGGCATGGCGCGGCCGTGGCGCGGCGTGGCGCGGCGTGGCGGGCGTGGCGCGGCGTGGCGCGGCGTGGGCGCGGCGTGCGCGGCGCGGCGGCGGCGCGACGTGGCGTGGGTGGCGTGGCGTGGAAGGGCGGGCGTGGCGTAGCGTGGCGTAGCGGGGCGTAGCGTAGCGTGGCGTAGCGTAGCGTAGCGTGGGTAGCGTAGCGTGGCGTGGCGTAGCGTAGCGTGGCGTAGCGTGGCGTGGCGTAGCGTAGCGTGGCGTAGCGGGGCGTGGCGTGGGTGGGGTGGGGTGGGGTGGGTGGGGTGGGGTGGCGCGGCGTGGAGCGGCGGGGCGCGGCGTGCATGGTGTGGTGTGGCGTGGGGTGGCGTGGCGTGGCGTGGCGTGGCGTAGCGTGGCTGGGCGCGCGAATGCCTTCGCGGCGCGTGGCGCCGCCATCGATTGCGCGGGCGGAGGTCGATCGGCTCCGCTGACCTTTCCTCCGGCTGCTCCCTCCGCTCCGTGCGAGCTCAAGTACGGACGCATTGTGTGCACGCGCTCTGTCATTTGTCATGCGTCCTCAGCACAGGCCTCCCTCCAACGCTTCGTCCTATTTTTTTTTTTTTTTTTTCTCGTCTTGCTCGCTATTCGATAATTCCACTTTGACGTCGTTCCTTTCGAGGTGTAACATTCCCAAGGAGATCGTGTCGACGCCGATCGTTTTATTTCGAAGTGCATATTCACAACAGCACAAAGCTTCCTCGTAGCAGCTGACGGTTTCTTGGTGAACTTCTAAAATATACTGTAATGCTACTTTCGTGTATGATCCTCTTACAATGATGGTTCAACACTTTCGTCAATAACTTCTCCGAAACTGATTTTCCTTTAGCAACAATTTCATTCGTTGAAGAATGAATTCGTTGAGAGAATGAAATATATATCAATGAGATGGTACGAACAAGTGATTGTATTTCATTTATCAATGATCACCAAATATTAGAATATATAAATGATATGCAGTTTACTTCAAGGTACACAGTGCGCCATCAAGTTTTCGGAAAGAATGATCCTACAAGGACCACGCACTTACAAATGTGTAAATTAAAATAACATCTTACGTAAAAAATGAAAATCAATATGTACCATAGGCGATAACAGGTCCTCATGATCTGGGATCACACGAACGATCGTAGAATCTTTATAACGCCTTGGTGCATACATAACTATTTTATAAATTTTCATATTATTTTTTTGATACTTAAGAGTGGAAACAAAAATTGTTTTTCCCGTATTCCCATCGTTCAAAACCAATAAAGCGAAATATGCAACGAACGGATACACACTTACGGTAAGCAAACAAATAACACAAGGTCGTAGAGGTCGACATTTGGGCAAGCGGGCACGTGATGAAGGTCTCAGCCTACGGCCCTGCGGCTTATTCGGCAGTCCCGAGCTTTAACGGCCCGACGCTGGTCGGGCCGCGCCTCGTGCAAACAAACGCCTGCTGCGCGGCGCGGCGCTTCAGCCTACCCGGCGCGCGCTCATCTGCCGGCGCCTAATTGTGAACGCGGTCACGGGGGCGCAGGCGAGGCAGCGGGCTTGTCTCCCTCCAGCCCTCCCGCCACGGCCGTCTTCGCACCCCGCCTTGAGCCCTACGGGGGGGGGGGCAATGATGGAGGGGTGGCGTGGCCGGGGCGACGGCGGTGACGGTGGGGGGGCTGTGTGTGGGGCACGGGGGGAGGGCGGTGGTGATCGCGGTGTTGACGGCGGAGGCGATGACGGCGGCGATGGTGGTGGCGATGGCAGCGGTGGGGTGGCGGTGGCGGTCATGGCGATGGCAGCGGAGGCGGTGGCTGTGACAGGGGTGCCGGTGGCTTTGGCAGCGTTGGCGGTGGCGATGGCGGCGGCGGTGGCGTGGCGGGTGGCGGAGGCGGAGCGGTGTGGCAGCGGTGGCGCGGTGGCGGCGGTGGCGGCGGTGGCGGCGGTGGCGGCGGTGGCGGCGGTGGGCGGTGGCGGCGGTGGCGCGGTGGCGGCGGTTGCGGTGCGCGGTGGCGCGGTGGCGGCGATGGCAGCGGTGGCGGTGGCGATGGCGGCCTCGTCAAATTAAGAAGCTGCCCGCAATTTGAGGGACAACCGCAATTCAGGCTGTCTGTAGAGTCGGATGAGTTTCGCAGCAGGCATTCTGCTTTCGTAAATTGCCTTGCTCGTGACGTAGGCACATATTTTTCATAGATTTGTGTTATAATAAATTCTTTGACGTTTCTATACACAGCTGTTTAATATCAAGCATTAACATCTCAACAGTTTACGAAAATGCGTAGGTAAAATTATTTCCTATTTTCTATCTTAATACGTGTAAGTAATCTGAATTTTTATTCAAAGTTATGATAAATACACCCAAATTTCTAGACCAAAATGTGTCATTGGAAAAAAATAATATTCAACAGGAAGAAAAACTAATCATTTTCCTATAAATTACTCACAGAATCATCATCTTAATATTTCCTGATATTATTAACAGTTGAATCTAACAATTCTGTAATCATATGCGATGTGCAATCGTTCTACCATCTGAAAATCCAATTCAGATTTTTTCGAAATGAAAACACGAATCTAAAAAGAACAGGGTCTGAGTAAAGTCGTAAACATATCAGCATTTCCATTTGCGCACGAAACTTCGTGACATTTTGCCATTCCACTTTTTCGTAGCAGTAATTACGAATGGCAACTTGTGCTTAACCCCAAAGTCATTCATTTTCGCTAGAATAAATTGTACAATAATAAATACGTAACGACCAGAAAGGAAGTGGTGAACCGTTACCTTCCAAGCATTTTCCTTGTTGCTTAAACGAAGTTAGTCTAAATGTCTGTTTTTAACATTAAAATTTCTGCTGAAATCTGAAGATCGAATCGAACTGATTACAGTGTCTGATACATTCTTCGTTTCCATATGCAGCTTTTATCAGATAATTTGAGCCACCGAAAAAATGAAACGAATAAAATTTTGCGTATCAATTTCAAAGGTTTATCGACGTCCCACCCCAACCCATGGCTCTTAGCATAACTTGGATATATGTTACGAAATATAAACATGTATATATCAAATTATGTAATCTTCCTTCAAAACGAATACTTCCGGACCTCTACTCATTCCAGAAGTTACCATGCAGTTTACTTTCCTGTTAATTTCTCTAGGTGTCTTTGAGAGTGATTTTGAAGCAAGATAACATTTCTTGAGACATTTTAAAATTCTAATTTATTTTATTGAACGTGTGGTCCGACATTAAATGTAACGCCTTCTTAAAGCTCCTTTTATTTATAACTACAATAGTACTTTTAATTTATCATGAATGCAAATTTTTTACTGTTTGAATACCAATACCGTTAGACGTTTGCCGACAGAAAATAAAGTCAATTCTCGGGCATTTCAGTATATTTCGTGTTGGGGCGTAATTCTTCCCTTGCAGATAGACATATGAAATCAATATCATATCAACTCACTTTCTACGCTATACCCTATAATAATTAATTACAAGGCAAATGTTTTACAATCTCAGAATACCGCAGCTCTGAATAGCACCAGCTTTTAACTACACAGAAACTGAATACATTTATTTCAAAGTCATTTCTATTCTACAATATGCTTGGTAGACATGGAATAATCTAGTTGAAGAAGAACAAAAGATGTGTCTTATTAAATACTTGTTAAGATGTAAAGAAGAAAGAGTTATAAAAAGTTAAGTAATAAAATAAGAATGCTCCCGCAAATATTGTGTTCACATTTGCATAAAAATTCATAGATGAACATGCGAGGTCTATATAATGTTATCAAAAGTCGTTGAGTAGAGCGTTTTTAAGATATCATTATTTTTCCGCGAGAATGTGAATCACCTTTATAATCCTGGAGAACTCAATAACACGTTTAGAACGCGCGCGCGTGCATGCGTGCGTGCGTGCGTGTGTGTATGAGCGCATGTAAAAAGAACCCACTCCTATCCTCCAAAATAAAATAAAATAAATCGGCGATATGACTAACCGTAGAAATATGAATCTCATACTCAAATGTCTCCAAACCTAGGCATTTAGAATCACCAATGATAAGAAAACATACACCTGAAATACAGTTTTTTAAGAAGAAAAAGTGCATTTTCATATATGAAACAATATATCACGTATATATCACGCAAACAGCTCATAGCGTATCTATTCTAGTGTATGTAATTTTATCATATCTATTATCTCTTGCCACAAGAAAACATCATATGTTATCTGTTTTGCTCAAAGAAAATATAACATTATCTTCCAAAATGCTCTTAGCTCACATTTTCGAAATAATAATACATTTTATAAAACTGTCAGTTGGAAAACATGTTAAATCAAAGAATAAAAAATAGACAACTTTCGGCTTTTAATGGCTTTTACTGAAAAATTGAATAGTGCTGTTTTAAATAGCAGAACACTAATTCAGTTATTTTTAACTTCGAGCAAGTGTGTCACGTTTTCAAATAGTAGAATTGATATTAATGAAAAACTACCAAGAAACGGATTGTTAAGAACCAATGAATAATTATGCATCATTAGTAGCATGTAATGTTCATACCTTATCATATAAGTTTAAAGTAAACAATTCCTTCACGTGAATCGATATCTCTATCGAAATCCACTATCGAATCTTCCGGAACCTGATGTGAGCCCTGGTCACCGCAGAGGATTGCGAACCTTTGTTAGCAGTATGGATTTAATCTCAATTCATATACAGACATTTGAAGTGCAGGGACATTTACAGGTGTTTGCCCAGGGTCAAACGTGTCATATGTGGGAGAAACAGCGATATTAATAGTCAGATAATTAATGGATCCCTGTTTGTCTAGAGAACAAACACTCATTTAACTAAATCGATCTTCCCGAGGTACGTAACCACTGTAACCACTGTTCCAGAGTAAAACATACCTTGAAATACAAGAGAGTAGGTGGAAAAAATTGATTTTCAACTAAACACACTTTTTTGCTCATGTCGGCTATTATCCGGTTGTTCGGCCGCGCTCTATTTGTTTACGAGTAGGAGGCGGATGTTAAAGAAATGTCATTTTTACTTTGTACTTCAAAATAATGCCTTTTAGTATAGACATTAATTTTATGTTATGACAAAAATAAATATTCCATTTTTATAATTTTTTTGCATATTCCATCTATTTCGACCAATAAATCACTTTTTTTTACGTTTCCCGTCATTTTAAAAGATTTTTCCGCTAATTTCATTGATTTTTACATCGTTTTAAGGTAAATTGCTTGAAATAATTTTTACGAAATGCAACAAATTCTCCACATAATTCCTGAGCGGCGTATTTGATTTCTTCGCCCAGAAATTCTAATTTCAGCCGTTATAATTATATAAGTATATAACGCCTATCAGCGCCACTGTCGGTTCGGGCAATTTCGTAATAACTATATATTACAGAGATTTCCTAGTAAATAACAATCCAAACAAAAAAATTGCAAAGAAGTCGATTACGTCAGTAACACATCCAACATAATAAGTTGTTCATCTGAACTGGTTTTGATAAAATACTTTACGTCATTTTTGTTTGCTTTTAGGTCATTTTAAAACACTTTAAGAGCATTTTATTTGTAATTTTGGCGCTGTTTTAGGTCATCCAAATACGCCTCCTATTCATGAGTATAAAGGCGTTACTCTTAGAAGCGACCACTTGGACAGGTCGGGAAACAAATGAACGTCGTGTGTGGTGATGACAAAGCAAGAGATAGTGTTGAACCCATTTACAAATGAGATAACAGTGAACGAACGCACTGACAAAATGAGGGCACGGACATATCCTGCAGTTGCGTTGCCAACGGTGTCCAAATAGTAGCTGCCAAAGCGGTGGCTCCTAAGAGTAATCTCTCCACATACGGAGCTCCTGTTGCTCCATCGATCGATTTGCTCGCGCGGAGTGGCAGCGCTGCGGAGTGGAGCACGTCGTATAAGTTGGCCCTCGCGTGCGGTCCCGTTGCCCGCCGCGGGCGCCTCGAGAGGGGATTCCCCGCAGCTCGCAGCACCGCGCCGCCGCCGCCGCCCCCGCCGCCGCCGCCACCGGCGACGACTCCGCGGGATTCTCCGCCGGGAGGTCAATATTGGCGCCTGGTTGCTGCCGCCGCCGCCACCACACCGGCGAAGTCAACAAGATGTAATAACAAGCAATTATGAAGCACCTCCTAATATCCTCTCTCAGGTCGAGAGATGGCGAGAAGTGCGGTGTGGAGCAGAAACTGTGACGGAACCCGGGAACTAGGGCGTGGGGCGGGAGGTAGAAGTGGGGGAGTGGTCTACTGATTAATGGATAGATTAGTGATTCCGGGTGCGTCCAATAAAATCATTATTTCCGTAAGTGTAGTGCGTGTTTTATGGCGTAATCTGGCGCCGACTTACGTCGGCTTGATGGATTTTCGCAAACAGGTATCTTCTACCAGAAGGGCACAGCCCCATTCGGGACAAACTGTAAACTTCCAACTGGTGTGATAGCGTAGTTCATGTGAGGGTAAGTTTGTGTAAGGAAGAGGGTGAGGATATGACAAGGAAGAGGAGGGAAAGATTGCGCACGGCCCATGGCCCGTTTGTTAAGGTACTGCTCCCGCATTCGTCTGAGATCGATTGATCGGAGAAACCACGGAAAACTATCGCTCAGATCAGCCGGCTTCTAGGATTCTCCTCCAGATAGCGGCTGAATTAGGTCGGTCGAAATCACTGACCTCGGACCAGGAATCTTAGGTCCTGCCGGTCAGAGGCACTGCAGCTGTTGCCCTGAGCCAGCTTTACCAGTGGAAATGGTCGAAGAAGTTTTGTAGAGTGTCGTGAAAGATTAGTGGTTGAGATAAATTCGGAGGTGTTAGTAAAAATCTTACGAGAGGAACAGATATGAAAGTGCAAGAATAATTATGATTTGTGAGTAATGCAGCATTTGCGGTATTTCTGAGACACTTTGTGTGAGCTTGGAACAAGATAGTCTACTGAGAAAATAGTTCTGAAGGTGTAAGATCTTTAGTTTAAGTTTTCAAAACGCAAAAAATAGTTTGAATTTTTCTAAGGCACGGTAGACTTACTAGTTAAATGTTTTGGGTTTAATTTATTAGACCTTCATCTTGATTCACCGGTAGTAAAACTTAAGAAACAAAGCTCTATTGCTTATCTCATAAAAATACGTAACTTTGTTAATTTTATTGTAGAATGAGGTTAAAAAATTCGTAGAAAATGAGCATCATTTTGTACGTTGATGAACTACAAGTGCGTTGAAACAGAAAATTGCATGTAGACTCAGCTTGCAGGTATGCGGCTAGCATAGATGGCTAGGGTAGTGTGACAACAGCAACGAAAGCGAGGGGTGGGGCGAGGAGGGGCGAGCGTTGGCAGAGGTGGGCGGCGTGGGCGAGCGGATGTGAAGGGGTTAGGTGGAGGTCGGGCAGACGGGCGGGCAGAGGCGGGGACGGAGGGACGCGACAGCGGGGGGGCGGACGGGCGGGCGGAGAGAGCGAGGAGCGGACTGGACGGAACAGGTGGGGCGGGACAGAGCGGGGTCGGAGAAGAGGCGAGGACAGGACGGACGGACAGGGTGGGGCGGACGGGGCGGGCGGAGAAGGCGAGCGGGACGGACGGACAGGGTGGCGGGACAGAGCGGGGCGGACGGGCGGGAGGGGCGGACGGTGGACGGGACGGGTGGACGGGCGGACGGGTGGGACGGCGAGCGAGAGGAGCGGAATGAAAACGGAACTGAGTGGAGCGGGGCGGCGCGCATGTGTACGTGGGGCGCGTTGCAGAGTGTGCGCGAGGCGGTGGGAACACGGGGGCGGGCGGGCGGCGCAACGGGTCGGGAGCCAGTAGGCCCGGGCAGTGAGCGCGAGGATGGAAGCGTTCTGAACGTTGATCGCAGTCGCTTGCCCCCTCCCCCGCGCTTGACGTCAACTGCCGTCGAGGGGCTGGGCGGGGCGGGGCGGGGCCGCGGCGTCCGGACGCGGGTCGCCTTGGCGCGCGGGTCGGGGAGGGAGGGGGGGAGGGAGGAGTGTGGGGGGGGGGGAGGGGGGGGGGGGCGGGCGGCGAGGCAAGAAAGTTAGCCGGGTGGGAAGCATCGCGGGTTGCCTCGCTGGCTGCCCACAGGCGCGGCGCGCGGTCGCTCGGCCGCGGAGCTTTGTCCAACGCGCGTGGCCGCGGTCGTGGGGAGGTAGGTGGTGGGCCGAGGCAATTGAGATGACGGTGAGAGACGAGGAGCTGATGGAGGGAGAGACGGAGTTGCAGGAGCAGAGATTAGCGATGAGTTAATAGGTCAAATACGGGCTGCGTGAGAGGAAGATAACTTGTTAGGAGATAGCGCGTCGGTGGTGGATGGTGGGTGGCTGGTAGGGAATGACAACGAATACTGAGATGTGAGCACAGATTTAGTTACTACTCTAGCAGTGAATTCGGTAAAGGCTCTTTGCTGAGTTGGCGAAACTGTTCACAAATGTTGACGCTCCGCTATTGGGTCATTAGTGAGATGTGTATCCGTATACTAATTAAGTACTTGTGTAACATTCCGCGTGGAAGGTATGAAGATGAATATTCCGAAATTGAATTTTGATCAATTACAATGTAGTTCAACAGTATCGATGAACTGGACAAATTATTTTTGTGAATTCCGTCATATCTGAGTTCGTGTCAGAGAGATATGAACTACTATCACAGAGATATGAGTACTATCATACAAAACCGGCATAAACAACAGTTATTTCGGCTGCATAAGATATAATGAGAAACTAGACATATACACTATTTTTTAACATATCCATACGGAAGAATGTCGTTTATTATAAAAGTAAAAACCTGGGAACACCAAAGAAATTATGAAAATCACAAATCGCTCGAATTGGGTACAAACCAAAAGCTTTTTAAGCATGTCCTTCTTGGAGTAGTGATTCTCAAAATATTAATTTCTTATATTGATATATTAAAATGAAAATAATAACTAGCTTATTAAAACTAATTTAAATTTAAAAATTTGACTACTTTGTGGAAGGTTCGAAAGGGTTTGAAAATAATTGGTTATAAAACAAGAATATGAACATAAGAAACCACAAGTCTAGATTTTCGTGCTAGATAAAATTAAAAATATTATATCCACGGATGTAAGATATTAGGCAATGATTCTACAACACAGTGATTTCTGTTACATTTCACAGAAATGCAAAATATAAATTCATAATCCAAAATATAATGCATACACTATTCTTTCTCGAGGTTAAGGTTGGATATATTGGAAAGCACGAAATTTTCAGTACAAAATGTAATTAAATTCACAATACGATGTTTTCCTATGTAAAATGTATAATCATAACAATAATGTAAAAATAATTGGTATTTATGCAAATAAAATAATTAACATATTGAATACATTTCACGTTATTGCAGGATCCCTCGGTCGAAGATAAAGCGAAAATTTATAAATTATTTTCTAACCTCAATCGCAAAAATTATCTTGTAAGATGGCTGCAACTTTACCATGACACTAGTTCTCGCAACCCCGGGTTATATCGGAGCTAAAAAAATTGTGAATGTGCAGAATACACTTCTTGTCAAGAGAATAGAGGAAAACAATTATTGTACTAAGACCGAAGTTCCGTAAAATCTACAGGCTCTCTCTGACCAGATATGTTACTTATAATAACGTTATCACGGCCTCGAACATCACTATTCACTTGACACGCAACCTTGTCGCTGAATGGTCCTCACACCTTGAAACCCGCACATCGTAGCCAACAACTAATAATATCTTCTTAACAAACATTTGTTTCTCGTTTCCTACCGATTGCTACACATCGTTCCCCACCGCGGAGTCGAAGCAGAACGCCCATCCAAACTGTCTCCCTTCCTGCTCGTTTGGAAAAAAGTGACCCGGCGGCGGCGGCAACAGTGGCGATCGCATGGCAAATGTACGGTGCATGCGACCTCGCCACCTCTTCCGCCACCGCTAACGCTCCAACGTCACTATCGATTTCACACAAGTGCGGATCCAGAGACGATTTTTAGGAGGGGAAATTCAAAATGATTTCGTCTATTACGACATATTACAGATTTTGTAAATCGTCTAAGACTTCACTCAGCTAATGCCACGATACGATTTTATTCGTTTCAATGATAATCCAAAAATATATTGCTTGAATATCTCTTTACAAGTTAAAATTAATAGATAATGAAAAAAATTACAGGGAGAGATTTCCCTCCCCGGGGATCACCTCCCTCCCCTGCTTCACAAGTACCCTTCCGGCCCATCACGGCTCTCGGATTTTCCGTAACAATTCGACCAATCGAAGATGTAGACGGAAAGTGTCACAAGTTTATAGAAAAAAAGCAGTGCTACCAATGTCCGGGTGTAGTTGCAAATTCGCAAATTGAAGACGTGTGAATGAGACGTATGTCCATTGTTTTTATTTTCTAGTTTCACACATAAATTTATTCTTAACACTCTTCTCTATTATGCTATCAAATTCTATTTTGAAAATAGCGTTTCTCCAATGTTAAACGGTATATTAAAACCGTTAAATACTGTCTTCAACTACGAGTATAAGGTTGAATGTTAAAAGTTCCTCTTCCTGAAAAAGTGTGTTTAGTGGGGATTTCTTTGACCTTCAATTGATATAAGTTAAAGGTATTTGTTCGGGAGTTTTCAGTAAATGAAAATTCTTGAGGTCAAGGGGTCCCGATCTTCTAGTTTCTAAGATTTCTTTCCATCAATTCCCGGAAGATGGCGGGGCAGAGCCTGAACCGCAGGACATGCACCTCCCGCGCTCCGTCCTCTCATCATTATTAAAAAAGACGGTTTACTCGAGAGGGTATTTATTGTTTTTTTGGACTCTACTGTATTTATTAATAGTTTTTCCAGTTTTTTGAAATCTTTTCAAGACGGTATTGTCCGCACTTTTGATTATACAGCTGTAACTTTCATCACTTTTATGGCTGTTTATCATTTTTCACATTTATGGAGCTCTCATCATTAAGACTAGGTCAAAATTCGAATAGTAATGTAGCCTCATAGGAAGAAAGGTTCCTGAAGTCTCTCGAAGATGATTTGTGGAAGAAAGTGGGCATGGTGGCTAAAGGATTGCAGTTCAGATTACATGTCTTATCAATTTGCCAGTTCATATGACACTTCTGACTATATTGTCAATGCCATCTCCTCTAATTTGAAATAAGTACACGTCTCGTTGCGCATGATGTTATATAATCGCTGTTTATACTATTAATAATAGCAATAATTAAATAAAATAAATAAAAAACAATAATATGCTAGTTATTATTACTTTACGTTAAATGTATTTGTTTTGAAACAAAACATTGATCATGGCATTCAATCTCTTTGCTGGGCTATGATGTTTCTTTCCGAGGAAATCTGATTATGAAAATCTTATTAATTATTTTTTTTATTTATTTTCTCGCAAATATGATAAACATTCTAATTCCTGAAATTAAATTTCCTGTCCATTTCCATTTCATAAATTAAAAGCTCTTTTAAGAAAAATGCTTTGCAATTAAGATAAAAGTAAACAAAAAAAGTAAAACAAATCCTGTTGCGAAGTTATACTTCTTGTTCAGAGGCTTGTTGATTTTTGAAATATTATTCATTAAATCTTCAAGGATGCTCATATTTAATACCTTTTAAATAACTTCAGTATCTATTATTGTGAAGAAAACATAATAATAAATTATTATGAAATTCAGACTACACTAATTCTTATCAAAGTATTTGAAATACACGCAACAATAGTAACCAATTTATATCTTTATCTACGCGTATTATGCGATAAGTTTAGTTCACCAGTTAATTTACAATTGCTACAAAGCAAACAACGAAGTGGACAATCTTATTCAGGGTACCTGCATTTTGTGGTATTACGACATCAATTCAAATTCACTCCGAAGTTAAAATGAAGATAAATATTTTTAAAAGACATTTAAACAATTTTATAACTCGAAAAATTGTTATCCTTAGTCTCATTCCTTAAGAAAATAATCCATTTTATTTTAAGATAAAAAACGTCAAGCCATTTTGGCAGATACTGAGAGTGAAAGATTTTTCGAGGTCGAGAGGGAACCATGTCCCTTTGTAAATATTCTTTGTTGTTGTAGTTTTGCAATGGTTTAGTAGAAACTCGAAACATTGTCAAATATAGTATCGCATTTCTACAAGCCCATTCTCAAAAACCTGCCAAATAACCACGTCGCACGCGGTGCCCTTGACTCTCAGCGGTCAGTCGGCGCGGCGCAGCGGGTCGCAGGGGGCGGGGCCGCCGTGCAGCCGCGGCGCGAAGCAGCGCTTTGCGGCGCAGAATGCCTCGCTAATCCCGCGAATGCACCGCGAGATTGGGCGGCCGGCAAATGGCTCCCGGCGGCGACCCTTTCATGTCACCGCCCCCATCCCCGCCCCCGCCGCTGCAATTCGCCGCCAGCGCGCCCGCGGGACCGTCAAGCCCACTGTGGAAGGTCACGTGGTCACCCGCTCGCCTAAACGCCCCGTGCTCACCGCCGGCACCTCCAGCGTGGACCTGCGCTCCAGCCTTTAATGGAAGTCCACAGTTACGGAAATTGCTGCACTCGCGAGGAACTCACTGCTTCAAAGTTATATAAGTACACTAATGCAAACGTTTTATTTTGTCTAGCGATGAATTTTAATAAAGGAGATTTGTTCATTTCTAAAAACTATGTTGACTTTACTTCTATACGTGTGGGGATTTATAGATTATTGTATTATTCCAATAAATTAGCCGAACTTTCCTTGCTAGGTAGGGTTAATCTGTTTCATTTTGAAAATTTAATCCTATTAATATAAGAATTCATGATGCCTCTTGAACATTTGGTACCAATATTGGTTATATGATTTTTCATTGATTAGCCTTACGAAAGTTGCCAGAGAGTTAAATAATAATCAGAGCACCGTATGGGAAATCAACATATGGATTCACAAACTTACGTTCGTGTCTTAATTGAGGGAAACTCAACCTTGCATAGTACCACATGCACTCGTAAATACTGTACCAGCTCATTAATGAAACAATATATAAGGGGCCATGATTTTGAGAGTACGTTGTTCAATAATTGATAACTTCCGAAACCATGGAAATTTTTAACAGCTGACAGAAAAAGTCATGAAAGCGTGATCGGACAAAATTCTTGTATTTTCATCTTTCTTCATCTAAATTTTTCAAATTTTTAATTACCGCTCGCCGAACCACTAACATCTACTTAAATATGGTAAGCTGTGCACATTATAACCAGGTAGGTTACACAAACTTTGCCACCTCATAACGTTTCTTTTTTACCTGAAATTAATAATTATTATATTTTGCCCAATGAAGAACGTAATCTGGGAGCGTCTACAATCTATGTGTCAAGTTCATTAGACTCTTCTACGTACACTGAATTCTCTCCCAGCCAGTGTCACGGTCTCATGTTCTCACGTTCCAGTTTTGTTATTTCTGTACCTTGTATAAGGCGTTCAAAATACATTACTTGTGAGGCGACTTATTTTAATATGGAAGCATGAAACAATAAGAAGGCGGGATGTTTGCTTTTTTATAATCATGCGCGAATTACATGGTTTGTAGACACATGTCTTATAGTTGAACTGAAACGTCTAAAATTATTCAAAAAATAAGGTCATTCTGAAACGTTTTTGTATCTGGCATAGGCTTATGTTATTCAAATGTTATACTAAGTAGTTAGGATTGTATTGTGCCTTTTCATAAAAATATTCATATTAAATGAAACATTTGCCTCAGTTGTCAATTTTGGTGTCACTGGCGAAGTTTGGGTCACCTACCTCAAATTATTCATGCACTATCAACATCCAGAAAATAAACACTTATTCACTGATTTACTGGCTTGTTATTGCTATGTACATACATAAAATATACATTTCTAGCTTGTAAGGGGTGAAAGTAAGAAAATCTTGATACCAAGTTATATTTTATTATCCAAGGAATCCTTGTAATTTTTTAATTGCAACATACACTAAAAAAATATTGATTTATTATTAATTATTATATAATAATTAATAATAATTAATTAATTATAATTATTTATTATAAATTATTTTATTTTAGAATACGAATTGCGAGTTAAGTTATTCCCTCTCTCACTGTTCTTTGTATTTTATTGCAGAGGGAGTGCATTTCCATCCATATTGGACAAGCTGGTGTTCAAACAGGCAACGCAAGTTGGGAACTGTTCTGTTTAGAACACAACATCCGGCCCGATGGAACAGTTAGCGGCGACAGACTGTTCGATGGAGAACTTCGCGATGATGTCTCCAACGTTTTCTTTAAAGAAACGGGAGCTGGGAAGCAAGTTCCTCGGGCCATAATGGTGGATTTAGAACCGACAGTTATAGGTTGGTTCTCTTCTCACGCACTCCTTTAACTAAACATGAATATTATGACAAAAGTCAACAAAATAAATTATAAGTATCACAACTGGAGAATATTAATTAATTTATCCCTACAATTTCTTTCGTATTTTTGAGTCTGAAACACAACCTATTTTTTTCTAAGATCAAATCTTCATAACGTGTGCGTGAGGGTGTTCTCTTTACTATACTGTAATGAAGCAAATGTACTCCTATACCTTACTACTCGAATGTTACCTGCTTTATTTATTCAATATCAGCCGAACTGTTTGTGTTAACACATACGTAGATAGAGAAAAATGTCTATAGAATATTTCTATTATTTAAAAAAATCCTAAATTCATTTGGCAGACGAAGTGCGAGTTGGACTGTGGAAACAGCTGTTTCACCCGGAGCAGCTCATCTCGGGCAAGGAGGACGCGGCCAACAACTATGGCCGTGGCCACTACACGGTGGGGAGGGACATGATGGACGTGGTGTCCGATCGCTTGCGCACCCTGGCGGAGAGTTGCAGCACCCTCCAGGGCTTCCTCGTCTACAACTCGCTCGGCGGCGGCACGGGCTCCGGATTCACAGCGCTGCTCCTCAACCACCTGGCGTCCGAATACTCCAAGAAGAGTCGCCTGCAATTCGTTGTGTACCCTGCGCCCCAGGTAATCACGCAGGTTCATTTTTTACGCGTTGTTATAAATGCTGTATTATTATTAACGACAAATGAGTCATTCGTTAAATGAAGTTATCAAATAATGAATCGCTAAACGAACTTTGAAGAATGGAATCTGAGCTTTGTGGTCATTGGCTGTTTTTAGATTAAATGGGAATTTATTAACTTTCGAAACTAATTTGGTTAAATTAGGCTTTACTTTGCAAATAAACAAATACAATTGAAATATATAAAATAAATTCTGAAAGTATACCTGAAACTCAAAACATAAAATGTAGTTTACATTTTTTACCTTCAACGTTTACGTTACCTTCAACATTTACGTTCCAAAAACGTTAAGGGATTGCAACAGACTAACAAATGTAAAAAAGAAGAGTGTTTGGCTGAAATTAAAGTATTTGTATCACATGAGAAGCACCAAACTCAGAGGGAATATATATGATAACATTGGTAGAGTATAAGCAAATTCGATAGTATCAGACAACTTTCAATATTCATTATATTACTGTTTATCATTTTGAATATTGTGAACACTACCTATTATACTTCTGCTTCCGACCTCAATTGCATTTACTGTGCATTGTAAAGCACATTATTTATGAATGTGAAAGACTAAAACTTTAATATCTAGATTTTTATTATTCATTTTACTCTTCTATTTCGTAGGTATCGAGCGCTGTGGTGGAACCATATAATTCCATTTTGTCAGTACACGCCACGTTAGAAACTGCAGATTGCACATTTATGGTGGACAACGAAGCAATATATGACCTATGTGTTCATCAACTTGGAATTGGGCGCCCATCATACAGCAATCTTAATCGGATTATCGGACAAGTAGGTGACATCGCTTTTTACGTTATTTACCGTCAACAACAGACACTAATGTGACTGCTTTCCTTTTATCTTCAGGTCGTATCATCAATAACGGCGTCTCTTCGCTTTGATGGAGCGCTCAACGTGGATTTATCAGATTTCCAAACCAATTTGGTCCCATACCCACGTATCCACTTTCCACTGACGACTTACGCACCCATAATCTCCAGCGAAAAGGCTAATCACGAGCAAATGTCGGTAGCGGACATCACGTCCGCCTGCTTCGAGCCGATTAATCAGTTCGTCAAGTGCGATCACAGGAGCGGCAAGTTCATGGCCTGCTGCTTGCTGTATCGCGGAGACGTCGTGCCAAAAGATGTTAACGCCGCGATAGCCACCATCAAAAAGAAGAAATGCATTCAATTTGTCGACTGGTGTCCCACAGGGTTTAAGGTAACGGCATTAGAAATTAAAACTTAAGATACATTTTGTAATGAATTGTAATGTATTGAAAACAATATTTGTTTTTACCATATAATATTATATTTCAACAAATATGAATGTTGAATAATTTAAGAAGTGATGCGTATTGAAAATGTTAAGATCAAAGCCAAACACTGATTCCTAATTTGGAGAAAGCAGTATATAACATTTCGTATTTTGACATATTAACACCAGAGAGAAGCTAGCTGTTTAACGCACTATAATTTTAAAAAAATTGAATTTAATTTTGCAGGTTGGCATTAATTCTCAAAAGCCTTCCGTAGTAGCTGGCGCGGACATGGCCCCAGTCGAAAGAGCAGTCTGTATGTTATCGAATACAACGGCCATTAACAGCGCCTGGGCTCGTGTCAACAAGAAGTTCGATCTCATGTATCAGAAGAGAGCATTCGTTCACTGGTATATCGGAGAAGGCATGGACGAAGCGGAGTTTGAAGAGGCGCGACACGATCTAGCTGCGTTGGAGAACGATTACAGGGAGGCTGAGAAAGAAAGTAGTTCGCCCGACAAGTCAGACGGGGAGAACAACGACGAATATTAACCACGTCTCTCTATCACCGAAGATTACAGACGATATATTCAATTTAAAAACGTGTTTTTATTTTTTTTAACGTTCAGAAAATTTGATGTATTTTTATGGTGAGCTGATTTTTGACTTTTGGATCATGTAATAACATCCTTTCCGGCCATGCATGTATACTTTTTTTAACATTGTCATTTGATATTAAATTTTTTATACTCTAATTCAAGAGGTTTATTTTGCATACTCAATTTGATTGAAATACGTGCCTGATCTACTTTACCTACATCATATTTTACTTGTTAAATTGTTTCTTCGATGTAACAATAACTGATTTTGTATTTGATAGTTCTAATAATAAGAAACACTGTAAGCAAAACTAATCAATGCGCATGTATGTTGTTAGGGTTGTAGACAGCGTACTTAATAAGAGTTTAATTTATTATAACCTCTCAAAACATTACATATATTTTGCTACGAAACAATGAAGTCCACCCTGTTCAAACCAGTAACCCTTACGTACCATGCAAACCTATTACCGCAAATGAACCGGCTACCAGCAGAAAGGCCTTACTTCAGAGCTTGACCCAGATATCTGATAATTTACACATGTGCTTAGGCACGAGTACACCTTGGAGTTACTCTTCCACGGACAGCGCCGCGTCTGAGAGTGCTGGTCGGGCGTTTGAGCGTCAGAGGTGGCAACGGGGGGCGGCAAAAGGAGAAACTTCGCCGGCCGAACGGACAGCTAATTACCTCTTTGACCGCTGGAGGGCGCGGTGGGCGCGTAATGACAGCGGCGGCGGCCCCCCATGGGACCGCGACCGCCCCCGCATCTGTTTTGACGAGCTCTCGGCAGAGCGCGCGCGCGCTCGCTCCAGTTTCATGCGCTCTTTGCACATTCGGCCGAATCCCTATGTGGCACCTCCCCGTCACTCCCCGCCTCACCCGGTCCCGCCCAGGCCCCGACCCAACCCGATGTACCATTAGGAAAAGCGCCTCTGAAAGCCACGGGGAGTGCAGTTTAATAGGATGTCACTGTAGGCGAACTCCCGCACGTGATGCGGACGACCTTTCGCCTCCTCGAGGGATCAAAATATTTTCAAAAATGGGGAATCCCTCTCCCTTTGGTCGCTTTGCATATATGCGTGCACGTGGGGTGGACGGAGTTTATTGAGAAATCAACACGAGGCCTATTACATTCATACGAAGGCAGAATTTGAGAGAGGAGGATTTGAGAGAGGAGTGAAATATGTGAAACGTGCGGAAGAGCTTAAAATTATGTCCAAGTCTCGCGACCAGTAGAAGAGAAACTTCTTAGATCCAAAGGAAACGTACATTTCATGTATTTAATTTTTCCATTTATAACATTTTCTAACGATTAAGAAATAGTTAGGTGGAATTTAATTTAAGACAATCTCTTTTTATTCAATAAAAACAACTTTTTTTATTTGTTCATCAAATTTCAGAGATTCGTACTCCTAGAAAGAAGTTGTAGGTTTATGACAGCTGAAGTAGGATACTAGTAACCTAATACATTTAAAATTCTAAGGATATTTTTTTAAAAATAAGTATGAGCTTTCTACTCAACTAAATTTCATTATTTTTTCCTTACGTCAATTGTAGTGTGCCCTAAAGGAGTTACTACTTGCTCTAATTAGCTGGTTTTGTAATAAATACTAAAAAAAACTTTAATAAAAATGAGCTCTTACCGGTCGCCATTTGTCCATTACTTCATTTCCAAGCCCAACTATAATACTTGGACCTGTTTTGTTTACAGATGCGAATTGAAATAAATGTAGCAAAAGCAGATGTGTCTTTGTCGGAAGTGAGTGATTAGTGAAGCGAAGACCGCAAGGTTTTAAGTAGGAGATCGATAAGCCCGAATGAGGGCGAGTTAAATCAAAATGTGTAATACATTAATCATAACGTACAAATCTCATATATTTACTTAAAATATAACACACAAGCGCTGCCTTATACTACATACACACTCAGTACACACTTCGTCCAAGGCGGGCACGTACGCACTCGGCAAGCTAGAGCCGGGAGCTACCAGTAAGCCCCATGCAACCCCATGCAACAAAGCAGCCATCGCCGAAATGTAGCGAGAACTACTCGTTTCACTTTACGTCTGACTCAAGCCGATTTTCCCTACCCGTAACTAAAAAAGTTTCACACATAATGTTTGATCGAATAAAATAAGGATTTTCCACTATCGACATTATCGAAGTAACATATAAAAGCAAAAAAATGGGAATACATTTTTAATTGCGATTTCCAATTACTGATTTTTTATCTCTCTCCCATTTGTTACCGAAGGAACAACATAAATTAAACAGTAAAATAGTATTTTATCACGATTTCCACGACAATAATGAAACATATTTTATAGTTATACAGTTACAATCAATAAAGTTGATACAAAATAAAATGCAAAATTCTAAATTGCGAGAATGCATAGGTATATAGTATATTTAGCACCATTTTTTGTAGCCGAGTAAAATTTTAATTTTATTTCGCCATTTCTTTTACATCTATCATTTTTAAAGGACTTGATTAACCGTCACTTTAAATCAGAGAGAAATTTAGCACGTCGAGAAAGTAAATGCAGAAAAATGTCATTTCGAACATCCAATACAGACGCGTAACGGATATAAATCACGAGCTTCAACAGACGTCGATTACTGTGGAATTTTTCTCGCTGCGATGCCGATGAATTACTTTCAGCGCGTGCCCCGGAGCGTGATTCGGACCCTTTGAGGAATCTTTTATTTTCATCGCGTCCGTTGCGCTCGGCGCGCGTTGTTGGCAGCACTGGAAGCATTAGAGGAGACTCTTCAGGTCGACATTTTCGATCTCCACCGCCCCCTGAGAGCGCCCGCTCTCCGCACGTATTTCACCCTTGCCATTTTGTAATGGCTCCCTGAGGTCTGTCATCAAGGAAATACGATAGTTGTTTGAAGTATTTTACTGTTCTGCACTACTCCGGCCCCTCCCTCTGATTTAACCCCATGCATATAGCAGCTAAGTGCAGTTGTACCAGATATGAAAAGAGAGAAAACATGTAATAGCTCTGGCCAGCAGCGTACGGAACTTTAAAAAGTTCACAACGTCTACCGTTCCGAAATTACATAACCGCTTTACATGTTTCGTTAAGGATGTTTATGACTGTTGAAAGTACAAAATTTTGCAATATAAACGTAAGAGTTAAGAACAAAACCTTTGAAATTGACTGTTCCATTTTTTGAACAGTACAGTAAATAAACATTAAGTGGACAGACCTCTTTAGGCCACGTTCTCCTTTACCAACGCCCCCTGATATTGACCCCTGAGACCCACTAATATTGAGATTCACAAAAAAATTACCTTTGCCATCATGTAATGAGTCCCAGCTATCTGTCATCTAGATAATACATATTTATTTCTTTAGATAATTTACTTATTTAGTTTGAGTAAATAAAATTGAATTTTCTATTTGGCAAGAGGCTCACTTTTTCTTGACATATTGGCAGAAGCGAGAGGAGTGAGGGGTATAGTCAATTTGACGGCAATGCAATCAAATCTAATCTACCGTGGATCTATTGTCCGAGTCTCCTTTGTTTTCTTTGGTCACCCCCGCGGATAAACTTATTCAAAACAATGCAGGCGTCTGGATTGTGTTCGAGTGATATGGACCACGACTTGTTTCCTGGTAGCGTCGTTTTGTATACTAAACGTTATACAGGACCCGTTTTCCAAGATTTTTATTGATAAATGTGAATGAAATAGACAATAATACCATTTCGATTGATTAGTGATTCCGGGCACGTCGACTTCTAAGATCACGATTCTCATGAGAGAAGTTCATGGTTTTATCGCGGTTGACGGCGGTAATCTTTCGCAGATGGATGGCGAGATCCGGCGCCGATGTACACGTTGCCTTGCGAGATTTTCCACAAACATATCTCCCATCAGCGGTGCACCGCCCCTGCCGGGACAAACCGTAAGCTCTCCCGGCATGTGTAGTAGTGTAGTGACTGTAGGTGTAAGAGGTGTAACGATAGGACAAGGAAAGGGAAAGAAAGATCACGCACGGTCCGTGGCCCGTTAGTTAGGTACCGCTCCGGCATTTGTCTGGTGTTAACAGAGAAAGCACGAAAAAAGAATCAGAGAAGCGGCTCTGCCACTAAAATTTTCTTCTCGACAGTGACTGAATTCGAACTAGCTATCAACCTCGTGTTGAAATCCCTGCCACAGTCGGGAGTCGAATCCTCTGATCCGGGTCAGAGGCACTGCAGTGACATCAACTGATGCCCTGAGCCACCTAAGCCAATAATATTGTTTAGAAATATGAATAAACTGGACAACACCTACACGCGAATTACGGTAATTACGGTTTACTCGTCGTCTTAGTTTGGCAGACGCCTGGAAAGACTCCCGTACAATTTTGATGTACATTTTGTTACAGATTAATCATTATATTTTACGATGGTTGCTCTAAATGTAAGATTTTCTTTGAAATGTGTATGCAAAGGTTTAAAATCAGTTAGGCAAATGTGTAATAAAATCTATGTGAAAGTTTTAACAAAATATTTTTGATTTTTTCACTGATTTGTTCACTAATCCCTTGTTGGAGAGGACGCGAGAATAATGACAAGAAACTTCTCGGTTTCAAGGAATTGGGTTGCATTTTTTTTCTCATACACTAATGGTTTTCTATTTTTTTGTTTGTTAAAAATGGTTTAAAGTTAAGAATGGGTAACTATTAACACTTACCAAATACAGGTCTTCCACATGAACAATTTGTTTTGGTTTTATGCTTATTTAATTAAAGTTAATGCAATAACTCAGTAAAATACACAGAAATAATAATAATCAGCATTTCAATAATAATAATGATGATGATAATAAAGCATTTTACCGCTTATATTTCTTTACTACTCCCTTTCGCCCAGTGCTCCTCTGCTTTGCTCTCAAAATACAGTATAATTGCCGTCTCTGCTCCAGGAGCACGGAAAAGAGTCAGTCCGGTGAAAAGAGTACGTAGAAATCTGCACTGACTCTCCACGTCAAGTTCACAACTGTTTTGATAGAGAATAAATTGAACACATTGAAATAAAAATGTTTTTTTTATATTTTCATCTTAATGGGATCAAAAGCAGAAACGTTTGAATGGAAGTCCCTGTCAATGTCAGTAATAATAATATTTAATAAAACTAAATTTTTTCTTCGAATATTTATATAGAAATACCGACAAGAAATCTCGCAGCAATAATCATCAGCAATTTTGTATAGTCGAAGTGGGCGCACAGAGATCTTCCAAATGGCGGGGAGTGATGCACCAGGAAAAAGTTAGCCATCATTCAGAGGAAATTCGCACAGCAGGCTGGCGCACAGGCACGAACCGTTCCGTGGTATTGCACTGAATGAGGTACACTTTAAAGGGATTCATGGCGGTGAATTGCAATGAATAGGCCGAAAATGAGAAGAGGATATCCAGGCGATTCTGACGTATCAACTTGGGCTCTCGGTTGATTCAGCTACTAATAAAAATTAAATTAAACTACCTGTGTTTGAGGAATTTTAAAACATAGTCAATAAGACGGGATTGATAATCGATTATAAATAAATTCCACGATTTATGAACATAATAAATTATATACGTTAAAAATAATGACTATGGTCAGTTTAAGTAGTGATTCGTTTGTTTCCTGCAAGCTAATCTTAACTGACGAACTGTTTAAGATTTTAAATTATTTTGAATCTGTATTTTCGTGGACTGCATATGAAAAAGTCTCATAATATTTATTAACAAAATTTTTAAGAATATTATTTAACTTTTACTTAAGAGATAATATTAAGATCATATCATCACACAAATTTTTGCATTATAAAGTTCTACATATAACTGAACTACTGGAGAGTGAATTGGTAAAATCTAATTTATGAGTTTCATTACATAAAATTAATCTGTTTCTTACGAAAAAATTGGTAAGATGTATCATTTTCGTTTTTTAAAATCAATATTAAAGGATTTTGTTGATGTGTATAAAATGATAGTAAAGGAGTATTATGTTAAACTCTACAATAAGAAAGAACATATTCAATAAAATTGCATCTGATTTATTCACATTATATATAATTCTGGGCAAAAAACAGTTAATCATATCAACAACGCGCTTCTACAGCCTTCCTCTTTGTTTCATAGCCAATGAAATAAAACATTTCAATGTATTCTATAACATTATTTCAAGTATTTCAGTCAAATGTACTTAACTACCAAAAGCCAAAACGTACATAAGTGTAAGTAGCTAATCCCTTTTATCTAACAATGTGTACAGGAACTCTACAGAACAACACTGAACTGAACTGAATTGAATTGAATTGAATTGAATTTGCCTTATTTTACGTGGCGAGACCCGAGCCATCAGGCCCGCTCTTCCGTCTGACCACGCAATTTCGCTACGTTCCTTTCACCAACTCGGAGAGAAAGGAGGTATTTCTTGGGCGAGAAACAGGCGATTTTGAATTTAGCTCAGAGGCGTCATTTAGGCTTGAGGATCTTTTACATGCAAGTAAATCTACGAACATGGGACAGCCGGCTTTACTTCCCCTCCGAAGGAAGGCGTACGAAGGATTTTTTCGCCCTTAAAAATCCACGGCTTCGATCGGGTTTGAACCCCCTTGGGTACAACAGTCCAGTACGCTAACCGTTACACCATCGCCAACATTCGTGAGCTACAACACTAGAACAACTCGAAAAATATGAATTTTAAGTTATGACACTGATTTAAAATATTTTATAACTGTTATCATTAACAGAATACCTGTAAAAACTTTCATTAAGGCGAAAGCATTACTGAATCTGTTAGTGAGTGTGTGATACCCGTAATTCAACTACTATTTAAAACTTTAAACGCGTTTATCTCGAAACTTTATTTTTCAATTTATACCAATAGTGCATTTGATAAACAACATCTATAATATAATGAATTCATTAATCTTATTCCATTTTACGTATAACTTCCGAAATTAAGGCTCCGCAAGTCCTCATGACATCTCTGGACCAAAGGGCTTCCAGACAATTTCCTCTTGTCCACAGGTCTTTTTCCCCCGCTTGCATTGTCGACCGCCAACAAAACCCGTCGCAGCCGTCGAGCGCCGAGGCAGCTCCCCCGCTCAGCGCGGAGTCCATCACGCGGGTCGCGGTGGTCGGACATTCGCGCGAATTAGCGCTCGCAGAGAAAGAGGGCGCCCGACCACCGCGCCAGGTCGGAGGGACGAGGCGGAACGGGGCAGAGGGGGTGGATGAGCGAGGGCGGGGTAGGGGAGGAGACGGTCAACGCGGGGAGGAGACGGGAAGGGGCGGAGAGACGGAGCGGGCCGGCGGCCGGATGGGGCAGGGCCAAGTCTGGCGGAGTGGAGGAGCGGTGGCGAGGAGGTGGAGACGAGCAGAGCGAGGAGGTCGAGGGCGTGGGTGGGGTGGGGCTGGGGAGCGGGCGGAGGCGGGCGGGAAGGCGGAGCGTGGCGGGGCGGTGGCGGGCGGGGATGGGCGGGGCGGGGCGGAGGCGGGCGGAGCGGGGCGGGCGGAGGCGGGCGGGGCGGAGAGCGGGCGAGGCGAGGCGGGGCGGTCGGTGCGGGCGGGCGGAGCGGGGCGGAGCGGCGGGCGGACGCGGACGGCGGGAGGGGGCGGAGCGGAGCGGAAGCGGAGCGGAGCGGAGCGGAGCGGAGCGGAGGCGGAGGCGGAGCGGAGAGCGAGGGAGGCGAGCGGAGCGGAGCGGAGCGGAGCGGAGGCGTGAGCGGAGGCGAGCGGAGGCGGAGCGACGGCCGGAGGCGGGGGAGCGAAGCGGAGACGGAGCGGACGGCGGGCGGAGCGGCAGCGAGAGCGGAGCGAGACGCGAGCGGAGCGGGCGCGGGCAGCGGAGCGCAGGGCGGGCGGAAGGTTGGGGCCGGGGGGGGCGTCCGCCGCAATCCGCGCACCTGCAATCGAATGGTGGGCAGCGCGGGAGAAGCGCACGTTGTAAAGGTGGACGCCGGCCGCGGGCGACTCTATTGTGGCGGTGGCAAACGCGCGTTTAAACTCACGCGCGCCCGCGGCCGCGCGAATGGGAGCGGTCGCCAATCCCACGCCCACGCTCACGCCCTCCCACCCCATCTCATCCCTCAGGGCTTCAAGCGGCTCACACGGCCTCTGTGCCCTTGCACGTGGGCGGAGCAATGGAAGGCGGATTCGCTTTTTTTGCGGCAGCGCGGCGGCCTTGTTTTATGCGAGCACTCGTTCCAATCGCGCTGCTACGTTATGACGTCGCACGTAAATTGACTGATAGGTTGATTAATGTTTACGGGCCTGTCAATCCTAAGGCCATTAGAGTTGTGTTGTAGGAGACTCAGGACACAAAACGAAAGTAAAAATCTATAAACAGTTTATTTCGAGCGGCGGATTATCGCTTTACAAATACTGTCCAAAATACGAAGCCAGGTAACCAAGTATTTAGAAGATGTACCATAAGAGAGCCTAGCAATCTAATTATCAGACGAAATCACATGGTCGTAGCTACGTCGTTACACAATATTCCAAAAGTCTATTTAGTTTCGTTATCGTACGCGATCAAAATCATTCTCTGCCAGGTATCTCCTACCTGCGGGGCACCGCCCTATACGGAACAATCTCTAAACTCCCGACTGGTCTACCGTCATATGTGGTAGTGTAGTGTCTGTAAGTGTGTGTAAGTGTGTGTAAGTAAGGGGTGAGGATAAGACAAGGAAGAGGAAGTAAAGTTCACATACAGTCAATGGTCTAATTGTTAGGGTAGAGCTCCTGCATTCGTCGGGTGTTGATCGGAAATACCATGGAAAACTACCGATCAGAGCCGCTGGCCGCTAGAATTATTCTTCCGTCTGCGGCTGAAAAGAAAATTATGTCACCATCGGAACTCAACCCCTGGGACCTTTGAATCAGAAGAACTGCAATGACATTAATTGATGTCCTGGACCCCTAAGAAGGCCGTCCCACTTAAATGAAACAAGTGTTGAACAGTAAATTAACAACAGGATGGTAGGAGAATGCGATACTATGAACACCAAAGATTGTTGAGGAGAGTTGGTCTAAAAGCAGGGACAAGCTGATATATCTGAATGAATAATTTCACAAATAATTCATGAAAGTTGTATTGCAACGGCCATTAAGGTTTGAAAGAGACTGCGAAAGAAAACGAAAGATTTGGTGGATAAAATTACCATATAGCAAGTCGTAAATTCTTAAAATCCGTAAATCTGATGGACGAATGCCACTAGACACACCGTTTAATTGGAAAAAATTACACGTTTCATTATTTAACTTTCGAGTTTCTATTAAAGAAGCATTTTTAAGAAACGGTGGCTAGGTATCCGTGGACGCTGTCAGATAAGTTGTTTCTCTGCAGCCACTGATTGATTCAAGTTGGAGACGTGTTCCAGAGCGCGAGATTGACATGAGAGATCGGCGCCGTTTGAAAATAGAAGGCCCATAATCCCGTTATCTTCCTCCAGGGAAAGTAGATTAATGCAATATTTTACACTTATGACAAGATTTGCCGACGTACACTGAGCCTTTTTTTCCAACAATGGACCTATAACAGGGATGCGTTTTAAAAGCTCCTTAGTCTTTCAGAAGTGTAAGTAAAACTAATTTTAAAATGGAATCCGCCTCATATGACAGCGCTTATTTACGTGTCAATGGGTTTTATATCGCAGCTAACACTACATTCCTCCATTAAATATTAAAATTTATCATATGTTGGTAATGTAATAAATACCATAAAACACTTCAACAAACAAACATTATAGTAAGGTTCGTGATTTAAATTGAGACGATACAGCAGCAAATTCTATCTGCTTTGAAATTTGTTTTTGAAACGGTTGCTTTAATATTCTTATAAATTCGGTATTATCATATGGAGGTAAGTTTTATTTTATCATTTTAAAAATAATCCATAATTACAAAATTATTGTTAGTTGTAAAGAAAAGAAATAAAACTCTCTTTCTAGTCTTCTTGATGTAAAAAACAGATAAAACACGCTTTCATTTTGTCAGTAATCCGCCTGAAAAACACCCAAAAGAATATACGTACAAACTCTGTTAACAAAACCAAACTTTCTATAGAAATCTAGCATTGAAATTCATTTATATACTTTTGCCGTACGAAATATTATTCGCGACCAATAAAACTCTTATCTAATAACCCAGAATGTTTCCTCTTCATCTAAATAATGAAGGATGCACACAGCTCGCCAGGAATCCCACGCAGGCAACGAACTTGCGATGCTTCTAGAATCCGTGGAAAGCCGAATTCTCTGCAACAAGTTCCTGAGCGTGTTTACCGCGGATGCTGCGCGCTTCGTGCGAATTAAGAGCGAGCGGCGTAAGTCCGCGTCGAAACCGCAGCGAGTTGTAGTCGATATTTCGTTTCGACCGATGAGGGGCTTCCCCGCACCGCCGCAACTTCGCCTCTCGAATGTTTTAAACTGCTCTTCGGCCCGGCACAGCCCACTCCCACCCGGGAAGGGCATCTCGCCACTTAACTCCGGATATTAAGGGGCGCCGATGGACGGCTCGGGATATAAGGGAATATCTGAAATTCCAGACCTGGAGAGTACTGAATTGCTCGTGATTTTGGTTGGTTTGCGACTGATTATGCTAGTTTTTTTAATTCGGATGACATAATTTGGTTTGCATTGCTAAAAAGCAGACAGGGTTAGTCTGTTTGCATTTTTTAACGTGAATGAAACAAAACAAAATCCTAATAAGAAGAACAAAAAGAAGAAGAAGAAGAAGGAGTAAATTATTAAATATACAATTGATGACGGAAAATTCCCGTACATATCCATATCCACATACAACCCTTAATAAAGTTATTTATGCTACTAAAATGTTTAATATTTCGGTAATACTTTGCATTTCTTATCCTCTACATTTGTATACTCTATGGTAAGTTCTCTTCTAAAATGTCACGGGCGTATCATATCAAGCAACTTAGAGCATTTAAATATCAATTCGATAAAGAATCAAGGATTCGATAAAGAATCAGACGATGTTACGGATTCATCGTCATGTTCACCAATACGGTCAACCCAAGGGACAACCCTATAAATGCCAAGTTTTAGCAGCTAATGTTAATGAGAGCAGACATCCTCTCCTCAAAAAGTCAACTTAAAAAAACATTCAACTATCTGAAAATGGGTACAACAAAATATATTTCTGAGGACTTCGAAATTCATAGAATGTATTCGAGCCTTCTGCTCTTCGCTGCACAGTCGGGTTCTTAACTCACATCAACGATACTCGACTCGACTGTACATCGAACGTTTAGAACAAGGCCGTGACATTTACGCAAATGACCTATCTAAAACTTTGCGTTTGAGCTTAAAAATCCGTCACGCTAACGCAAACTAATTTTGTGCCCGGTCGCCGGAGGGAGACATTTGTTGGCAAGACGAGCACACGTGCGGCGGATATCAAATACCAAGGAGATCCTATTGTATTTGCCGAGTCTGGAAACATGTCGTGATAATAGAGAATGTGGGGTTTTGTCCATTTAAATCCGTATCCCGTGGCTATTTAAATCCGTTAAAAGGGCAATAAGTTACAGCGATAATCGAGTGCGCTGCTTCACCAGATGTCATTCGTTGAACAAATATTAATGTTGCAGACATTTTTATCGTGAAGAAGCGTTGAAAAATTTGCGTTTTTCGCACATTTATCAATGCTTCTTTACGATTAAATTGTCGGATAATACCAGGAGATTAAATTGTAATTATGACTCGTGAAAGTAGAAGTTACTTATTTAGGTAGAACGATAGTTCAAAAAACGCCATTCTAGTATCCTACAATTTAAAGGGAATCTTATTCAGAAAGTTAGATAAATATTTGCTGCTCGCGGTGATAATAGATGTAATAATTGTACAACTTGAAGTAACAAGTTTTATACTTTGAATGCCTACTAAATATGATATTTCCTTGAATATTTTTAATTTGCTTTTGTACAGCATTTCATGTTTTCTGAAGTTTGGCTAACATAATGAAGTCTTCTAACGTACCTTATTGAAGCCATTATTATTCATTGAGTGCATTATTAGCAATCTATTTCTGTAAAATAATTCACAAAATGTATAATTTGAACTCATACGACAAGATAATATAATTTATTATTTACATCCTTGTATTTGTTTTTGAGATTTTAACGTTTCATGATTAGAATCAATGTGTAATCAACCAATGCAGATTTTATGTTGGTAATATAAGAAACTGCTCACATAGAAGTATACATTGGCACAATAATAAAGTTTATCTTGTCTTAATTATAAATTAAAAAGTATTTGGGACCAAATATTTTGTTCTCAAAATAATCGATTTCGTAATTATTTTTAGCACAGTTCCCTAATAAAGTCCATGATAAACTTTTAATTCACATATTGTCTATTAATTGGGGAACAAAAATTCTAAGAGAGCTATCAAAAACTTAAAATATTTCATGGTATATTCTACCATCGTTCAACCGTCATGAAAACTAATTTATTTTTCACTTTTTTTACATTTATTTTCAACTTTTTACAATATGATTTCGCGAGGTCGAAAAACTTGTCAACATAACCTGGGACAACATAACTTTCACCCTAATATACACACAAAAAATGAAAAATGAATTATATGAGTCGTCATTATCGACAATGTTTATTTCAATATTGACGAGTCAATATTAATTGACGATTCACATAATTATTTCATTGTAAATGCAAACGAAAACTCACGACAATACCAATATACACACAAAAACGTAATGAGTCATCATCCATGTAATTAAGTAGTATATTATAACCGCATTATGTCATTCTTGGAGAACGTGAGTTGGTGCAATAGGATTTCCTGCTTTCAAAGGCAGATTCACTTACTGGCGAACCGCCCCAATAACCAGGCGGGCCCTCATCGCGTCCAAGTAAAAGTTAGAGCAGCCTGGCGAGGATGCTCGAGTCTTGGGAGTCAAAGAAAGTAGCCCCGGGCGAGGCAGTTGGGCGAGTTTCCTCCTCGAGGGCGCGCGGCGAAAGAGGGCACTGCGCTCGCGGCGATTCATTCGGAAAACGAGAAACGGGGCGCGCCTCTCCTTCCGGCAGCCACCGCCTTCCGACGCAGGCGGCGTTCGAGAGGCGCTCGAGAGATGATCGAGCGGCGAGCGCTCTTGCGGGCGGGCGACTCGAGATAACTCGCGATGCGTGCGCACAGGCTGAGGTTAGCTTAGGGCAGCAACTGATGTTACTGCGGTGGCTTTGACCGTGAGGTCCTCGGTTCGAGTCCTGAGGGTGGCAAGGATTTTCGACACTAGCTACAAAGCTAGGTCGAGTTTAGCCGCTGTCAGGAGAAGAATTGTAGCAACCGGTTGCTCAACAAGTAATAGGTAGTTTTCCGGGGTTTCTCCGATCAATATTAGGTGCATGCCAAAGCAGTAACCTAACAAACGGGCCACGGACCGCATGCGATCTTTCCTTCCTGTTACTTCTCCTTTCCTCGCCCCCTTATTTACACACACACACACACTCACATGCACTACACTAACATACAACCAAGTATTCAATACGTGACCCGTCCACTTCACTGTTTTTCAATAAATGTGAAAAAAGTATCAAAAATTTTACACTTTTCAACGCAGTGTTTCACTCAAAAAATAGAGTATTACTTAATGTATTGTAAGACATGTCAAGTTATTTTCTGTAAATAAATTTGTAGGTAAAAATAACAGAAGAACAGAAATGTTACCTAATAGACATGCCACAATTTTGAGTGATCCTGCAGCCTTATCGGGGGACCAGTCGGGAGACGAGAGATTGTCCCATCTGGGGCCACGCCACACTAGTGGGAGATATTTGGAGGGGGAAATTTTCGGCAAGCCGACGTGGGTCGGCGGCGTATCTCGTCATGCAGCGGGGGAAGGTTATAGTCCTCTCCCTCTATAAAACACACTGGGACACTTACGGAATTAACAGTCTTATCAGTTGACGCGCAATCAATCAACCCGAGTGCGTGAAACAAATATGTTTAGTTGAGGGTCAATGTTCCCGTTGTCTCCGGAGCTTCTCTGACCAGGAGGACCTAGGTTGGAGTCTTGACAGAATTCTATTCTCGCCTCTTAAGTACAGTTCCATGCGCTACATTACCACACCAGTCGGAAGCCTAGAGCTTGTTCTGGAGAAGGCGGTGTCCCTATGGAGGTGATGCCTGGAGAGGGAAATCTCCCGCAATCTGACTTTTAGTTCGACAACAGTTCGCACCTTCCAGAGGGGGAGGAACACACTCACCTCACGCGACAAGAAACTACAGTACGGGAACCAATGACTATAGTAGTTGACGTTCCCGGAAAATCAATCAAACCAAATCGAGTGGGTGGAGCCGTCAACGGGTGAACTGCCAAACTGCCTCGTTTAAATTTCATCCAATCATGATACACTAGCTATACAACGCTGACTGAAATACCGTGGACTGTTAAAGGCACGCATTGGTATTTGAAAAATCCCCCCTCGTAGCCTTTCCCCGTTGCAGCGTCAATGCTTCTCAATTAATCTTTCGTTCTAAATTTGACATATCCAAAAAATCACTAGCGAAGCACTTCTCATCGTCTTCAATACTAAGACGACACCGATATGTATTATTGAAAAAACATACTTCTGAGCCTCACGGGCATGATCGTTTCAATTTCAAATAATCGTTCATTTTGTCGCTGCAGTAAGTCAATACCTTCTCGTAGAACAATAATAATGTTCAAAATCCCCAACTTATTTCCCTTCGCAACTACTTTTTATTACACAAAACGAATATTTTCATGCTATAAACGCAGTTTCTATGTGTATTCATAATTTACATATTTATAAATGAGTTAGTACAGAGATCCCAAAGCTCAAAAAACACTGCACTAATTGCACTTTTCCTCCTAGTTTTTCACACAGTTTTGAACTGTTTTTTACATTAAATAAATCAATAAATCTATCAAAATCTAAACTCCATTTTTAATTAATCCTACGTTTTATACTCCATATTTGAATAACTTTGGCTAACCTTCCTTTGGCTTATTTCCCCCTCCGCATTCCAAACGCTTAATAATTCACCTTTATATTTACACTTCACGACAATGGCAGTCCTATGTATTTTCCTCATAAAGCAAGGCCCTTGACAAGATCTGTTACTTTTTTACCAACCTGAGAGGGCTCAAGTCTCGAAATGTGTCGCCGGATGTTTTTTTACAACAGTCAGCGCTCGTCGGAGCCCTTCGGCAACGGGGGCAGAGAACGCCGCCCACGCACACAGCGAGGGGTAAAAGCAGTGATGGAGAGGCGCATCAAGAGATCTCTGAGAGAGTTCCAGGTAGGGGATTAAGAGACCTTCAACGGTAAACGACGGAATAAATGGAAGGAATCTAAAAAAACACGAGAGCCAGAGAAACGGGAAATGCAAAGGACAAAACAAAAATATAAGAGCACGAGAAAAAGAGATTAAAATGCAAAGGAAACTGGAACCTGGTAGTCTTGAAAGGAGCAAGAGTCACAAACATAGGTGGTTACGCTGATAATATTGCAGATATAATATTACATAACAAGAAACATGAGGGCAGGAAATGTTCGTGAAAAGAAATTGTACATATTACTGATTAACATATTGTGCGTGTTCACCTGAGTCACAGGAACACAATGTTCACAGTGCTACTGAAGGAAAGGACATTAGATAGGTATTTATCGATTAAAAACGCTAAAAAATCACATAATAACGATTTAAACATTCGTTTAAAATAAATCGCAAGAATAAATGCTGAAAAACAAATTGCAATTTTGAGTATTTTTTGTTAAATAACAGCGGTAAAATAACATAATTGTGAAAGCTCATCAATAAAAGGCCGAACGCATTAAAGACTGTGGGTTGGCGAAGCGAAGAGTGCAGCACCACTAATGAATGAAGCCAGTCTTTCGCTGCATCTGCGCTCCGTCCTGAGGCAGCGGGTGGCCAAAGGACGAGCGCTTCCGGTGGGGCGTAACGAGGAAACTTTTCTGCCGCGAGCGACCGCTCGCCACCTCTGCCACCGCCACAGCTTCCGCCGCCACCTCCGCTCCCTCTGCGCGCTCCCCCGCCGCCGCGCAACTCGCCACTCGGGGCTCACGTCCCTTGCCATTAGCATCCACCTCCTTCCCAACCCAACCCAACCCGCAACCCTCCCCGCTATATGCATGGTCGAAACCGCATCCCGCGCCGCCATCCATCTGGCAAGACAACCCGCACGCCATTCCGCAACCCACCCACCTACCCAGAACCACACTCCGCTTCACAATCCATCCCGAAAACTACCCCGTAACACACCCCACATTCCCCCGCAACTCCCCCCAAAACAAAATCCGCAACCCACCTCGCAACCCACCTCGCAACCCATCCCGCAACCCCTGCTCCCCCGCAAGTTCCCCGCAACTCACGGATCAATCCTCCCGGAAACTCAGTCCACGCCCTTCTCCCCGTCATTTCTCTAAACCCTCCACACGCCGTCGGGTGTTTATTGCCCTTCCCTCCACGAATCGGCCATCGCACCTTTATCATTGCGCGGATCGTCCTTCGCCTCCTCAGACGCCTGTAGCTCTTCTGTTTCCACAGCCCCCTCTGGTTTCCGGCACTGAGCGAATAAAATTCCTCATGCTCCCTCTAATCCTCGGGGCAGAAGCTTCTGAGTGACTTCCTGCGCAACGAAAGTCTTAGGGTTCATGTTACGCACTTTTCGTCAAAGGAAGTCAGCTCCACAAAACGAAGGAAAGCTTAAAATGCAAACTTATAGCATGGAAACCTGGACATGATAGGAAATGCCTCATGCTCTTCACTCTTACTTTTGAAAAAATGGTAATGAGGAATAAGGAAGTTTGCTTCATATCAATTATTCACCATCGCCGACAGGATTTACCGGTGGACTAGCAAAAATGTTTGAATTTATATAAATATGCCCAGACCAAAGGATAAAGGATACTGTTCTCCCAACTTCCATATAGAATTCTTTTGTTGAAAAACTTACATATTCCTAAAAACAGGTCACATTACGTGACATTTATTTTCACGATGAAGTTTTTTCAAGAGAATGTTCTTTTAACTACTTGTAAGTATTCAAACTCCCAATTATTGGCCATTGAATCACATTTTTTTAAAAAATATTGTGTCAAATCGACAACTATGTTAATTTGCATCTACGTAAATTTGCAATAATCAATTACACTAAATTTGCTTGTTGCGACGTAAACACATTTACAAACGAACATTCACTCAGTTTCAGTATTATTTTGCCATTTCAATAATATTTATTGTCGAACATTAATTTGATGAATAATATAAATAATAAATCGATAACATTCTTAAAATTCAATTCTTTTTTAATTGCTTGATTATTTTGTTTTTCTGGGCCCTAACTACTAACACCATTCCTGTACGTATTATACATATTATCTCTGAAGAAAGCGATGTTCTTCCCTACTGGATGGCATGATCCGGCACCGAACTACACGGCCACGGAATATTTCCCCTTCCAAGTATTTCCCAGCAGCGAGGGGCCGCCCCAGCCGGGACAAACACTAAACTCCGACGGAACTCCTAATATGTGTGGTAGTGTAGTGCATGTTAATATATGTGTGTGACGTAAGGGGTGAGGATACGAAAAGGAAGAGAAAGGAAATATCACACGCGGTCCGCAAACCGTTTGTTATGGTACTGATACGGCATTCGCCTGGTTGTGATAAAAAAAAACCACGAATAATTACTGATCAGAGCAGCCGGCCACTAGAATTCTCCTCCAAATTGGGGCTGAATTCGACCTACCTATCCAGCTGGTGTCGAAAATTCCTCACTGTCAAGACTCGAAACATAGGACATCCCACTCGGAGGCATTCAAGTGACATCAGACGATATCCTGAGCCAACGTAAATTCGCTTTTAATATCTATTCTCTTTAAAGTGTAAAATATAGGGTAAGCACCCTCTCGTGCATGTCAGAGAGAAATGTTGCAGTAATTTGTGCAACGTCCTTCAGGGGCCAATAGCGGCGCATCCAACACCGCGCGCTCGACTTCCAAACCTCACTGCAGCGGGTAAGAAAGGCGAGAAGAACAGTCACCGTGTATTTCTCTTTAAAAATCACTAGCTTTAAAATTGAAACTGGATTAACTTAACCTGCCAGATCTACCGTCCCATTTCGTAACGCAAGTGCTCTCCCAAGACATATATACACTGAAGAGCCAAAACAATGCCTATTATCGTGTAGGGCCCCCGCCATCACATAGAAGTGTCGCAACACGATGTGGCATGGAATCGACTAATGTCAAGTAGTGCTGGTAATTGATACCATGAAACATGCAAGGCAGTCCATAATCTCGTAAGAGTACGAGAGGGTGAAGTTCTCTTCTTAACAGCTCGTTGTAAGGCATCGCAGATGCCCAAGCCTAGAGTCCAGGCGATGCGTAAAGCTTTGTGTCGTGTAGTCATCAAGGGTACACGAGTGTGTCTTCGGCTCCGAAAACCCATATCGATAATGTCTCGTTGAATGGTTCACATGCTGACAATTGTTGAAGGTCCAGAATTGAAATCTGCTGCAATTTGTGGAAGAGTTGCACTTTTCTCACGTGTAATGATTCTCCTCAGTCGTCGTCGGTCGCGCACAAACCTTTTGTGGCGGCAGCAATGCAGGAGGTTTAATGTTTTACCGAATTCCCGATATTCACGGTGAACTCGTGAAATGATGGTACGGGAAAATCCAAATTTCATCACGACCACGGAGATGCTATGCCCCATCCCTCTTACGCAGACTACAACACCACGTTCAAACTCACATAAATCGTGATAACCGGCCTTCGTAGCAGTAGTAATCAATCTAACAACTGTGACATACTCTGGTTGTCTTATGTAGTAGTTGCCGAACGGAGCGCCGTATTCTGATTGCTTCCAGATCTTTTAATTTCAATACCAGTTGTACCAGTTTTTTGACTCTTCACTCAAATACTATTTTTAACCATCGAGTTTTGTAAAACTTTCTTAACTAGTATTACGTCATATCAAAATGTTTATTTGAATATTATGTTAAAGTCATTCAACTTGAACTTATGATAGTCTTCTTTTTTGTCTTGCGAATGAAGAACGGAGCAAAGCGTCGTCCATTAACATAGGAGAAATATGTGATTTCTCCATTTATATTCATCATGATACATTCAGCAGTCGTGATAATAGAATATCACTATTGTATGCGACATACGTATAAGACTCTGGCAATAATAGTGTATCGTCTTTCAGATTCTCTGAGATATTACCTGTAATAGTAGTGTTTCCGCGGGCTACAATTGCTCCATCACATATGGTTTTCACATAACAACAAAAAACATAAAAATGAAATATATTTCTAAGCGAGGGGTAGACCATGTTTCCTGTATGCCCTTGGGATAGCGGAAACAGAACCCAAAGACAATTTTACTCCATCGCATACTTTTTTAAAATTCAGATCAAGTATAATTGAGGTGGCTTTGGCCCCTGACGGGACAACACTCATCATGCTGTTGTATGGCAGATTGCCTATATCGTTCGCACCAAATCACTAGCCTTCTTTCCAAGCAGTCACAGGTTTTTAATTTTTTTTTATGTGAAAATCTGTTGTGATGAAGTTAAATGGACTTCAGTTTCGACTTTATCGGACTCAAAAACATGTAGGTAACATGGTCTGACCCCGATCGATCGATCTATTAGTTGTTTCAATGTAACAAACGATAAAACGAGAAGCACCCAATAGATGCTATTGTATGAGACAAAATAGAGGAAAATACCTCAGAAGAGAGAACTGAAGAATTACGGAATAAAGGCGAAAGATAGAAAGAAAGAAAAGTCTTTGCAGCGTCATATCTATCAAAAGTGAAAAATTGGTTATAAAGAAGACAGATATCCTTCATGTAAGCAGGATATGATAAAGCGAATAAAATGTATTAAAGAGCGCACTATAGTGCGGCGGATGAGATCCATAGAATGGAGACGGGCGGATGGGTATCAATAAAAGGGGATAAGACTAAATTGCATGAGGGCTGGGGCGAGGGCTGGGGCGAGGGCTGGGGCGAGGGCTGGGGCGAGGGCTGGGGCGAGGGCTG
>BOPP01000002.1:10427110-10438393 GCA_017312745.1 Gryllus bimaculatus | reverse complement strand
ATGGAGGATGGAGGATGGAGGATGGAGGATGGCGGAGGGTGGAAAGTGGAGGGTGGAGGGTGGAGGGGCGAGCGGGAGAGGAGAAGGCGGCCCAGAGCGAGGGTGGAGGAGGAGGTCGCCAGAGAGCGTGTGCGGAAGTGACTGCGCGGGCGGAGGCCAATCCACGAGGCTATTTATATGCACCACTTCTATTTCTTCTCACAAAGCGTGTGCGGGCCATTAGCCGGTGCGGCGCTGCTCGCACCCCGCCGCCGCCCCCGTCGTCCCCGCCGCCCCCGCTGTCGTTGACACCGCGCGGCGCATCTCGCTCTCCTCCCCACCTCTCTTTGGTAGCTTTGGGCGTGGGTGACGAAAGGGTCACTGACACCCCTTCAGCCTTTGGGGGCGCGCGAGATTACGTCAACGATGCACCCTTACTCACGGCGTGCCACTAAAGTATGGTGTGGTCTAATAATGCATCTCGTGGTTACGTCAAGAGGAGTGACGACATTCACTACCAACTTCATTATCGTCGCGGTTAATGTCTATTCGCAAACTGCCTTCGCGACTTATTTCATTTCACGGTTGTAGTTCATAAATGTATTTTCATCACTGTTTGTTGAGTGAAATGATGGTTATTTGAGTAGACGACGAGATCAATAGTAAGGTAATTGACATAAATATACAATTTAAAATATTTTAAATAGAAAAATGTAATAACCTTCTTGCTTTGAGAATACAGTTAAATCATATTAGACACAGGCAAACAAAATAACATTTTATTTATAAATTTTGGAGTAATAAGTATATTTTTCTACGTTAGTTTTCACTGGCGAAGTTTTAGTATTGTTTTATTCATTTACATCCGAAATTTCCAGCATGTATTGTTCAATATTACAGTAATACCTTCACAGCAAAAGAATAATTTGTGATGCACACGAATTATTTGTACAAAATACAGGTACATATGATTTCCTTGGACTTCTTTTAATGATATTTTTTCAAATAGAATTTCCGTTTCCTGATTTCAATACTTTGTGAACGTGTACTAAAGAATACAAAGCATGCGTCATGTCTTACAAAACGATTAAATCTTTATTTTAGGTACATACCGACGTTTTATTTTAGATAATTGTCTGAACTTTTGAGGATTCCCACATATTTTATAAGGGGGTAGAGAACATGTCAACTCTTCACCTTCAAACACAAACATCCCTCAAACTAAAATCGCCTTTGAGCGCGTTATTTACCACCAGACCTTTCTGGAGTAGATATTTTCACAAAATATTTGCAATGTCAATCAGTTTGATATTGTTCCTTTTAGTATTTTTCCTTTTAGTATAAAATATATTTACAGATGTAATCGGAGAGGATGTCTACTCTTTAAATTTGATCTAATTTGTCCTATCTAGAATTTTGTTTCATTTTCTGAGTATTTCACGACTGTAGTAACACACTCTAAAGCGTATGGCAATTTAATTGGACGCACTTAATCAATCTAATAGTCCTTCACAAAAACTATCCAAAACTCAATTTTCCCCCTGTGCAGATTTTCCACATAACTCTCTTTTCCGCTTGTGTCAACAAAAACGAATCGCACTGCGAAACGGACCGACACTGAACACGATTATGAAACGCACGGGTCGATCTCCGCAGCAAATGCGAAGAAGGACGTGAACATCGGGTGCATCATCGACGCGTTTGAATCGATTATAATATAAATTGGATTCCGTCACCAAATCTCCACGGGGCCGAACTCGTGGAAAATCCCCGCGGCGCACGAACAAAGGACGCGCGCGACGCGCACTCAGCGTGGGGCGATGCCAGCGCAGCGAGCGGCAGCGCGCCGCAATCATCCGCAACGGCAACGTGAGAAAATAACGAAGCAAAGCCCATATTGCTGATACAAATTCTGTATAAAATGAAAAGATAGCCGTTTTTGAGTGAGCATTTAGCGATTACGTGTGGCTCAACACCTGCTATCATTAGTTATATTACTCCGAATATGGCGGTGTTCCACCCATGATGGAACGTGACAAGTGACACCGGCCAACATCTCGGCTTGAGGGAGTTTCTCTCATTTAAGTAAATTTGCCAGCAGGGTAGCTGGGGCATGCGCTAAGCTTCCGACTGGGATCTAGAAGAGAAACGTTAGAAAACTCAAAGGCATAGAAAAGTCAATGTTACTGATGCAAATCTAATGCATAAAAACATTGTTTCTGGTTCGTGCTTAACGCGCTGCCGTAAGATTTATCCGATTGCGATAAAACTTTGTCAACTTATTTCTTACATTTCCGAGAAAAATATAGGCATAGAATGACGGGATGTGCATATGCCTGCGCACATTGACGCGCGTTAATGTTGATTCTATGTAGACTCAATGACCCGAACTCTTTTTTATTTGTTTTTTGAAATGTTACGTATTACGCCTCCAAAGAATGGCTTTGTAGCTAACATTTGCTCACAAAATGAATACATGAGGACCTTTTTAACCACAAATATCTTACTACGAAGCGGATCGCTATTCTGGGTAAAATAATATTCTTGGGACCTGAGAATTGCTGGAGAAATTCTGTGATTGGGAGGGAAAGCCATGATTCCGAACCCTGGGAAAATTCTCGAAGTTACTATTAATAATGGTATTGTCTCTAGTGACTTGAAGAAAGCTACAGAGGTTCCAATTTACAAAGGTAGAGACTGCTCACTGTCTCATTGTGGACCAATCAACTGAACATCGGTAGAATGAAAAATGTAAGTACATCAAATTGCAAACTATTTACAGCATATATGAAACAAGAATAACAACTTAGTTGTACATAATACTGCTTTAGACAAGACTATTCTTGCGAAAGTCCGCAATCTACAGTTTTTAAGCCATTACCGACTCACTCGACAAAGGAGAAATAATTGATTCAATCGTTATAGATTATTCTAAAGCTATTGATTCAGTTCCTCCCGATGGGCTCCTTGATATAGTTGTAGAATGAGAAGAAATCTAGTAAATCAGAGTAGTTATAGTTATGGTCTTGAAACCCAACGAATTCGGCGGTGTTTTAATTCTTTCCCTCTTCTGTAATTGATAATACACGATTTATGTGACTTGATTTTGTTATCAGTTTATATACCGCCGTCAGTAAGATTATCTTGTGAAGAGATATTAAATTTCATTAATATTTGATATATATATATATATATTATATAATATATATATTATATAGTATAGTATAGTCATATCAGGTCAAGGTGTAGCAATAATCAAGTAGAAATAAAAGTATTTATATGGTACTGTTGAAATAATTTGTTTGAAAGGGGATTTGATGTAAATTAATATAAATTAATTAGTTGATTAAGGCTGCTAGAATGTGTTACATATCGCCCGTCGTCTCGTTTAAGATGAGACAAGTCGTAACATAGATGTACCGGAGGGTTGTATCTGAATGGCAAAGAGAGCTTGTTTTGAGCAAATCCATTTCATTGGGAGGAGTTTGTAAAATCAAATATTTTGATAATATTTAATATTATAATCTTTATTAATTTATCTGTAATAGGAAATATTCGCGCGTCAGACATTACATGTTTTGAATTGGGACTTCTATCCCGACGAGGTTAATGTAAAAATCAGGCGTTCTCAGAGTGAGTGTTACAGGCCGGCTTCTTTCTTAGTATGTATATTAATGAAGCGTACGAAGTCGATCGACAATCAGATTTTTTTCCCGGACGACTACATGGGTATTCTAAGACTAAAAGAACCTACCCGACAGGAACAGTTACAAAAATATTGAGAATTGTTTGAAATGGTTCAGTAAAACGAATGAAATAATACAGATAAATCAAAACAATAATTTTTAAGATAACAAACACAGGACACTACTCCAATAAAAGCCTCCAATGCTAGGCTGATCCGTTAGATATACTTCATATAAAGGTTGGAAAGCTCTTCATTTTCTTTGAAGCGTATCACGGAAAGCTAACCTGTAACACGAAATACAGGCTCCCTTTTGGGTCGTCTCATAATGGAACTCGGAGCGGTGTGCGTGATCCTCTTAGGGAATGTCTGACTAACGCATTAAACCGAGAGCTGAAAACGCGGCTTACATTCGCGAACAAGAAACAATGGGGCGAATGTTAATTGGAATTCATTAGTTTTACGTAGAAAGGATGCGCCACTGCGGCCAACTCTTCAAGCAATACTAAGCAAACCGGCATGGAAAGCTTTCAGCGGAAGAATTGCCACGTGGTACTTAAGTAAGGGTCCACTCTCGCATAAATAAATGCAATGAACAAAGAACGGATATGGGAAAATTAGGCTCTTGGTGAATACGAAATTGTTTGACTGGAACAGTTAACTGCAGAGATGCCTATGAGAATAGTCTCCTCACGAACACGCAAGCCTAGCTTCTAATTAGAGGTTTTCAAGAAAGCACAGCGTGAGTGCAGTGAGTGCAGTGGAAGTGCAGTGAGTGCAGGTCGAAGTGCAGTGAAGTGCAGTGAAGTGCAAGTGAAGTGCACGTGAAGTCAGTGAAGTGCAGTGAAGGTGCAGTGAAGTGCAGTGAAGTGCAGTGGAGTTTTTCAGGACAATTAAGGAAGCAACAAGAGTGGCGGCAAAGTGAGTGCATATTTCTTATCTATCAGGCTAAGTTACTTGGTAGTGAGGGACATGCATGAAGTGAACTGAGGGTAACAGAGTAGACACGAGGCACGTTTTATATTTTTTTATATTTGTCGTTTACTCAATTTAATTTTTGTTTGTTTTTTGGCATTATATCCGATTTTTTTAATGTTTGTAGCTATTGTTTTTTTATTTTATATTTGAATTTCTTTTGTTTTACAATGTTCCAGCCTCGATATGACGCTGATTCCAGGAATACCAGTTATCATCAATTACATTATCATTATATTTATTTATTATATTATTTATTATTATTATTATTATTATTTTCAAACTTTTAATATCGGTATCTTGTTGCTGATAGATATTCTAAATACGATGAAACATTGTGAATTCTTGTTCTTAGAGTAACATTCAAATTTTGTTCATGAAATCACTCTTCAGAGCGAGAATATGAAGTCAATTCATAATGTGAAAATTTTGATGCATATACTTTTGTCTTATTAGGTAGAAACATTGTTTTATTTGAGTGTATTATACCGTTTTTATCTGCGAAATACCACCCAAATAGAACCTCTCTGTATTAAAATGTTGATACGTACTAGTCAATTCGCGATTGTGGATTATCAGACATTTTCAATGATATCATGGTACTAATTACGTGGAATTTTTGGCGCCAGCACGGCAATGTGCGAGCGAGTCTCAATGGAAAGCTAATTTGCTGACGGCGCCCCGGGCGCATCTCCTCGCAAACACGCAAGCTCGTGCAAAATAAAGTGCGCACGGAACGCCATTTGGCTCGGAAGTTATCTCAATTTACATTTGGTTTGAGAGTCGCGCTTCTATTCTTGATTTTAACGGGCATTTGTTAATGGGTACATTTGTGAAAGGTTGTACATATTATGTAATCTTTGTAATTAAAATACGTAACGTTTTATTTACAACTTTACTGTGACTTACATAGTCTCTAATGGAATGGTGATTTTTCTTCCGGCCTAAAAAAATTGTATATCATCTATTAACCATTTTTTTAAAATTATTTCCTGAACGTCAAGCTTAGTGTTTAATAGCGCCAAATATGTATTTCTGCCCTGATTAAAACTTGTTTAACTAGCCTACACCTATAAAAAGAAGTTGGGAAAGTAAGTTTGGCATATGGATCACTTGAACTGTATTGAATTTTGGTCCATTGAATGAATAAAATTATTTGAAGATAATGATGACAATTTTAGTTTCACGTGAACTGACAGATAATTCAATTACAAAATAAATGGACCTTTCACTTACGATGATAAATTGTTTTGTCTTTTTAAAGTTTGTGAAAGCGGGAAATTAATATTAACATAAATAATACAGTAATTTTTTAATGTTCATTAAATGATATAATTTATTCTGACGAAGGCCTAAATGTAATTTCAAGTGCATAAATCAATGTACATTTCAAAACATGGATATTGGAACATTTCACTGCAATTTTTTTCTGTAGTGAATTCAACATGTAAATAATTTAAAACTAAATTAAGAAGATTAGTCGATAAGAGAACATTCACGTTACTTATAGAAAAGGAATAAGAACAGTCAAACAATTTGTTAGTAACAGGAGAAAAAATTTCAGAAAGAAATTCGAGTAGTTGTATGTATGATCGTTCACAGCCTTTAGTTCCGTCATCTCGTGGCGTGCCAGAACAAAACACCAAGATCACTCACTCTGTCGTACATTCCATCTAGTTTCGCACCTCAAGAATTTCACTCGAGTCAGCATTACGCGATCAAAGTATCAGCAGAGTTGCAGTGGCTATTCAGAAACATTTGTATTTGCTGGCGGGCCGACTTCTGTCTCAGCAATCACAAATGTATCCCGAAAATCTCCAACAATCATCATGATGTCTTAACATCATTTGGTAGTGATAATGTAGGAAACAATGCAACAGATGCTGTATCACTATCATAAAGTTTTTTCAGTGTTTTCTTTTTGTTGAATCAACCAAGGGAGATTTTACATTCCGAATGCGATCGAAATAACTGATGCACATTACAAATATCCCAAACCAGATTAAGTTTTTACTGGTCTGCATAAATGTATTTGAGGTTTACACACGTTTCGCCACAGTAGCTGTGGCCCATGCGTCCATTCCCCGCAACTTGTCTTGGGTATATTAGGCGCCAGGCAGCGCAGAAACGCCATGCTTCGCCCAACCGCAAATGAGGTGGCGTTGGCGCCGCATTGCTGACACGACTCGAGAGAATCCTGCCCGTAAATACAAGTCTGCAGCAACAGCGATTTGGAGATCTGATCGTCAGCTCGAGCGAGAGCGGAGGGCAACGCGGGGGATGGATGGGCCGGAGTTGGTACGGCGGAGAGGGCGGGGCGGTAACAAGGGGCGAGGCGGAGCGTGGGAGGTAGAGCGCCGGGAGAGACGGGCGAAGCACGGGTGGGGAGGTGGAGCGGGGCGGGAGCGGGGCGGAGCGGGCGGAAGCGGGGCGGAGCGGGGCGGAGCGGGGCGAGCGGGGCGGAGCGGGGCGAGCGGGGGGAGCGGGGGCGGAGCGGGGGCGGCAGCGGGGCGGAGCGGGGCGGAGCGGGGCGGAGCGGGGCGGACGGGGCGGAGCGGGGCGGGCGGCGGCGAGCGGGGCGGAGCGGGGCGCAGCGGGGCGGAGCGGGGCGGGCGCGGGGCGGAGCGGGGCGGAGCGGGGCGGGGCGGGGGCGGGGCGGGCGGGGCGGGCGGGGCGGAGGCGGAGCGGGTGAGCGAGGAAGGAGCGGAGCGGGGCGGAGCGGGGCGGAGCGGAGCGGGCGGAGCGGGGCGGAGCGGAGCGGGGCGGAAGCGGAGCGGGGCGGAGCGAGCGAGGCGGGAGCGGGGCGGAGCGTGGCGTGGGCAAGTAGGCGGCGGAGCGGAACATGGTGAAGCGAAGCGGAACGGAGAGAGCGCTTTGAGCAAGCGGGGAGAACAAAAAGGGGTGAGACGAGGTGGGGCAGGACGAGTGTGGCGGATTAACCGCGGCGGGACGGGAGTTGGACGGGATGGACGGGTTGGAACGGGATGGGACGGGATGGGATGGATACGGGACGGGACGGGATCGGAATGGGATGGAAGGGATGAATGGGAATGGAATGGGATGGAATGGGATGGAATGGGAATGGAATGGGATGGGACGGGTGCGGAGCAGAGCGGGCTGGGCCGAGGCGGTGCGGGAGTTTCATGTCGGATTGGGAGCGGAATGTCTGATGATGCGGAGGCTGACTGGGGGAGCGGTGTGTGTGTGTGTGTGTGTGGGTGTCGTGTGTGTGTGTGTGTGGTGTGGTGTGTGGCATGACGCGGGGCACGCGACGCTCAGGTCGGTGCGGTTTTCCGATTATTTTTTTGTTTCCTCTCTGTGCTTGTCGGTTTAATCAGCGAAGCTTTTACGCCGCCATAAAACCTTCTAAAATAATATTTTATTTACAAGGTGAAAAAGCAGGCATTGCATTGCGACAGGTAAGCTACACTAATGCAGCACCGACGGAACGATGATGTTATCAGTGACGTCAATGAAAAAGAGCCGATTCCTATGATTATATTTCAGCATACAATAAATGATATACTAGGCTCAAAAGGCAATGGTCTTTAAAACCTGTTTCATAAAAAAAAAATCCTTTTTTAAATATTAGGAATATTAAGCGTATTATTTTACAATCTACTTGTGTCAGGGGGGGACGTAAAAAATAATGTATAGTCTTTGAATACTGTTTCACGCACGCTCATAGCCTTTAGACCTTGAAGCGAAGACTGAAATATATTAATAGATAATTTATCAAACAGTGACCGGAAAAAGTTACGGTGAATAGTTTTTTAAAAAAGATGAGTTTTCGTATTCCTGAACGATGAAAAGTCACAGATAGATTCCTTAACGCTAGAAAACGTTTTACTAACATGTAGAGGAAAGAAGTGGCCGCGCCCAAACGTGTAGGCTTAATTCAGCAGCTTACGTTAGTATATCTTTGGATTTTTTCGTTTTCTCTCCAGCAACTGATGTTCTCTTTTGACGAAAACAGACGTCTCTACAATCATACCTCTCTACATTCATTCATCTTCATGCCTGTAACAAAGCAACATCATGAAATGTGAATATCAATAGTTACACACAAAACATCGTAAGTTAAATACTACTCTCTGCAGAGAATTGGAGCATAACAATTAATCGTTAAAAGTACTTTTCTACGCCACACCATATCCAAAGTGAGTACTCGAGAAAAATTAACCAGTTTTTCCTGTGAAAAGAAGGTATTCTTGCTTTATTTTCTTAAATAAATCCAGCAAAATGCCTTAAATATTAAACGTGACAGATTTCCTTGTTGTGTGATCCGGTCGTTCCAAAGTAAAGTGTAGTTATCTTAAAATCGCTCAGTTTTTGTGACTGTGTGAAGAAGAAAAGTTCAGGCAGGCGAGTGTGGTAGTTTCAGTGAATAGAAATACGCCATGTTTCGCCACATAAGATGTTCTCTTCCCCATGTGTGGGACTTAAACAGGCCCAGCATGGGAACATCCGTTAGCTAGCCGTCATTGTCTGGACCAGTCAACACAACATATATTGATACATCGTCGTCTTCTAATCTTAGTTTCCCGCAAGACTCGACAGAGCAACAATTCGTGGTGAGTATAAGCAAGCTGACGACCAGACATTTTATCTTTGTGCATTTAACTACAAGAGTCAAAATAAAAAAATAGTATTCTAGGTTAAGGTCGTCTTGTTTCTTTGTTGCTTTTCGCTTTTAAGAGTGCCCAACATTATTTTATCAATATCATAATGTAAGACTAAAGCAAGAAAGTTTAAATGAAACATGTAATAATAATGTACATACGCTCAAAAGGAATCATCATTCAATGAAACAATGAAATTTGTGTTGAAAGAGACGTAAACAAACAAAACTCTCTTTTGTGCTTACGTAAACTTGAATTCAGCAGAGAAATAAAATGAGACAGCACAGCCGTATAAATAAATTAACATTTTTACGCACATTTTAATTCTAAATGAAAGAACACGTTAATTATGATTGAAATAACATGAAATTCCATCTTAGCAAAGTCTACTAGAGTCCTCGACAGAGTGACGATGTTGTTAACAGTAGTGATCGTTAGTTTTCGTAACAGTAGTGAATGAACGTGATTCATTACTTACGACGATTACTCGAAAAATGACTTTTTGACTGACAAGAAAGGTTTACGAACAAAGGTATTCATAGTATTTCTTATTTTTTTCAAACAGCCATATTGCATAAAGATTTCGACCATTGCGTTTATCAACGCGTTCGTCTGATAGTTCCGTTGGAATTCGTAGTCTCGAGAGGGACTGGTGGCGCCGGCCTGCGGGGAGCAACGAAAGCCTGCGCCCAGGAGCCGCGCCTCGTTTTGTTTTTTGTCGGCGCATTGTCTGACGGGGCTGCGAACAATGGCACCCCAGCCCAGCTTCGCCCGCACGCAAGCCGCGCTCCACCCCGCATTTTTCTTCCCGCCGCCGCTCTCTCCCGCCTCGCACCGCACACCGCACCGACCCCCGCCCGCCTTCCCCCTCCCGCCCGCACCCCCGCCTCCCCTCGCCCGCCGCACCTACCCCGCCCCCCCCCCCGTCGCCACCATCTCCCGCTCCAATTCCCTCGCCCGCACACGGCGCCAGCGCCAAATTCTTGCGGTCCATTCATGTACGCATCCTGAGCAGCGTCTTTTGTGCAAATAAGAGAGAAACAAACGCGAAAAACGCGGGGCAGGAAACGTGGCAGACGGCCCGCTTCTTTTAAGAGATGTTCTCTGCCAGGTGACGTCACAGTTTTACTTCAGTTGTCTTTTCTGTTTTGGTAGTCGTCTCATTAGCACGGAGGTTTAAATACGATTATTGATAAGATTCGAGGAATCTTGAAATTTTAGAATCTGGGAATTTTTTTATGACAGAACAAATCAATTTTTTCGCAGAGAAAACATTTTTACTTTCTCGATTTCTACTACGTAATATACTTCTTGCAGCAAATACCGTTTTTTTTCCATAAAAACTCTTTTTGGGGGTCCTTTTCCAAAAACGGGTCTACACTAAATTACTTCCTCTAACTGTGTTGTTGTCCAAAATCTACAGTTGATGGGATCCTGAATTGATAATTATTAAAGTTTACGGCAAAACGTGCTCCTCGCCCTGTCTTGTCCTTTCGCCTTGCCCTGTCCTTGCCTGTCCCTTGCCCTGTCCCCTCGCCTGCCTCGCCCTGTCCTCCTCCCAGTCCTCCTCCATCCCCCTCCTCAGTCCTCTCCCAGTCCTCCTCCAGTCCTCTCCAGTCCCTCCTCCAGTCCCTCCCTCAGTCCTACTCTCTCCAGTCCCTCTCCATCTCCTCCAGTCCCTCCTCCAGTCCATCGCTCCAGTCTCCTCCAGTCCCTCCTCCAGTCTCCTCCAGTCCCTCATCAGTCCCTCCTCCAGTCCCCTCCTCCAGTCCGCTCCTCCAGTCCCTCCTCCAGTCCTCCAGTCCTCTCCAGTCCTCCTCCAGCAGTCCCTCCTCCAGTCCCCTCCTCCAGTCCCCTCCTCCATCCCTCTCCAGTCTCTCCAGTCCTCCTCCAGTCCCCCTCCTCCAGTCGCCTTCCAGTCCCTCCTCCCGTCCCTCTCCAGTCCCTCCTCCAGCCCCTCCTCCAGTCCCTCCTCCAGTCCCTCTCTCTCCCCAGTCCTCCTCTCAGCCCTCCTCCAGTCCT
>BOPP01000002.1:10410792-10427085 GCA_017312745.1 Gryllus bimaculatus | reverse complement strand
TATATATATATATATATATATATATTATATCAGGTCAAGGTGTAGCTAATAATCAAGTAGAATAAAAGTATTTATATGGATATGTTGAATAATTTGTTTGAAGGTGGATTTGATTGTAAATTAATATAAATTAATTAGTTGATTAAGGCTCTAGAATGTGTACATATCGCCCGTCGCTCTCGTTTTAAGATGAGACAAGTCGTAACATAGATGTACCGGAGGGTGTATCTGGAATGGCAAAGTAGAGCTTGTTATTGAGCAATCCATTTACATTGGAGGAGTTTTGTAAAAATCAAATATTTTGATAATATTAATATTATTATCTTTATTAAATTTATCTGTACTAGGAAATTATTCCGCGGTCAGACATTACATGTTTGAATTGGCGACTTCTATCCGACGAGGTTAATGTAAAATCAGGCGTTCCTCAGGAGTGAGTGTTAAGGCCGCTCCTTTTCTTATGTATATTAATGAAATCGGTACCGAAAGTCGATCGACAATCAGATTTTTTCCCGGACGACTACATCGGGTATTCTAAGACTAAAAGACCTACCCGACAAGGACAGTTACAAAACATATTGACGAATTGTTGAAATGGTCTCAGTAAAACGAAATGAAAATAAATACAGATAAATCAAAACAATAATTTTTAAGATAACAAACACAGGACACACTCCAATAACACCTCCAATGCTAGGCTGATCACGTTAGATATACTACATAAAAGGCTTGGAAAGCTCTTCATTTTCTTTTGAGCGTATCACGGAAAGCTAACTGTAACACGAAAATACAGGCTCACACTTTTTGGGTTCGTCTCATAATGGAACTCGGAGCGGTGTGCTGTGATCCTCTTAGGGAATGTCTGACTAACGCATTAAACCGAGAGCTGAAAACGCGGCTACATTCGCGAACAGAAACAATGGGGCGAATGTTAATTGGGAATCATTAGTTTTACGTAGAAAGGATGCGCCACTGCGGGCCCTCTTCAAGGCAAATACTAAGCAACCGGCATGGAAAGCTTTCAGCGGAAGAATTGCCGTGTTACTTAAGTAAGGGTCACTCTCGCATAATAAAATGCAGGAAAGTGCAGTGAGTGCAGTGAGTGCAGTGACGTTTTTCAGGACAATTAAGGACAACAAGAGTGCGGGCAAAGTGCAGTGCATATTCTTATCTATAATGTGTAAGTTACTTGGTAGTGAAGGGGCATGCAATGAAGTGAACTGAGGGTACCGAGTAGACACGAGGCACGTTTTATATTTTTTATATTTGTCCGTTTTAAATTTATTTTTTGTTTTCTTGCATTATATCCGATTTTTTTAATGTTTGTAGCTATTGTTTTTTTAATTTTTATATTTGAATTTCTTTTGTTTACATGTCACCGATTGTACGCTGATTCACAGGAATACATTATCATCATTATCATTATCATTATATTATTTATTATTATTATTATTATTATTATTATTTCAAACTTTTATATCGGTATCTTGTTGCTGCATAGATATTCTAAATAGATGAAACATTGTGAATTCATTTTCTTAGAGTAACTTCAATTTTGTTCATGAAATCACTCTCAGAGCCCGAGATATGAAGTCAATTCATAATGTGAAAATTTTGATGCATATACTTTTGTCTTATTTATGGTATATAAATTGTTTTATTTGAGTGTATTACCGTTTTTATCTGCGAAATACCCACCCAAAATACCTCTCGTGCATTAAAAATGTTTGATACCGTACTAGTCATTCCGCGATTTGTGGATTTATCAAACATTTTCAATGATATCATGGTACTAATTACGTGAATTTTTGGCGCCAGGCACGCAATGTGCGAGCGAGTCTCAATGGAAAGGCTCAATTTGCTGACGGCGCCCCGGGGCCGCACTCCCGTCGCAAACACGCCCAAAGCCTCGTGCAAATAAAGTGCGCACGGACGCCATGTTGGCTCGGAATTATCTAAATTTACATTTGGTTTTGAGAGTCCGCGGCTCTATTCTTGATTTACGGCATTTGGTTAAATGGGTACATTGTGAAAAGGTGTTACATATATGTAATCTTTGTAATTAAAATTAGCGTAACGTTTTATTTACAACTTTCCCTGTGACTTTACATAGTCTCTAAAATGTTTATGTAATGTGAATTTTTCTTTCCGTGGCTAAAAAAATTGTATTATCATCTATTAACATTTTTTAAAATTATTTTCCTTGAACGTCAAAGCTTAGTGTTTAATACGTCCAAATATGTATATTCTAGCCCTGATTAAAACTTGTTTACTAGCCTACACCTATAAAAAGAAGTTGAAAGTAAGTTTGCCTATGGATACTGAACTGTATTGAATTTGTCATTGAATGAATAAAATTATTTGAAGATTATGATGACAATTAGTTTCACGTGAACTGACAGATAAATTCAATTACTAAAATAAATGAGACCTTTCACTTACGATGATAAATTGTTTGTCTTTTAAAGTTTGTGAAAGCGAAATTAATATTAACATAAAATAAATACAGTAATTTTTTAATGTTCATTAAATTGATATAATATTCTGACGAGGCCTAAATTATTTCAAGTGCAAAATCAATGTACATTTCAAACACTGGAATATTGGAACATTTCACTGCAATTTTTTCTGTAGTGAATTCAACATTGTTAAATTTAAAACTAAATTAAGAAGATTTATGTCGTAATATAGAGAACATTAACGTTACTTATAGAAAAGGAATAAGACAGTCAAACAATTTGTTTAGTACACAGAGAAAAAATTTCAGAAGAATTCGAGTAGTGTATGTATGATCGTTCACCCTTTAGTTCGTCGTCTCGTGGCGTGCCACGAACAAAACACCAAAGATCACTCACTCTGTCGTACATTTCCATCTAGTTTCGCACCTCAAGAAATTTCACTCGAGTCAGCATTACGCGGATCAAAGTATCAGCAGAGTTGCAGTGGCTATCAAACATTTGTATTGCTGGCGGCCGACTTCTGTCTCAGAAATACAAATGTATCCCGAAATCTCCAACAATCAATCATGAATGCTCTTAACATAATTCTGGTAGTGATAATGTAGGAAAACAATGCAACAGATGCTGTATCGACTACAATAAAGTTATTTCATGTGTTTTCTTTTTTGTTGAAAACCAAGGAAGATTTTACATTCCGAATGCGGGATTCGAAATAACTGATGCACATTAAAAATATCCCAAACCAGATTATAGTTTTTACTGGTCTGCATAAATGTATTGAGGTTTACACCACGTTCGCAACAGTAGCTGTGGCCAATGCGTCATTCCCGCACTTGTCTTGGGTAATTAGGGCCAGGCAGCGCAGAACCAATGCTCGCCCCAAACGCAAATGAGGTGGCGTTGGCGCCGCATTGCCCTGACCACGACTCGAGAGAATCCGTGCCCGTAAATAACAAGTCTGCACAACAGCGATTTGGAGACTGATCGTCAGCTCGAGGAGAGCGGAGGGCACGCGGGATGGAGCTGGGCGGAGTTGGGTACGGCGGAGAGGTGCGGGGCGGTAACAAGGGGCGAGGCGGAGCGTGGGAGGTAGAGCGCGGGAGAACGGGGCGGAGCAGGGCGAGGTGGAGCGGGGCGGAGCGGGGCGGAGCGGGGCGGAGCGGGGCGAGCGGGGCGGAGCGGGGCGAGCGGGGGGAGCGGGGGCGGAGCGGGGGCGGCAGCGGGGCGGAGCGGGGCGGAGCGGGGCGGAGCGGGGCGGACGGGGCGGAGCGGGGCGGGCGGCGGCGAGCGGGGCGGAGCGGGGCGCAGCGGGGCGGAGCGGGGCGGGCGCGGGGCGGAGCGGGGCGGAGCGGGGCGGGGCGGGGGCGGGGCGGGCGGGGCGGGCGGGGCGGAGGCGGAGCGGGTGAGCGAGGAAGGAGCGGAGCGGGGCGGAGCGGGGCGGAGCGGAGCGGGCGGAGCGGGGCGGAGCGGAGCGGGGCGGAAGCGGAGCGGGGCGGAGCGAGCGAGGCGGGAGCGGGGCGGAGCGTGGCGTGGGCAAGTAGGCGGCGGAGCGGAACATGGTGAAGCGAAGCGGAACGGAGAGAGCGCTTTGAGCAAGCGGGGAGAACAAAAAGGGGTGAGACGAGGTGGGGCAGGACGAGTGTGGCGGATTAACCGCGGCGGGACGGGAGTTGGACGGGATGGACGGGTTGGAACGGGATGGGACGGGATGGGATGGATACGGGACGGGACGGGATCGGAATGGGATGGAAGGGATGAATGGGAATGGAATGGGATGGAATGGGATGGAATGGGAATGGAATGGGATGGGACGGGTGCGGAGCAGAGCGGGCTGGGCCGAGGCGGTGCGGGAGTTTCATGTCGGATTGGGAGCGGAATGTCTGATGATGCGGAGGCTGACTGGGGGAGCGGTGTGTGTGTGTGTGTGTGTGTGTGTGTGTGTGTGTGTGTGTGTGAGTGTGGCGTGACGCGGGGCACGCGACGCTTCAGGTCGGTGCGGTTTCCGATTATGTTTTTGTTTTTCCCTCTCTGTGTTGTCGGTTTTAATCAGCGAAGCTTTTACGCCGCATAAAACCTTCTAAAAATAATATTTATATTTACAAGGTGAAAAAGCAGGCATTGCATTGCAACAGGTAGCTACACTAATGCACACCGACGGAACGATGAATGTAATCAGTGACGTCAATAAAAAAAGCCGATTCCTATGATTATATTTCAGACATATATAAATGAATATACTAGGTCAAAGCATGTCTTTAAAACCTGTTTCATGAAAGAAAAAAATCCTTTTTTAACATATTAGGAATATTAAGGGTATTATTTTACAATCTACTTGTGTCACGCCATAATGTAATTAGTCTTTGAATACTGTTCTTCACGCACGCTCATAGCCTTTAGACCTTGATGCGAAGACTAAAATTTATATAATATTCGTATTAATTTATAACAGTGACCGAAAAAGTTACGGTGAATCAGATTTTTTAAAAAAAGAATGAGTTTCGTATCTCCTGAACGATGAAAAGTCAACAGAAGATTACTTACGCTAGAACGTTTTACTAACATGAGAGGAAAGAAGTTGGGCGCGCCCCCAAACGTGTAGGCTTAACTTCAAGCAGCTTACGTTAGCATATCTTTGATTTTTCGTTTTCTCTCAGCAAACTGATGTTTCTTTTGACGAAAAACAGACGGTCTCTACCATCCATACCTCTTTACCATTCATTCATTCCTTCAACCTGTCACAAGCAACATCATGAAATGTGAATATAATAGTTACACAAAAAATCGTAAGTTAATACTACTCTTCTCCAGAGAAGTGGAGCTACAATTAATCGGTTAAAAGTACTTTTCTACTGCCACACATACCCAAAGTGAGTATCTCGAGAAAATTAACCAAGTATTTTCCTGTGAAAAGAAGGCATTTTGCTTTATTTTTCTTAAATAAAGCAAAATGCCTTTAAATATTAAACGTGACAGATTCCTTGTTGTATGATCCCGGTCGTTCCAAAAGTAAAGTTGAAGTTATCCTTTAAAATCGCGTCAGTTTTTGTGACTGTGTGAAGAAGAAAAGTTCAGGCAGGCGGAGTGTGGTAGTTGCAGTGAAGGAAATATGCCATGTTCGCCACAAATGTTCTCTTTCCCCATGTGTGGGACTTAAACCAGGCCCACGCATGGGGAACAGCGTTAGCTAGCCCGCATTGTCGGACAGTCAACACAAAATGTCATAAACATTGACACATCGTCGTCTTCTAATCTTAGTTCGCATGTCTCGACAGAGCAACAATCGTGGTGAGATAAGCAAGCGGACGAGCCAGACATTTTATCTTCTGTGCAATTTAAACTACAAGATCAAATAAAAAAAATAGTAATTCTAGGTATAAAGGTTCGTTTGTTTCTTGTTACTTTTCGCTTTTAAGTGCCAAACATTATTTTAATCAATATCATAATGTAAACTAAAGCGAGAAAGTTAAATGAAACATGTAAATAATAATCGTACATACGCTCAAAAGGAATTCATCATTCATTGAAACAATGAAATTGTGTTCAAAGAGACGTAAACAAACTGACTCTCTTTTGTGCTATACGTAAACTGTATTAGCAGAGAAATAAAATGAGCAGAAGCCGTAAATAAATTAACATTTTACGCACATTTAATTCTAATGTAAAAGAACACGTAATTATGATTGAAATAACATTGAAATACATCTTAGCAAGTCCTACTAGAGTCTCGACAGAGAGACGATTGTAACAGTAGTGATCGTTAGTTTTCGTAACAGTAGTGAATGGACGTATTCATTACTTACGACGATTACTCGAAAAATGACTTTTGACTGACCATAGAAAGGTTACGAACAAAAGTATTCATAGTATTTCTTATTTTTTTCAAAACAGCCATATTGACAAAAAGATTTCGACCATTGGTTTTCAACGCGTCGTCTGATAGGTTCCGTTGGAATTCGTATGTCTCTGAGAGGGACTGGTGGGCGGCCTGCGCGGGAGCAACGAAAGCCTCGCCCAGGACGGGCCTCGTTTTGTTTCTGTTGGCGCATTGTCTACGGGGCTGCGAACATGCAACCCCAGCCCAGCTTCGCCTGCACGCAGCACGCGCTCCACCCCGCTTTCTCTTCCCCCGCCCGTCCCTCTCCCGCCTCAGCACCGCAACACCCGCACCACGCCCCGCCCGGCTCCTTCGCCCCCCCGACACCGCCCCCCTCGCCCTGCCCCATCCCCGCCGCACCTCTCCCCTCCCCGCGCCCATCCCGCCAATTCCTGCCCGCAGGCGCCAGGCAATTCTTGCGGGTTCCATCATGTTACGCATCCTGAGCAGCGTCTTTTGTGCAAAAAGAGAGAAAAAAACGCGAACAAAACGCGGGGCAGGAAACGTGGCAGACGGCCGCTTCTTTTAAGAGATGTTCCTCTGCCAGGTGACGTCACAGTTTTACTCGTATGTCTGTTTCTGTTTTGGTAGTGTACTCATTAGCACGGAGTTTAAATACGATTATTGATAAGATTCGAGGAATCTTGAAATTTAGAATCTGGGAATTTTTTATGACAGAACAAAATCAATTTAGTTTTCGCAAGAGACCATTTTTACTTTCTCGATTTCTACTTACGTAATTATACTGCTGCAGCAAAACCGTTTTTTTCCATAAAAACTCTTTTTGTGGGTTCTTTTTACCAAAAACGGGTCTACTAAATTACTTCCTCTAACTCTGTGTTGTCAAAATCTACGTTTGATGGGATCCGACATGAAATTATTAGTTTACCGGCAAAACGTCCGTCCCTCGCCCTGTCCCTCGCCCTGTGCCTCGCCCTGTCCTTGCCCTGTCCCTTGCCCTGTCCCTTGCCCTGTCCTTGACCTGTCCCTTGGCCTGTCCCTTGCCTGTCCTTGGCCTGTCCCTTGGCCTGTCCCTTGGCCTGTCCCTTGGCCTGTCCCTTGGCCTGTCCCGTTGGCCTGTCCCTTGGCCTGTCCTTGGCCTGTCCTTGGCCTGTCCCTTGGCCTGTCCCTTGGGCCTGTCCCTTGCCTGTCCCTTGGCTGTCCCTTGGCCCTGTCCTTGGCCTGTCCCTTTGCCGCCCTGTCCCTTGCCTGTCCCTTGCCCTGTCCCTTGCCCTGTCCCTCCTCCAGTCCCTCCCGCATCCGTCCATCCGTGGGCCGTTCGTCAAAGGGTAGGATTTCACCAAAATTGATATTCCCCAACCGATATTACTGATGTTGCGGTCCTTTGAATGTGAAACATTTTTTATGTTTGAGAAAACTTTCCACAAAGCACAAATGACGTTTTCAAATTTTCTCATTTTTTCTCAACGAAAGATCTCAAAAATTATTTTCGGCGCCTTTTCACAACAACAATACTGAAAATAAAGACACGTGTTCTTAATTACATGGGTTATTCAAAGTTATGAATCCAAGTAAGTCTAGGAATACACGAATGATTTTGGCGTGAATTGGTGTAAATAATATGCATTTTTGAAAGCAAGTGTTTCTAAGAAACGGCTCGAATTTAGTATTTAATTTGTTTTCTACGATATTTAAAAATGGAACAGGTTCGATTTTTAATTAATTCTCTGAATTTTTGAAAATTACAAAAATTGTGAATAATGTGAGACTGCGTGCTGTTGTAACAGTTTCTTTTATCTTGTTTATTAAGTTATACGAGTACATAAGGAAATTCTGATTCAATTACAATTCTGCGAAATATATCAAGGCAATCAATAAAAATAATAAAATTCAATTTAGTTTATTTGATATGAGACCAAGTGATATGAAACCAAGTGTTGACTGAGAACTCACTGCCTTTGTTCCGGGTCTTGAAATTCCGGTAATTATGGGTCTTTAAATCAGTCAGGTAGGATTGCCATCTAGGATATAAAATCCGAGACAGCGGTAGGGAGGTAAGTAAACTCCAAAATCCACTTTTCTTTCTAATTGTTATATAAATATTATGTTAAGAGTAATTAATGTTCATAATATTGTCCAGTAAATTACAAGAATCAAAGAATTGAATATATTGTATAAAAACGGCTGTGATTTGATCATTCGAAGCTCGATTGTTTTTTTGGTTTTTTTTATAAATGTGAACACCTTAACGATTCGTCCATTAATATTCAAATATGTAGTTTTATTAATTCTTGAAAGATGAAGTTGCATATGGATAAAGAGCGTCTTTGTCTCTGGTTCTGAAAGTACGTTAGATTGAATTCTTAAACATACCGAAAAAAATGTTATTATCTCAATGAATTGTTTTTTTTTAAATTTTTCATAGCTAAGTTACTATTATAGAAATAACACTACAATAAATTACAGTTTTTCGCTAAAACAAATGAAGGATCAATTAAATTTCCTACGCAATGCATAATTTGCAAGCTTTTTACTTTGTTTAAAAATAAGAAAAAAAACAGAAAATGGAAAATATTTTTTGGTCTTTCTTATTTTAATATTGCATTTAATTCCTCTATACAAATTCATGAAAGTTGCTCAATGCCAATTCGTACATTATTCTTTTCAAACGGTACCGCACATCTCCTTTAATATGAACTTTGCTAGACCCCATCTCATTGCTCCATTCACGCAAACTCACAAAGCTCACCCGTGACGACAGGTTACTTTTGTTTGCGTTCTAATGATTTTATATACTTTATTTGCCTTTTCAAAATAAATATTGAAGAATTCTAGTCAGGTGGAGTAACGCATTAACTACACTACGCATGAATATTTTTCTATCCGAGAGGACATTGTGAAGTAATATTGATGTGAAACACTCATCTATTGAGAAAGTGTTTCCAAATTACACATCACATTACAAAATATACATCATCGCATTAGAATATCTTAAACAAATTACACACATCATTCATACGTTCTACACGGTAGAAAACTTCAATTCCATTTTTAAACAAATTAAAATTTTAAAACAAATGATTTTTCAGCCTCATAGTCTGAAGTTGGATAGTATCTATATATTCTAATTATCAAGGCGTACAAAAGTTTGAAAGAAATTTGTGCACCTTCCAGACATGCGAGATATGTCAATGGTCTCGTTAAATACCCAGAAACTCGAGGAAATACAAAAACAATGAAACAGTTTCGATTCTGACTGAAAAAAGGCTTTATTTGATTATGTTTTATTCCGCTCAGACCAGATATTACGACTACATTCTCATAATCAGTGTCCACAGCCAACTGACGTCATGTGAGGAGAACGAAAGAAGCTTTATATTGAATTGAATTGAATTGAATTGAATTTGCCTTATTTTACGTGGCGAGACTCGGGCCATCAGGCCCGCTCTTCCGTCTGACCACGCAAATTTCGCTACGTTCCTTTCACCAACTAGGAGAGAAAGGAGGTATTTCTTGGGCGAGAAACAGGCGATTTGAATTTAGCTCAGAGGCGACATTTAGGCTTGAGGATCTTTTACATGCACGTAAATCTACGAACATGGGACAGCCGGCTTTACTTCCCCTCCGAAGGAAGGCGTACGAAGGATTTTTTCGCCCTTAAAAAAACCACGGCTTCGATCTGGTTTCAACCCACCAACTTGGGTACAACAGTCCAGTACGCTAACCGTTACACCATCGCCGCCGCCAAAGACGTATATATATTAATATTCACGTGTGCCGTTTCAGAACAGCTAACTTTTGCAGCTCCAGTAGCCCATTTTCCAGACACACGACATCAATAATTTTTGCTGTTACAGGCCACTAAGTTATCAGTATAATCGCTGATAGATAATAAACTGTAAATCGCTCTAAAATGTATTAAAACACCTTTTGCACAAAATTTGTGTTACTCATCTGCCAAACGTAATGAACGAGGGATAAAAGACAACAAAAGGTTAGCAGCAACCATTAGAACGAATTTATTTGAAAAATAAAATGAATTTGCCATCCGCGTGCGAGAGCGTGCGTTTGTAGTGTCAACGGCCGTCGCCATCACGCTGGTGTATTTAACGCTGTTGCTTAGCGACCGCGCGGCGGCGGAGGGGTGGGGTTGCGATGTCAAAGAGGGGGGGCGGAGGACAGAGCACCCTCCAGCGGCGCGCCGAGGGCCCTCGGCCAACGAGCCGCGGCTGGTACCGCGGTGCTCCGCGCCGCAGCGCCACGACTGCACGCGCGGTGACACCGATGCCGCGTTCGGGAAAAAGCAGTTATTGGAGGAGGAAAAGGTTATTACTAGGGTTACACACTTCCATTACGAAAAAAGAGGACATTTCTTACAAAAAAAGAGGACACTTTGTGTAAAATATTTCAATACAATAATGTATTTTCTTTAAAACAAACTACTATCGAGAAAATAAATACTTCAACCAATGTCATCACTTTCACAATCGCTTTCTTCCTTTACAAGTGAACTCTGCTTGCAAACTTTTGGTTTGGACTGTCCTTTACCAGGAAATCTCTGTAATTAGTTAACGTGAAATCAGCCAAACCGACCATGGTGCTGATATGCGACACAGGAACCTGATATTACATATTCACAACAGCTGTCATTCCTATCCCTGAGCAAATAAATCAAATAGGTTACTCAGCAATTTTATGGAGAACCTTTTTTGAGTGTCGTAAATATTATTTGAAGCAAATTGTATTAACATGATACTAAAATCGATTAAATAGTAATTGGTAAATGCTTTGATTTCTTAAAAATGCGTCCCCTAGTTATCCTGAACTCCTGTTTGCTCTCTTTCTTCCAGGCTGTAAAATAGTTTTGACATATAAATGCATGAACTTGATTGTTGAGGTGAGTCCGTTTAACTTACTTTTGTAAATTTAAATCTTCCTGCTCAGTGTACATGCTTTTTGTTTCTTTTAACAACATTTCTTAAATATTTAGGATGCATGGCACTGTAGAAATATCCACAATTTGTTTATTTTTAATCAGTATAACTCTAAAAGTGACAGTGAGTTCATTTTGATCTACAAGAAGGAAGCTATTTACGCTTCATATTCTACATCTGCTATCTATTGAACAAAATTAATAATTTGTCAATTGCTTGATTGATGTAGAGATTCCTGACGCGTCCACAGATCAGGTCATTATTACCGTAAGTGTAGTGCATGCTTTTCCTCGTGATGTTTCCCTGCCGGTAAGATCCGGCACCGGCCTCTCTGTCGGCTACCGGTCCTAGATCTCGCACTAGCGAAGCACCGTCTGGGAGAAGCTCGAAGCTCCCGTGTGGTCTCCCGATAAGCGAGATGTGAGAATAAGCGTGTGCAAGTAGGGGGTGAGGATAGGGCAAGGAAGAGGAAGGAAAGATCGCGCGCGATCTTTGGCTCTTATGTTAAGGTACCGCCCCGGCATTCATGTGGTATAGATAGGAGAAAACTACCGATCAGAGCTGCTGGCTGCTATAATTCGCCTCCAGACAGCGGTTGAATTAGACTTTGCAATCTAGCCAGTAGGGAAAATGCTGTAACTGTCGAGACTCGAATCTAGGACCTCCCGGTCAGAGGCAATGCATTGCCTTCATTTGATGCCCTGGACCACCTCTCACTTTTTTACTGTCGAGATGGTGACAACAATACATTTAATTCTTAACGAGTTCATCGGCACCATTTTGAAATTCTGCTGTAATTAGTATAAATCAGGCTGAACATGCTAATACTTTGTGCGTATCACTAATGGTGAGTAATGTAAGACGAAGTCAGAATTCACTCCTGACTCCACATCCAAAAAACTACGGAGTTTTAAGCAGTTGGATGAAACGAGGGCCAGTGAGTTATATACTTCAATCTTAACCTTACTGTGTTGTTATTCACAAATAGTTTGTTAAGCTAATTCGTTGCATGATCGCATGAATGTGAATTTTTTGTCATCGCTGAGCAACCATACGAGAGCGCTCCCTTAATTTAATGTGGTGTACGTGCTACACCACCTGAGTTAGCACTCTTTCAAGTTTACAAAATGCAAATCAACGTACAGATCAAAACTGATGTTGTTGACTCATAGTGTTGAAAAGACATCACCAGAATAAATTTACCGGAAGTGTGTAATTTTGTATCATCGAAGTCAGGCAAAATGACATTCGTATTTTATATACTGAATATTTCAACCAGAGTACACAGCCTTCAATAATCAATGTATTACAAAGGTCGCACATCTACTGCTAAACGCTTTTATTGTCTTGATGTTCCACATCGAAGCAGTTCGATATTAATTCCTAATATCAAATGTACAATGTAAATCTCAAAAAATTAATGAAATTCCAAAAACAATCTCATAAACGAAAGTTTTAAACAAATGAATGTTGTAAATGAATTAATTCAAAACGGCAAGTGCTCTTGAGGTTTCACTTAAATTTCAGGAAAATATTTGCATAATCAAGTAGTCAAATAGAGTTATCTTTACCCGTAAATTAAATTAAAACTCAGCTTAACTTCATCGAAAGAAGCTAAATTAAACTTCCCTAATCAACAAAGAAATACAAACAAAAGAACCCTTTACATAGCTCAACTTGGTATAATGAATTTCAAACGGCATGACACTTCTGACATTGTTCCAGCGTTAAGCAGAGTAGAGGAAACTAGAAGGAGGTAGAGGAGTCGTTGGAACACCAGCGTTTCAAGCTTGATATCATATTCTTATGTAATTGTAAGTATAAAATAGAAGAAACAAATCAGTTACAATATGATCATGCGTGTTCTCTGGAGTGAATACCACCAGATTTGTTTTAGGTTAAATTATGGATAGAGTTTCAAAATATTTTCTTTCATCTGTTATCTCTTCTCGTATAAACCTATTTTCTTTATTCTTGTATAAATTGATTGTGCTGTTATAAGAGGCACATTCAGAATGTACGCTTCCATAAATTTTCAACAAAAAGAAAACATTCATGGAAAGATAAAGTTCATGGAAAACTTTAATGTGGTTTATTCAGCGTATTTGGTCTCTCTTTTCCACATAATCACCAGCAGAATCGGGGGTGATAGGCAAAGGGGGCACATGTTTATATCAGCGGAGCTTCTCCCACATTTGGCGGAGCATTATATAAATTATTCATATTAAAAATTCTATAAATAATACATATTTAAAAACATAATTTTTGATAATATGTTTGAAGATGTTTTATTTTATTCTCATTTTCTCGACATTAATGTATGCATCTACGTTGTTTGAAGAATTAAAGATACAATAACAGTAGAATAACAAATATGAAAAAATAAACGTGATGAATGTATTTTATTTCTATACATCAAAATATATGATTAAAAAACTAATTTATAGACCATTAAAAAATGAACACACGAAGAGAATTGTTTAAAGTTAAAAAAATGTAGACATAAATAAGTGTCCAAGTCTCAAAAAAAAATTATACTCGTTATGGTTATATATTTTTCCTGGGTTATTTGAAATACAGGCGGCAATTTTTCGCTTGCCTACCGGCGGCAAAGTTTTTAATCCCCCTCTACCCAGAACGGAGGCATTTGTCATAGGATGCACATTTGTGTTCCTGTGTCGTAGTGGCCTACAGAGAATCGTACCAGTATTTGACAGTCACCTGCAATTTTAATCACTGTCATACGCGTATTGCTATCTGAACAGAAATTTCGTACAAAAAATATGGAAATCGCTTGAGGAAGTTATTCGGTCTATAGAGTGAGTGGTAAAACACCCCCCGGCGCATCTCAAGCACAAGATGTGTTGCAAGTCGAGCCATGGGTGGAGAGTTATCGTGCATGAAAACAATACTTTCTTTTCCTCCTTTTTTATTCCTGTTTCAGAACCCTTCAGCTAAACTTTGACATCTAAATATTTAAAAATTAATATTTTACAGTTATTATACAAATGCATTCACTTATAATTGATATGTTTTTTAACTACAAAATTTTGTATTACCATAGGCCACATAGAATTTTTATGTATTAAAAAAATAAATGACAACTGTCCCTTAGAAAGCTTTTGTTCACGGTAAAACTACGTTCAACATTAGACGATGCTAGAGAAGCATATTTTAAAATCATTACTGTCACTTTCGATAGTAGTTTTTGAATTATTTTGTGTGAAATTATAAAAGCATTTTTAAAGAATTGTTTTCTCACAAACGCCTCCATTTCTCCCCTTCAGAGGAACAAAGTACCCTTATGAAAATGGCACAGGTTCTATTTTCGGTGAACTCTGCAAAGTCAAAAATTGTAAAACCATAACATTGCAAAAGTAGTACATTATTAATGAAAAAAGTGTTTCTTAAATGATCCTGTTCTAAAAAATAGATATTAAAAAATATTAGAAACCATTTATTGAAAAAACCAAGTAGTTTTTGCATAGTTTGCTTGAAGTAAAGGCAATTTAAAATATTCTATTTTTCTTAAAATTGGCTCTATTTTTTTTTAATTTTCTCCAACGCATGAAAAATAGTATATCTCATTGTCGTTCAACGCTGAATTATTGAAAATTTCAAAGGTTTCAAAATCAATGCAATTATGCTGTTGTAACACCACTAGTTCGATTTCAGACCCCTACATTACGAATTTTGTTTCATCAGATCAAGCAGAAAAGCGAATTCCACTCGTGGATGAATTGAAAATAAAAAAAAACAACATTCAATTTTTTTATTAGCCAACTGCACATCAAATTAAGGGCAATGGTGTCCAGCTCGTGCAGGGAATTATTAATCCTTCTTTAATGAAGTGATAGGATGATGATGAAGGGTGAAGAAATGACCACAAATACGTCCATGCCCAAGGCGGGATTCGAACCTGCGATTCTTCGAACCGAGAGATCGGCACGCCACTACTGCCCTAGCGATCTCGGCTATGCGGATCTACTTCAGATAATTACAATACCGTAAATATTTGACAGAAGATCTATCAGATGGACGAGTGCCGTATTGGACTGCCGCAAACAGCTCACCGCACCGCCAGGTTGAGAATAACTATTCAGCGACACTTAACCCTTCTTAAGCCGCTAAGGCACTTAACCCTTCTTTAGTCAAGGTTTCCTCCGAAACTCTTTTTCGTTTGCTTGTCATTTTATTGAGAAACTAACTGAATTGCCTCATTGTTTTCAGTACCTTTCTTCAAACATCTTTTAATTTGATTGGGAGATGCGCAGCAGTGCGAGTTAAATTTTCAAACGGTGACAACGTATTTCTTAATCCCGTGCGTTGAACAGGAGGTTTCCCCCGTGACGCGACTATTTAAAGTAAGTAGATTCACGCGACTAAAGAAGGGTTCAAACAACCACTTGAAAAATAAAACGACCATGAGGCTGCACCGTTTCCATTGCGATTATTGATCCAACACGTCAGATCTTCCTGTAATTCGTCCCATGTCCTTAGCTCTTGCTGTGGGTGATGTTCTGGGGACCGAAACAGCGCTGCGCGAGTCAGAGCGACTCCGTGCTGGCCCTTGAGCCAGAACCGAAGAAGACGACGTCGGCGGCGGGGAAGCAGCGGAAAGGCCGGGCTGCAAAGAAGCAGTAGCGGCGAGGAAGACGTCGGTGGGCGATGCCCACAATACGCAAACATTTGCGCAGCGCGAGGCGAGGCGAGGCGAGGCGTGTCGGAGCAGACGGCCGGACGGCCGGGGCGGGCGACTAGCAACTTTTCTCATTAAGTGGCAATCAAAACACGACACCACCCCGCAGCCCCGGGTGGCGGTGGCAGTGGCAGCGGCAGCGGCAGCGGTAGCGGTGGGTGGCAGTGGGGGTGACGGGCGTCGCACAGTGGAAAAAATGATGAAAAATCTGGCCATAAGTCTAAATATCAATCAATTTATACCAAATTTGGTATGAATACTTAGTGAATGTTTAGAAATAAGGATCTTATGCCAATTTGAAATGACGGCTTATTCTGAAATTATTAAACATGCATTTTATTTGTATACAGTATTATTAATTACAAT
>BOPP01000002.1:10399662-10410767 GCA_017312745.1 Gryllus bimaculatus | reverse complement strand
GCCGCCCTACCGCCGCTTCAACCGCCGCCCCACCCCGCACGCTTCCAACCCCGCCGACCACCCGCCGCCCCCCTCCACCTGCACCGCCCCCCGCCGCCGCCCGCCCACCGCCGCAACGCCCGCCCCGCCGCCGCCCGCCCCGCCCCGCCCGCCCCGCTCGCTTTGAACCACGCCCCGCCTTCCCGCCCTCGCCTTCGTCTCCCGCGCCCCTAGTACCCGCCGCCTACGCCGCGACGGCCGCCCGCTGCCTCCCGCCTCCTGCCTCCGGCCCCCGCTCCGCTTCTGCTGCCTGTCGCCCCCTGCCCCGCCTGCCCGCCGCGCCCCGCCCTGCCCCTTTCCCGACGCCCGTCACCCCCACTGCCACCCACAGCTACCGCTGCCGCTGCCGCTGCCGCGCCACCGCCACTCGGGGCTGCGGGGTGGTGTCGTGTTTTGATTGCCACTTAATGAGAAAAGTTGCTAGTCGCCCGCCCGGCCGTCCGGCCGTCTGCTCCGACACGCCTCGCCTCGCCTCGCCTTGCGCTGCGCAAATGTTTGCGTATTGTGGGCATCGCCCACCGACGTCTTCCTCGCCGCTACTGCTTCTTTGCAGCCCGGCCTCTCCGCTGTTTCCCCGCCGACCGACTCGTCTTCTTCGGTTCTGGCTCAAGGGCGCACGGAGTCGCTCTGACACGCGCAGCGCTGTTTCGGTCCCAGAACATCACCCACAGCAAGAGCTAAGGACATGGACGAATTACAGGAAGATCTGACGTGTTAGATCAATAATCGCAATGGAAACGGTGCAGCCTCATGGCCGTTTTATTTTTCAAGTGGTTTTTGAACCCTTCTTTAGTCGCGTGAATCTACTTACTTTAAATAGTCGCGTCACGGGGTAAACCTCCTGTTCAGCGCACGGGATTAAGAAATACGTTGTCACCGTTTGAGAATTTAACTCGCACTGCGTGCGCATCTCCCAATCAAATTAAAAGATTGTTGAAGAAAGGTACTGAAAACAATGAGGCAATTCAGTTAGTTTCTCAATAAAATGACAAGCAAACAAAAAAGAGTTTCGGAGGAAACCTTGACTAAAGAAGGGTTAAGTGCCTTAGCGGCTTAAGAAGGGTTAAGTGTCGCTGAATAGTTATTCTCAACCTGGTGATGCGGTGAGCTGTTTGTGGCAGTCCAACACGGCACTCGTCCATCTGATAGATCTTCTGTCAAATATTTACGTATTGTAATTATCTGAAGTAGATCGCATAGCCGAGATCGCTAGGGCAGTAGTGGCGTGCCGATCTCGGTTCGAAGAATCGAGGTTCGAATTCCGCCTTGGGCATGGACGTATTTGTGGTCATTTCTTCACCCTTCATCATCATCCTATCACTTCATTAAGAAGGATTAATAATTCCCTGCCACGAGCTGGACACCATTGCCCTTTAATTTGATGTGCAGTTGGCTAATAAAAAAATTGAATGTTGTTTTTTTTTATTTCAATTCATCCACGAGTCGAATTCGCTTTTCTGCTTGATCTGATGAAACAAAATTCGTAATGTAGGGGTCTGAAATCGAACAGTGGTGTTACAACAGCATAATTGCATTGATTTTGAAACCTTTGAAATTTTCAATAATTCAGCGTTGAACGACAATGAGATATACTATTTTTCATGCGTTGGAGAAAAAAAAATAGAGCCAATTTTAAAAAATAGAATATTTTAAATTGCCTTTACTTCAAGCAACTATGCAAAAACTACTTTGGTTTTTTCAATAAATGGTTTCTAATATTTTTAATATCTATTTTTTAGAACACGATCATTTAAGAACACTTTTTTCATTAATAATGTACTACTTTTGCAATGTTATGGTTTGCAATTTTGACTTTGCAGAGTTCACCGAAAATGGAACCTGTGCCATTTTCATAAGGGTACTTTGTTCCTCTGAAGGGAGAAATGGAGCGTTCGTGAGAAAACAATTCTTTAAAAATGCTTTATAATTTCACACAAAATAATTCAAAAATACATATCGAAAGTGACAGTAATGATTTTAAAATATGCTTCTCTAGCATCGTCTAAGTGTTGAACGTAGTTTTACCGTGAACAAAAGCTTTCTAAGGGACAGTTGTCATTTATTTTTTTAATACATAAAAATTCTATGTGGCCTGTGGTAATAACAAATTTTGTAGTTAAAAACATATCAATTATAAGTGAATGCATTTGTATAATAACTGTAAAATATTAATTTTTAAATATTTAGATGTCAAAGTTTAGCTGAAGGGTTCTGAAACAGGAATAAAAAAGGAGGAAAAGAAAGTATTGTTTTCATGCACGATAACTCTCCACCATGGCTCGACTTGCAACACATCTTGTGCTTGAGATGCGCCGGGGGTGTGTTTACCACTCACTCTATAGACCGAATAACTTCCTCAAGCGATTTCCATATTTTTGTACAAAATTTCTGTTCAGATAGCAATACGCGTATGACAGTGATTAAAATTGCAGGTGACTGTCAAATACTGGTACGATTCTCTGTAGGCCGGGGGCGGGGCGGGGGCAGGGACGAAGGCGAGGTGTGGAATCGGAGAGAAGGCCCCGGACGAGCAGCTGGCAGAGGGCGCAGCGGAGACAAGACATCGGCGCTTCGTTTGCTTTGTAATATTTGTCTGCAGGGCTTTTAAATTTTCAGTTTCCGAGCTGTATACTTAGCCTTCCTTTGTTTTAAAGGTCATGTACTTTGTACATATATTTTAAGAGTATAGGCTCCTTTTAAATAAGTTTAAGATATACATTTCCTTGTAAATTTTTTGTAATATTCATGAATACATAATTTTAAAGCAATTACAAGGTACAAAAAATTAAGGTCACGAATTTTGAAATGTTTTCAATTTACTATATAAAGAGTAGAAGGTTTCTCGACTAATACGTTTCATATTTAAGAAAGATTTCTGGAGTATCAAAATAGGCAACGGTCTAACTGGTCTTACACTCTCTTCGATTTGAACTTTTCTCTAAGCCTGTGAAATACACTAATACACATGGCACTCGCATTGTCGATCTGTTAGATATATGGACTCAAGGCATGACACGTAGAACCATTTGCGTCAATTGCATCACTGTGACAGTGTGACACAAAGAGGCTTCTCCGATTAATTGCACTGCAGGTAAGGCTACGGTTATGCAATAGGGTTGTGAGTGAGGTTTCATAGGAGGTTCTCGTGTCGAAATGGGCGACAATAGCAGCGTTCGCTGGCGCCCGCGAAGCCTTTGCGGAGTGGCAGCGTCGCCACCTGGGCAAACGCAGCTGCTCCCTCGGCGCCGGATTCAGCCCTTCCTCCCCTGCACCCTGCCTGCTGCCTCCGCGGACCCTCAAACGGCAGCACGCCTCGAGCTAGATCGATATACGGGTGGAAGACGTGTCACTTGGAACATCTCTGTCAACTACACAAATTGTTCACTTTCCTGCTTGAAGTCGAATAAATTTCGTATTTTGTAAGAAGAAACGTAAAATGGAATTAATCCTTGACTCATATTTCAAGAAGAATAGGGGGGGGGGATTTTGTAAAAAGGCATAACTATGAAGTATAAATAGAATAATATATATATATATATATATATATATATATATATAAATGTTTTACTACATCACAAGGCAAAGTCAAACATAGAAAAGTCATTCACAAGAAAATCAAATACAAACAAGAAATTCAAAATGGAATACAATTTGAAAAGAACTGTTCATAAATAAACACTGTAATTAGAACGAATTCGTATAGTAAGCAGCCACCATGGCATTGATGCGGCTCGTCCAGGATAGCCTAGACAACGTATAATAAACAAATTTAAACTCTGTATTTGTCGCTAACAATCTTGTTTTTGATGCGACAGTAAATAAATCAAATTTTAAAAATGTATGTCAATCTGAATAATGTATGTCAATCTGAAGTAATCTTCAGTGTTATGGTTTTACAAATGTTGTCACGAATGTTTTAGAGCCCAAACGTGGAGGGAGACGAAGGCCAAGAAGAAGAAAATACATTGTCATGTTATAGGGAATTATTATTTCTGACAGGAGAAAAGAGTCCAACCATTCATAAGATGTAGAACCACTGTAGTGTTTTTTCTTCTCCTACAACTCGTTCATTCTATCATTTTGTAATACTAGATATTATTTAGACTCGGCAATGAGATTATTTTACTATTCTAAATGATTGATTGATTTACCAGTGATTCCGGTTGCGTCACCGGCTAAGATCATTAGTACCGTAAGTGCGCTGCATGTCTTTTCTCCGGGAGGTGGCGGAGTCTTATCTCACTGGATGGCGACATCCGGCGTCGATTTATCGTCTGTTAGTGGGGTTTCCCTCAACCAGGTATCTCCCTCCAGCGGGGCACCGCCTCAGCCGTGACAAGCTCTAAGCTTCAAGTGGTCTTCCGATATATGTGGTACTGTAGTGCAAGTTAGTGCGTATGTGTGTAAGTAAGGAGTGAGAATAAGACAAGGAAGAGGAAGGAAAGATCGCGCGCGTTTCGTGACCCCTTTGTTAGAGTAGTGCTCCGGCATTCACCCAGTGGTGATCGGAGTAAGCTTTCGCTGGTATTCTCTTTCAGACAGCGACTGTATTCGACCTAGCTGACAAGCTAGTGCTGAAAATCCTGCCACCGTCGGGAGTGGAACTGTAGGACCTCCGGTCAGAGGCACCGCAGTAACCTCAGTTGATGCCCTGATGAATAATTTATTTTATGTACACGTGTTTCTGCGGATATTCTTCTCAATAATCTTGAGTTAACTTCATTTCCACTATAAGCAATTAAAATAGTATTTTCATTTTAAGCAACCTCTTAACTTAGAATAAAAGAATAAATAAAGAAAAACAGCAATCTTTTTATATAACATATAAAGTATTAGGGTTTTCTAAATTAGGGAAAATATTATGAACCCACGAATTTCTTCTTACTTTATTTCTTTTTAACTAGTCCTCAACAAATTCCGAAGCATATAAATTCACAATAAAATATAGTTTAGTTTCTTCAATAGCAATTTTATTATTTTTAAGTACATTTTACACAGTATTTGATGCAAGAGGTTGTTAATTACAAAAATATGTTAGGTTTATTTTAAAGAAAAAGTTTCTAAAATTTTACCAAAATTATGGTTGTTATTTTCATATTTTTTCTGAATCACTTCCTAAAATGTACCTTCTGCCTAATTCTCTCTCCCCCATTCCCAGCTAGCTGTCCTTTGTGGACAGCTCCGTGGACATACTTCGCCCTCGCAGGCGAAACTACTGCAGCCGTTATGTGCTTTTTACTACCCAAAGGGGCCACTGTGCCATTACCTGCCCTGCGACTCATCCAGCTTCATTCGCTCTCACGAAATACGGGCTCTTAAACAATATGTGCGTTTTCACACAGTAACGTATCAAAGCTCGGATGCAGTAGAAGTGGCTCAGGTGTTTATCTGAAAAGTTGGGTATATATGATGTAACTTCTATTCGTTCATTAAAGATGTTACATCTACTACATATTACGGTAAACATTCATTATTCGTTATACAGACCCTCTGTTTCTCAATCCGTTTGTAGTAGTTAAAAAAAGAAACTTCCCGAGAAAATGAAGATCATTAGAAAATGTTTGGGTATTCTAAATAATGATCTTGAATTTTCGTGAGAAAATGTTTGAGAAAAGATTCCAACATTTCGTGAAAGTATCTCCAAAAATTTATTGAAAGTTAACTCAGGAAACTTTTCAGTCCTTCCGATGTGATATGATTACCAAATTTGATAGGTACGAAACAATTAGTTTCGAAAAAAAGGGGACGAAAACATTTGAGGCGTAAGTGAAGGAGTAAGATAAATAATAAAGTATGTTTTACAGTTCCACAAGACCATTATAAAAATAGGACCACATCTTAACCAACAGAGATAGTAAGTACTTTCCATAAATTCGAGGTACCTATGTAAATGACATTTACAATGCTGTAGAAAACGTTGATTAATCCACATTGAGGGCTACATTAACTTAAGAACGTAAACTTAGAACCAAATGAAATTGACACTTGTCACACGTAACATCGCCTCTCGGTCATTTTACCGACGAAGGAACTGCGTATCGCACAGTACGTGAATTCATTGCACCCTCGATCAGAGATGTTCGATAAATCTCAAACTCCGTACTCCGCGCGGATCCATTCGGAAGGCAGCGCGTCCAGAAATTAGGGCGAGGCGGCAGAGGCAATAAATCTGGAAAGTTTCCCGTCGCTCCGTTGATCCACCGCTGGAAGCTGAGCCAGAGGATATTCCGCTTTAAGGCGATGGCGCTGCAGTCGCCTGCGGACATGCGCCTGTTGAATATCTGCTTCAGCTCGCGCGCCAAGAGAATCTCTTTGGAACTTCGTAGCTTCGCCTGCCCTGTCTGAACAAACTAGTATCCACAGGTGGTTCCGGAAGAGATAATTTTTAAATAAATAAATTTATATTTGCGTCCTTTTTTATCTACAATCACAAGCTCATGCTACGTCTCCCTCATCAGTTCTCCGAAAATTTGTAAAAAGCTGAATAAATCATGTTAATAAGACCATTAATACCTGTATCAATGTGATTATCTATAATTCAGTGAACCTATTTTAATACAAAGATAAAAACACAGACAATCAATACCATTACTAATAAGTTAATTTCACTTGATTTTTCTAAAACTGTTTACTAAACATTGGGTCAACTTCTTTCACAGTTCCTTCTACATATGAATGAACAAAAACCAGAACGGTTTAAGTGACATTTCATAAATTTTGAGAAATCTTTTTTTTAAATTTAATATCACGAAGTTCTGATGCTTTGTTTCACCATTAAAACTACGGAATTTCAATTGTTCAATAAAGCCAGAAAAATACATTGCGACCGAAATATAGCCTAAAATACACGCTTTTTTCAGACTTTCACTCTGAGATTTTCCTCAGATAAAACGTCACTCATACCGTTCTCGTATTTAACCATTAAAGAGCTGTGAAAGAAGCTAACCTAATGTTAAGTAGTTTTAGAAAAATGAGTTGAAATTAACCTATTAGTAATGGCATTGGTTGTATTTTTATATTTACATTAAAATAGGTTCACTGAATTATAGATAACCACGTTTATACAGGTATCTTATTATCAATCGTGTGCCATTTTTCCAGAGGGTATTACACAAGGCAGAGCTTATTGCTGCTCGCAGTCGGTGCACAGTAGCCCTTGGGCCACGTGCTGCAATTCCTCCGTTCGCTGCGAGTCCTCCAAATCGGGCAGGTGCCACACCGCAATCGCGGCGCCTGAATTACCGATCCCCAAATATTTGGCAGACCTGCGAGTGTTGCAGCATGCGTCGTGGCTCATAAGCTCTGTTGATTCTCTGACTGCTAAATGAGATCTTCTGCAAACACAACAGCGTGCAATGAATATGATCGCCGCTTAAAGTGGGACAGTGAACGTGATGTTTTAAGAGTTTGGGATGTACCGGTAAGTATAGGTGTTGTGGTGTGTTATCGTTGGCATTTTTCATGAAATAATTATAGACGTTGTCATTGCCAACAATATTATTTAATGTAAGAGCAGCTTTCGATGGCTTAGCCATCATCATCATCATGTCTAGAGAAACTGGGAGAAAGAAAAAAGTGGGGGGAGTGGGGGGGGTTAAGTCTTAATATTAATAGTACTAATGACTTAAGATGAGATTATGATAAAGGTTACAAATAATTTACAATTTTTTTGGAAAATATATTTAACATTTTAGAAACTGGGAGAAAGAAAAAAAAGTGGGGGGTTAAGTCATTAATACTATTAGTATTAATGACTTATCCCCCCAGTTTCTAGAATGTTAAATTATATTTTCCCAAAAAAATTGTAAATTATCTGTAACCTTTATCATACATCTTGTTGTAAATTCAAAGGAAATATTCACGTTTTAATGTTTTTTATTGTTTTTTTCTTCTTGTATCAGACAACAGATGATAATGATGATGAAGCCATCGAAAGCTGCTCTTACATTAAATAATATTGTTGGCAATGACAACGTCTGTAATTATTTCATGTAACGGTAAGACTGTAAGTAGAAATGGTGTGTGGGAAATGTCGCTACAGACCACCATACTTTTATAAAAGTAAAACATTGTCCCAAAAAATGTTAAAATGTACAAATATGTCGAACTGTACAAATATTGAAGATACATTAAGTGAGAAATGAAACTATCTGCAGCTACCTACTAACCTATTATATAAATTACCTCAAAAACCAACAATATAAGAAGCAGATAAATCTAAAGTTGTAAAATACAACTGATTCAAGATCGTACGGACTTAACAGAACTGACAACTGCACAGATTTGTGAAGATCGCAAACTAATTTATGAAGGACGAAACGAAGCCGGAGGCAACTGACCCGACATGCTAGAGGAAACTAGTTACCCGATATCCTGCATTACAGGAACGCCTAAGAGTAACGCACAGCATACAATTATATGGACGCTTAAGTACATATGTTTCTTTTTGACGTACATGAAAGTGTACATTCACATCAGATCTACATTTTTGATCTCTTGATCTATATAATATTATAAACATTCCAGTAATGAGATTATTGTACACTTTTATGTACGCGCAAAATTAGAAAGTGCATGACTTGAATGCGATGAATTTTAATAAATTATACTAAATAAAGTTAATTAAATAAAATTAATTAAATAAAAATTAAATGTACTATACCGAATTACTACCGCATTAAAAAACAAATTCAAAAAGAATTAGTTGCCTTATATGAGGGTTGATTCATGAGATTTAATAAATTCGAAAAGATTTTCCATAAAATAATAAAAAACATAATAAAAAGCAAAATTGAAGATATCATTTAAAAATATTAAGTGTCAAGACATTAAATAATCATGTTATTTACTAACCCATTAACCTTTAATATCTCGTTTCCTTCAATTATTCATTGATTAATTATACCTATTAGTACAGTAGACAAATTAAATCATAATAAACATTGGCTCCCTCTTCTCCTTCTATCACTGCGCCTTTAAATAGAAAGCTTTTTACATTAAAAAGTATTGTAATGATTCTTTTGAAATTGCTTTTAATTAACTAAACGTAATTTTCACGAATATTTGTAAAAGGAAGGCAAAGTCATTCCTTTTAACGTAATTATTATTCGAGTAAAAGAAAACTTAGATATCAATTGTCTTAAATGACTGCACCGTTAATTTATTTAGTTACTTTGTATTTAATAAGTACATGAACAGAATATAACATTTTTTGAAAGGAAATATAAATACAAAACAGAAATAAACCAACACGATAAGTTTTGACGCAGAAAATAAATAAAACCTTTCTTTCCGCAAGGCTCACAAAAACACTTCGATTTGAACGAGTTTTTTCTATTTGCAATAATAAAATTGTTTCTCTAACAATAACAATCGAAGAGATATTAAAAAGTACTGCACTTTACTGTACTTATTAATATAAGCACAGAATATCTGAGGTGTTTACAATCCAAATACATTTATTTTTAGAGATATTAGTATTAAACAAATTATTAAACCGCTTACAGCAATGATGAATTATCGGAGGAAAAACAAAATATATAAAATTGTAGAAAAAAAATTCACAGATTTGATTTTTGAGTAAGAGTGCTAGAACAATTGATTGCTTTTAAATGTTTGTGTTAATACTCATAATTTGTTATTATGAAGTTTGGTTTTCAAATATAAAAAATCAGTTACTGGTTTATTTATGCACGTGCCGTAAAAAATTGGCCTTAATACTAAATCGTTTTTGGAAAATCAGAAAGCCAAAGAGAACACGCCAGCCTACTAGACTAGATGATGGTAGAACGCTTTATTTGTCCTCATACCAAAAACAATTCTACTAAACGGAAAGCATTACTGCAGAGAAAGTACTTGTGATATGTTGTCAGAAATCACCTGCAACTTTAAAAACTGAAGACAAAATTAGAATCTGATAACAAAACTGTTTTTTCAATGGTGTGGCAAATATAACTTATTTGCCAACACATTTCTATTTATTGATACCATGAGTGTGTGAACCGCGCAGAGCCTTTCTTAGAATCCATTGAGGAAAGCAGCTTCACTTCGACAAGCACTGTTTCACGCAGCTGCCACCGGAGACGCTAGGGGCAGCGACATTTTCTGCGAAAGAAACACGAGCGATCGCCTCTGAAAGGGCCAAATCCTCTTGTCTATAGCCAATCGCGAGCGGGGAGGCCCACGCAGGCACAGAAGGCAACAGGCGCACCAGAGGAGCAGGAAAGAGGAGGAGGAGGAGGAGGAGAGAAAAGCGATAAGAGGAAGAGGCGAGGAGGATAGAAAGGAGAGGGTGAAGGGGGGAGAAGGAGGAAAAAGACAAGGAGAGTAAGGTAGAAAGAGAGAAGAAGAGAAAGAGGGCGGAAGACGAGATGAAGAATAAAAGGAAAGAAAGGAGAAGGTAAGAGATAGGAGAAAGTATAGGATGGAGAGGATGTGGAGGAAACGTGGAGGGGTGAGGGGGAGGAAGAAAAATAGGAAAGGGGGGGAGGATCAGGGAAACGATATATGAGAAGTGAGATGGTAGAGAGGAGGAGGAAAAGAGGAGAGGAAAGAAAGAGTAAAACGAAAAAGAAAGGAGATAGGGAGGAGAGTAGAAGAGAAAAAGGAGGGAAAGAGTGGAGATGAGGAGGGAATGATGAAGAGGAGGAAGATGGTGAGGGGAGGAGGAGGAAAGTAGGGAATAGGAGGAAAAAGAAAAGCAGGAAAAGGAGGAAACAGATTGATAAAGAGAGAAGAGGAGAAAGCAAAGGGCGAAAGAAGAGAAGAAAAGTAGGAAAGGAAGGAGAGATGAAAAGAGATAGGAGAAGCAAAGAGAGGAGAATAACAAGAAGCAGGAGGAGGAGGAGAATAACAAGAAGCAGGAGGAGGAGGAGAATAACAAGAAGAAGCAGGAGGAGAAGGAGAAGAAGAAGAAGAAGAAGAAGAAGAAGCAGGAGGAGAAGAAGAAGAAGAAGAAGAAGAAGAAGAAGAAGAAGAAGGAGGAGAAGGAAGAAGAAGCAGGAGGAGAAGGAAGAAGAGCAGGAGGAGCAGGAAGAAGAGCAGGAGGAGCAGGAAGAAGAGCAGGA
>BOPP01000002.1:10379577-10399645 GCA_017312745.1 Gryllus bimaculatus | reverse complement strand
GGAGCAGGAGGAGGAGCAGGAGGAGGAGCAGGAGGAGGAGCAGGAGGAGGAGCAGGAGGAGGAGGTGGAAAAAGAGGAAAGGGAGGGAGTAGGGAGAAGGCCACCGCCAGGTGGGACAAGGCGCCAGAGGGCACGAGCTGGCCGAGCGAGGGGAGCAGTCGCATGAAAGATTCAACAGACGGCCAAGCAGCGCCGGGAGAACTGAAAAGTCGGAACGAATGAGGCGCCCGAATCATCAATTTTAAAGCGCGAAACGCGAAATCACTGCTCACCGCACCCGTCGACCGCACCTCGAGGTGTGGGCGTCGCTCCAAATAACACGGGGTAAATAATCGAACTTTGTGGCGGACAGGATACTGATCGATGGCTTCAATGAAATAACACATAACGTCTACAATAATTTAATCTCCCTTCAAATTCATCGATGGCTTACTATATTTATAGGTAAGGAAAATGATATGCACCACTAAACACCGAATTAGAAAACAATCATTGTTGTCACTGCAGGATCTCTGACCAGTAATCCTAGTCTCGACGGTTAGATACCTAGTTCAATCGATAGCTTACCGCTCTGATCGATAGTTTCTATCAATTCCAGGTGAACGCCGGGGCTGTAATAAACTTATGGGTCACGGAACGAGAGCGATTTTTACTTACTCATCCTTTTCTCTTGCTCTCTCGTTACACACACGCGTATTTACGTTGACTTCACTACCGCACGTATCGGGAGAACAGGTAGGAACTTCGATGACCCTGCTAGGATAGTGTCACGATGGCAGAGATACCTACTGAGGTAAATATCCGCAAGCCACATGTACGCCCGGATGCTTAATTGCCAGCGGGGGAGGAAGATGGCCACATCCAGGGAGGTCACATGCGTCATACGTACGAGACTAATCACAGTTGACTCAAAACTTGTTAATTACAAAAAAACTAGAAGTAAAAAAATTACGCTTTCTTCAAAATTATAAATAACTATGAAGTTGGAATTCCATTTAAGATATGGAATCACTGCATGTTAGCTTTAAAAGAAAAAGAAACAGTATCATGAAGAGGACATAAATACAATATTACATCTTAATCCTCTCAATGTAGCAAATGAGTTTCTGAGAAAGTGGGATTCATCCAGTCAAGAAAGTAACAGCATTCCTTCCAATCATATTTTTCATCGTTCGCACACAAAACAGTCCCACATTTGGAATTTTTTCTTGAATTCTTGAATTTTAAATTTCATTTTTGGCTCAACATTGTCTCTGTGATTTAAATCTTCCTTTAAAATTACGTGACTTTCTTTAAAAATGGGCAAAACATGAAAACATGCAAAACCATCAGTAGTGTGTGCATTAAAGATTAAATCGTTTGGAGATAATTGTGAAAACACAGCTTAATAATTTGGAAAAAACATAAAAAAGCGCAGCCGGGATGAATGTAAATAATATTTTTAGCTACAAAAATATTTGGAAACATAAGAATGCTATATCATCTTATCCATTCCCGTAACGTTAAACTGTTTTTCATGAAATATTGTTTATGTTGTATTATTGACACATTGACGCATTGTTGATTTCGCAGGAATTAGAGCTATGGTTAATGTCATTTAATGTATATATTGATATATTAATTTAATGTCATAATAGCTGCAAAAACGTTTCATTTCAAATATCATTGGTATGTACCTCACTAAAATATATAATTTTGAAATATAGGTTATTAAGTTGTGCTTTTTTGCCGATTGTTATGCTAAATACCATTTATATCAATATTTAGTTAATTTTTAATGAAAAATAAAAGCATTTTTGAAAACACTGAGTAAGATTTTCCAAATGTGGCATACCTAATTTAATTTTCATGAAAGTGAAATGCGAATGTCGAAGAGGGGCAATCACATAGATCAATTTCTCTGTCAGCATCCTGCCAACAAATATGCTTTAAATATCTCTTATTGTGCATTGGCTCTGCAAAAATTCGTGACCCTCATTCGTTTTATATAAACAGTTTTGAATTAGACAATAGTTAATGATACGTTAATTCGGAAGAACATTTTTTAGGCATAACATGGTTGCATCAAAACTTATTTATCTTTCGAGTACAGAATGATATCCCTATGTGAAAGTTTATGCCCAGGACAAATAAACAAATTTCTGCACAATCATATTCTGTAATTTAAATGGTACAGATTTTTCACAAAACATATGTATTTCGGGTGATAAACTGAACGAACCACGAGGCAAGTAGGAGGTTATAAGTGTAATATTAAAAATAGTTTTTATAAAAAAACAGTGTGAACAATCCGTACTTTGCATAATACGTTTTGAAAGTGACAAATTAACATCTAACTTCGAACTTTTTTGACATTGAGAATTGGAACACAATTAAAATATCATCAAAAAATCTAATTAAAATAATACGTTCAGCAAGAAAGTAAAAAGAAGTCACAATTTTTCAAATGAGAGGTTTGAGATGTTACATTATTACAGACAAAATACGACTAATTGCAAGACAATCGTACGTTCATCTGAGGGGAACGAGGTTATTATCACACAACGATGGTTCAAGAGTTGCCAGTCACGTACTTTGATGTTAAATAAAACACAAAACAGGAATGAAAGGAATGAAACAATGTCAGTTCTCCAAACCGCATCGCAATAAAATGGCGTCGACGATTTTTACTGCACCGAGAATTTTCGCCGAACGAAGTCACCAACAAAATATGTAGAACAAAAAATGCGTCGCGCGGATGGTTCCAATTGCACATCCGCTGTCAAAAATATTTTCCGCGCGTCGCGTCGTTTCTCTGGCCACAGGGTGTTTATATTGCAATCAATGAGGAACGCACAGTTCATTACTAACCGGAATGTGAGATATTTACTTTCATTACGCCGCTACTCGGCAGCAGACAGAGCGAAACGTCCCCGGCACGGCAGAGGGCGACGCCGACCTGTTGAGGACGCCCTGTCGCTTACCTTGCAGGCTGGCGACAGACGGAAGATTCCAGAAGATCAGGACGAGATCAAAAATAGAACATTCCAAGAGTGGAAGTTGAAGGGAATATATACAGAGCACGGCTATTTTTATATTTTACAGATATATTATTATTAGTATTATTATTGTTATGATATAAGAACTAGTTGACAGTATTTGAATGACAGTCCAGAAAATACTCTATAACACGCTATAAAAATGCACACTGTTTGCAAAAATTGAGTAAAAAAGACATAATATGTGCTTGAAGTTCAAAGTTTTTATTCAAAACAAGGCGATTACATCAATCACTTTTAACTTTTATTACCATCATCATCTAGCTTCATCTCCTCTGTAAGTTACTCTCCCTGTACTTCTCTTGAAATTTACTTAAATAACTACTGAGAGACTTTGTATAGAAAAGTATTATTCAGGTATTTAACACATTATCAAAGGGTAATGCAATCTGAGTATTAGCGTAATATAAAACAAACATGACAATAACCTAAAAATTGTGAGGGCAATGCAATTGTTAAATATCTAATAAAAGATTGCGTAAGTAAATGTTTCCATTATTTTTAACCTAATTTACTTTTATTAATGGGCAATAATAAAAGACATAATTAATATCAGTGAAACACATTTATTTTCTGGCATTTCCTAGTTTTTTATTGTACCTGTATTGAATTTCAAAATTATTAGTTATTATCTCGAACTAACTCAGAATCAACTACACGAAAATTTATTCCTTTGTATAACATTTTGTTTCGTGACACAAAACACTTAACCTATTTTTAGAGGAAGTAGATATTTAAACTTACATTTATATTTCATTCTTCTTGAAAGCATTTTTACGTCTTTTTTTATAGACGAGGCCAATACATGTTCAAGAGTGCCTATAGTTCCCCAGAGTGTAGTAACAGTGCTGATTTATGAGGTGACATACTAAAAAGCTCTCATTTAATCAAAAAAGCGAAAGATAATAAAATAAAGCTCATAATTCACAAATTGAATAGACGTTATTGGCCTACCATATAATAACAAAAGGAGTCTAAGTAATCACACACAACATTCACATTCTTTTTCATTTTAATGGAGTTCGGAAAACTGAATACATAAATACAGCAGTTAGAAATATTAAAATGTTCAAAAGTTGATAATATTTCTTCAATTCATTCCTTGAATGAGAAATATTACGTGGAAAGTATCTCTTTTATTTGAAATGCCCTTCAGAGTTACTTATCACTAGAACATTGTCAGGCTAGAATTTGAACATTGTGAAACAAAACTTGACAAAATCGGGACGATATATTTTTCTTCTATTCTATTAAACTTTCTCGTGATTCCAGAAAATCATTTTGACACAATTTATTTTCCTTTATTTTTAATTGAATAGATTAACATGAAATTCATTCAAATGCCTTGTTGTTCTAAAATACAGAAGTCATTTCAGGTAAGAACACACCCCACATGCTACTCCTTTAGATGAAAAAATATTTCTTCTGTAATTGTGCCTAGATACTCTTACACATATGCGCATTGCAATTTCTTGATTTCTCTTCTTCTATGTAATGTCCAGAAGAGTCTGCACAACATAAATCGAATCTCTATATATATTTCTACTGTTACCAAGGAAAAAATACATTTTTCGGATACAAGCGACGAAAACGCAAATTTGTGCATCGACGGAATTGGGGTGTAAATTACGGCAAGCGTGAATCGCGATCGCGCTGGACCTCGACAAGCCGTCAGAATTGCAGTGCACTCGCTATTCGCAAATGACACTAATGGCTTCCAGGGGTACAAACAGATTCGAGCCTTGCAAACGCGCATTAAGTTCCCATTACATACAGGAATGACATACATACGACGAAATTGAAAAATTACACAAAAAATACTTTCTGCTCGAATACATCTTCAAAAATTGTTAAGAACTTACTTATTGATAACATTATAAGAAACAATTTGGTGTGACTCTTCTTCAGTGTCCGTTATCCGATATCATGAGCATACTCCTCCACCAGCTTCTACTAGGACTGTCTACTATTCTGGCAAGGAAACAACAAGAACACCGACTGGCCGAGATCGCTAAGGCAGTAGTGCCGTAGCGAACTCGAACCGAAGGATCGCGGGTTCGAGTCCCGCACCCCCTACATCGATCAGTAGTCTGGTCAACCCACAGTACCATTACCTTACAAGCAATAGTGCGTCGCTGTAATACCTAGTACTGATGCGACTTAAATAAAAAAAAAGAACACCGACGTTTAATAAAGACAACCTTACTTAAAATCCTGTAAAAATCATGTGCTCGTTATCTTATTCTTACTACTCCAGCACTAGTCCTCATTTGGAACAACTGCTACTCGTTATCGGCATTACTATCAAATATGTGCGAAAGAGGAAGAGCCAAGACTGCGGGATCAGCTCGTGACCCAAGCGAAAACTATTAAAGAGGGGTGAAGATAGAGGGGACGTATCGCGTGCGTAGATAAATCAATTGTTGAAGAATCTGCTCCGACATTTCTAAAAGAGTCACGATAAAACCATGGAAATTAATATTCTAAGCATTCAATTAATGAAGTGTCATTCGGGCTGTCGACATTGAAAAAATACAATAGTGTGGCCAAAAACCGAATTCCCATTTTAATGATCCAACACGCCTTTGTTTTCATTGCCTGACACCGACCGTGAGAAAGTGGAAGCAACAACTGTCAGCAAAACGTCGTACTCGAGTTTAATACACGTAGTTAAAAGGTTGGGAAAACAGCTTCTGCTCTTGGATTCCGAATATTCGAAGGAACCAATCCAGAAGGCATACCTTTCCTCTTCGCGTCACGCCAGCCGAAGAGAGATCGGCCGTAGCCTGCGCTTTCTGATGGCGCTGAAGTCGTTGCTCTATTTCCCTTTTTGGAGTCTTTTCATCTAATGACAATAAATGTTCAAACCCACTTCATTTATTCTTTTGTTTATGTGCAACATTCGATATTTATTTAAATGAAAAAAATGCAATTAATTCACAGCTCTAGAAGAGTATTTCAATCAAATTTCAAAGTATGCATTCCGTTTTGCGTGACACTGAATATGGTGGACCTGATTCCATGAATATTGATGATATTATATGCACGGAATACAATGAACACAATTCGTCAACGGAGCACGGGGTACGGAGTCAAATAAACACCTCAATTATTGAGCAGAAATACGAAAAATTAACAGAATGCCATCGATTGCGCGGCCTATTCATTTCTTTCTTCCTGAGGATGGTACTACATTGATGGAATCCAACATAAAGTATTCTTTATGACTTACCTTACTTCACGAGTAATTTTAAATTAACAATTTGTTTGTAAAGCAATTCTTTCAACCCAATTGTAATACCAGATTGCCGAGAATTAAAACAATAATATTTAGTAAGCAAGAGTAATATTGAAGATGAAGAATCATAGTTCACCAACAATAATTGTCCTCATAATGACTTTAAATCATGTCTGGAGACAATACTGGTAGCAAAAGGAAAGGACTTAGAAATGTTTGAATACTTATTTCATTTTTCATACTAACTTTTTTTCAATTATAATCACAAAATATGGTTTGTATTCTGCCAACAATTAAATTGTTTCGTGTACAAGAAAGTTATTCGTTCCTTCAAAAATATCGATTTTTTACAGTGCCGTTTAAACTTTATATAGAATGGTATTTAATGAATATATTAGCTGTGAATGATGAGAAGAAATAAGAATAGAAATGAATCACGAAATAATCTCATATAATATGCTGAGAAAAAGGTTTATCCTATACATAATTCAGAATAAAATAGATCTGCGAAGAAGTAGTTCTAAAATAATTTGCCGCCCTCAATTAGTTATTATACTGTTAACTGTTTGACTAATATTTTTTTTATTTCCAAGTTAAATATTTGAAACAATCACAAATCCATTATTGAAAACGGTTGCATGATATTATAACACTGAGCGTTTATCCTAAAAACGTTTCCGACTTCGCTAAAAATTCTGAACCAAACGAATTTAAAAATATATTATTATGTTCTTCGAAAAGATTAAAGGAAATTGAAATTTATTCTCACGGAAAGTCTACAGAAATAAAAATATTAACACAAGGTCGAATGTGCATCAGCGAGCTACGGATGTCAAACCAAAAGTAAATTAATTATTATAATGGATTTTCATTATACGACGTGCAGAGAAAGTAATATTTTACTACAAGAGTATACAAATCCTCTTTTCGGCCTCAAGGATTCACAAGGACTTTTCTGACAAAATATCTACACTCTCTCCTGCGGCAATTCTGTTCGTAATATATACATGAGAAAATAATGATGTTAGTATAGTTCATCATATACGTTGAAATGTAAAAATATGAGAAATAAATGGGTAATTTAATAACCCATTCCACTACAATATTCCTGAATTAACAATCGAAAACTGAAACTTAACTTAACATGTAACCAAGAACAAAGTTTTTTGCATCCATGATTCGTTCGTTCTAATCCGAGTTTGTTGCGAAGAACCACACTTCTCGCGTCCAGTGAGTATCGATTCTCGGTCACCTCGACATCAACTTTCAGAACTCGACCGTACAGATGGCGATCACAGTCAGGTGCGTGGGTGTTCGTGGACACTTAACTACGAACTTCATGGTTAAAAGGAAGGATCGAATCTTGGAACAAGAAACTAAAATCTAGAATCGATTAACTACGATGCACTTTTGAAAGAATCAAAGAACAAAATTGTACTATTATTTCAATCTTCGAAACGGTTAGTTCTGCTGAATCTGTTTCTGAAGACATGTGCTTTAAGAATGTGCAATCTGGTCAATTGTTTGGCTACTAAACTATTGTAAAAATGAAAGTATATTTTATTTTAAAAATATAAATACATTTTATTCAGGATGAAATACAAACTCCCAGGAAGAAACTAAAATTATTAGATATTACCGAATACTATATTTTTATACGATAAATAATGAAATTTATCGACTATGTAAGTGTTTAATTGTTTATAACAGCCCGGAAAATCTACTTCTAGTTGATAATGCGTTTCTTTAATATTGAGGAGAAGCAATTGCAGAGACAGGTTAATATTTACTAACAAGAATGGAAATAAGGTATAAACTCCTTATTATTTGGATAGAGTGAATACATTTGAATTATTTTATAAAATAATGAAGTTCTATAGTTCTAAACAGAAATAGTCTACAATATGTGGTAATTATGTGTTATGAGTATAATATTTATTTTCTGTATGTGATATATTTATATGTTTTGCACTTATAGCGCAGAGTCCAAACAGATCTGCGACCAACGCGAGCATTTACTCCATAGAAAATTCTCTAACATTCTCTTAACACTCAATAATCTCAAGTATATAAAGAAGTATAATACATTTAAATAGCACATTAGAAACGACAGATTACTCTTTTTATCGTTTCTAATATTTTGTTTATGTAAAACTATTGCCAATTATTAATTATAAGTACTTCATGAAAAATTTTATTTTACGCCGTGATGTATTAAACTTGTTGCACGGATGTATTAATTTTGTTTTTAAGAAAACCATTACATTTAATACTAAAAATTGAAATACTCAATATCGATTTTCAAAAAATTGTTGGAAGAAAACTTGCAGCACCCTATTACGTATAATTAACAAATAATATTGACTCTCTGTAGTCATCTCGGTTACAGGCAAAGGATTACAGACAAAGGAAATTAATATTTCGTCCACTCTAATTACCTTAAGTCAAACCCTACGAAACTGACATCAGTATGATGATAATATTTATTATGATACAAGCGCCTAGATCCTAAGCGCACCACAATAATCATAACTACGCCTTCATGAAGGTCACGGAATGGCGACCGAAACGTTGGCACCTGTGCTCGGGCGTGGCGCCTCCCGGATAGCCAAGTAAGTAGTAACAATAATCATCGAGCTAAACCATGGCATCCTATTAAATACTATCAACATCAGTATGTAAACTTTCTCAGGACTAATAGTCAAATTTAAACGAAACTTACTGTTCATTGGAATTCTTACCTTATTACAATACTCAGTTATTAAACTCGATCTAACGACCTCGTTTGATGATTATCCACTCCCTCGTTTTAATATGATGTTTTTATATTCTTATAACGCAAAACAAAATTCTATTAACTATGAAAAAATTGGGTGACGAAAATTATAGGAAACCATATTCTTAAAAAAAACAAAAACGCAAGAGACGAGTGAGGGAGGCTGAAGGGAAAAGGAAGTGGGCGAGGGGAGGGGAGGCACGGGCGCGAAATGCGATCCCTCCATCTCAGAGAAATCAACAGAGCTCCACGCGCTGCTCTCCGCCGTGAACCTGCCAGCGCCTCTTCAACGTTGCACAGAGGGCGCTGCTAGGCACACAGCAGCACTGCCGGAGTCTCTTTTGTAGTTCGCGCAAAATCAAAGAGGAAACGAAGAAGTTCTGAATAAACACAGGCTTTGTTAGATCGCCAGATGGGATCTTTGTTTCAGGGAACAAATTGCAAACGCGGAGGAAAAGGGAAAAAATGTAAAGCAACGACTAAAAACCAATGAATTATGAATGAGAATTTTAGACCCGTTGGGGTTCGCACTTGCCAATTGGAAGTACAACTCGTTAAAATCATTCAAATGAACACAGCCAAGACCATAGAAGAACAACAATCAGGTAGGTGGAAATAATCTATGTTTATCGAAAAAAGTTTTGTTTTGACAGAGACTGGCATTCATCGACGAATGATTAAGAGTTGTATATTTATTATTGCCATATGTGAAAATGTTTATATCCAAATAATGAAGATGTAAGTAATAATTTGTAATTGAAATTTCGTCCCAAGAATATAAATATAGAAACAAAGAAAGTACAATTTGTTTGTCTCACAAAAAAATGCAAAAACGAGGCGGAGAATCATCTTTCTCTCGAATTAACAAACAATACAACTGTAAAATCGATAAGAAAAAGGCATTGTGGATATGAATGTGATGTTTTGTAAAACTTACTGGTTTTATATTACTGGATGTTCTTATGGCGTTGTTATGAAGTTTCACAACGTGGTGAATTGCGATCCAGTAATGCAGGATGTTTTTTGGAGACCCACATATTCATTAAATTATTTGGCAATGAAATATCTACATTCAAATGCTCTAATACTGAATTTGATAATTGCAAATCTTCGACATTCTTTACTTATGACACTAACAAATTTACATTTATTATATTACACTTGGCTTAAATGTTAAAAATAATGGTTTTCTTTCAATTTTAATTATATTATTGATATTTATATTTAAAATTAATGAGAAAGTTTAATGAAATAAATTTTCCACTTTCGTAATACAAAATCATCCTTATTTTTCTTCTAAAACTAGTACTTTTTATCAAATGGATTTCATGCACATATATCAACGTTACAATAAATTTTATCAAATTAATTTACACATATTATATCCAGACGCCTCACGCATCAGTTAACGCTAATTGCAAGCTCGACGTATGAATTGACTGCATTCACGCACCTTCCTTGCTATTTAATTACCCCACGATTTACGCAGATATGGGCATGTCGTCGAGAATCAATGGAGAGCACTCACTTCTAGAGCGCTAACGACATGATGAAATAAACACTACGGACAGGCAAAGGATCTAAAGGAACTGGTTGTAATGAGGAATGGAGCTCATCTCATCTCAACTCAAACGAGAACAGATGAATACACCCTTCTTCCTTTCCCTTCAGTCCTCCTCTGTGGTGCACTTGGCGAATTCCCTACCTGTTTTCTGTGCCTATTTCTTATCATCGCCATCTACCCTACAATTTCTTTATGCTTTGTACTTTGAATCTTGCAAAATTTGTATTTTAATAATTAACAATCTGCGAAAATCAGTGTCTCGTATTTATGTTGGAAAATGTGCAATATGACTATGTAAAGAAGTGCCTTTAAAATCGGTATAAACAAGAGAAACTTGTGGTCGTTAGTACCTAGGTCATTATTTTCGTAATTTCTTGAAAGCTCTGGCAAACATTGCAGATATATTTTCATTTCGTCTGTTCATTAGCCGTAATGTTTATCTTGCAAGAAAGTAGTCAAGAAACTATCAGTGGTTCTGAATCACAATAAATACAATAGGAACTCTAGATTCAATAGATCACTATAGATATAATTATTTTCATTTCACTAGCGAAGATGTATGTAAATTCATTTACGAACTTCTATATCTCGATGAGATTTCAGAATGAAATCATAACAACTCATCAACATTTTGAGTTATAAAAATATAGTTATAGGAAACACAAGAACTGTCAAGATCCTTCCTTCATATTTTAAAACTGTAGAAAGTGTAGTATGAAAATACATTTACAATAACTTTTCTTTTTAATTCATTACCCCACTTCACAAGATATCAAATTCAACGTTTTCAGTGTCAATTACATATTCAGTGTTAGATTTAAAACAGGTTTATCACACTGCATAGTGATTTAACTGAGCTGTAAAATGAAACGTATCTGTATTATGCAGAAATATGTCGTTCAAAGAGTTTACATTTTATAAATAGAACATCTGTATCGGTGTAGAAGAACATTTAAAGACATATCAACGATGCGTTTTGCGAATTGTCTATTGTTGTGCGAATTCTTTGTATTCAAGGAATACAAAGAAAATATTCAAATACAATATTCGTCTTTAACAATCACGTAAGTTACTTCGCGGTGTCAGTACAATTTTCTCTTTAGAGAAGAGTACAATCACACAATCGAATTATCAATATCAAAATATTAATCTTTGAACGATCAAATTCGCTGTGTTGATAACACCAATTGCATCTTTACACTTTTAAGTCTTTTTGATACTTTCTAAAAACTACTAAAGCAATCACTTAATGTAAATTCACCAAAATACAGTACTAATTTTATAGACTTTGTTCTTTTTTGTAGAACAAAAATCTCATTTATAGTACAATGACAAAATTACTATTTAAAAATTGAAGAAGAAAAATTGATTTAGAACACTTTAGATTTACTAAAGCAAATTACTATATTTACAACTTTATTTACCCAAAATCTAAGCAAATTCTAACATTCCTACTCTAAATTGAGGTTTCGCAAGGCATTTTTTCACGTTTATCAAATCCTCTTCAGAGTTGCAAATACACTCACCACAGTCCCGCAAAGCTTGCAAGTATAACCGGTTGCATATCAAACACACATTACATTCAAACAACTTATGTGATGGATTTGGCTATCAGTATTGCAAATAAAACTTAAAAATATCGTGAAATTTCACTTCCAGCACGTAAAAGAATAATTTTCACTTTAGTGGAAATAATTCAGTGTAATTATTTATTTCACTAATTTCATTTTTCCAAAAAAGAGTAAATATTGTGTTGACAATACTATAGCAGGAGTTTTGAGTTTCACTTCACAATGTGAAAGAAATCTTAGAAATGCAAATCAAATAGCATATAATGCGCAGGGAAACATTTTCAAACTAAGTTTTAAAACTTCAACTCTCCAAATTCACTGCTATTTCTACAGAAACCGAAGTCTGGTATTTTAAAACATAAAATTGAAAAGGCATATTAATTACCGCTTAACTAAAGTACCTGCTATGAATGCCATTCAGAGAAATTTTAATATTGCCGACAGCCATAGCAGAAATGTTCAAGAAGTATGTTGACTAAATTTCGGAAATTGGGAAATTTGGGAAACTGCAATTAAAGTAACATTAGATGAAAGCAATTGCTGATGTTTGAGGAAATTAAATTCGAGACAAAATCTCGAACCTTCAAATATTATCTTCAAATGTTCGACTGCTTGCTGATGACTGAATATTTTATCGGTTTATAATATCAAAGGAGGATAAATATATTTTGTTGCGAGACTTAAGACGGATTTCACTTCTGTGCATTCAAATGGAATGGAAATAAACAGTTCAAAGAGGAGGGCCATCACTTTTGGTCTGTGTCGAATATATAGAGAAACCGTGTACAAATTAAACAGCTGTGTTATAGCTCGAGTCACCTCTTGAAAATAATTTGAATTACTGCTAAACAGTATACTTAGCTGTGAATTTATGCCAAGTCATATTATATAATATTTGTAAAGTGTTTGTATATATGAACGTACACTCAGTTAATGTAAAATAATCGCTGAACCAAGTTTCAACACACTATTCAAAACTGTACTATATGATGGTTTGTGCATTATCCATATAATTAAGTATTTCAAACTTAATAGACACACATTAGTATTTCAGTTTTCTGGAAACACGACTTTAAATAATTAGTATACATTGGCAGCCCTTGCTCTGACTTTAGCTCCATTTGCTGATGTATTAGTACAGCGCCATTTTTCCCGATTTCAATTGCAAATTTAAAGATACCATGCCTTTAACTACACAATAGTCACGCAGAAAATACAGCCATTTGGCCATTGAGGGAATTTTCTTGTAGCACGAAGAAGAGAAGTGGTCTTGTCTACGTTAATAAACTTCAATAAATGAGTGAGTCAATAAAGACATTCCCTCGATGTGAAATAACAATAATGTATTTCTGACTACAAATATTAAGAATGAAAAAATTGTGTAATAACTACGAACTACTATCGTCAGAAAGTGGGATCTCATTGTATTTTTGGAAAACAAATTAATGAAACCTAAAATTATCTAATATGCTTTACGATATGAAATTACTTTGAAATTTAAAGCGTCCTAAGACATACCTAAAATGCTACTGAGAGAGTTAGAGCAACATAAATTATTTTGTGTATCTACTAATGCAGGCATGACGTGCGTCATTGTGGAGGTATTCAAATACGAGTATTTCCTACTGCATCAATATCAACAGAGAAATAACATTATCTTTATTTCATGTATGCCCACAAAAACTAGTAACTAATTCAGATAATTATGTGTTCAGTTGGTGTAGCATATACAAAACATCTTCGTGAATAGTATATGAAAATCAACATGCTTAAACTTTTAAGAAACCAATTTAGTGGTTATTGAATCTGAACTTCAGTATTACATGGAATGTGAAACTATTAGAGATAACGATTATTTTGAATAATGCCCGGAATAAAACAAGGAATGATGATCTTAACAATAATGTTTCTACAAATTTATTAATTACTATTTAAGGAAACATTTTCAATCTAATTATACGAGTACAAAGTTAAAAAAGTACATACATTTCATTGAATGAACACATCCAAAACAGGTCCAAAACTGGAGAACCGCTCTTCGCATTTCAAAGGAAGGGTAAACACAATTGAGTAAAGGGTTTGGATCTAAATAGTCATTTGTGAATTATTTTCGTCAAAATTTGTTCGTGAAATGAAGAGAAAATGAATGCAACTATTAACACATTAAACATAAATACTTTTAAAACTCACCAATTGAATGCATCCTGAACAGTATAATGAGAAACATTTAATTTAATAAAAAATTAAAAAATATTTTATTCCATCTTACCGAAAATCAAAACGAATAATTTAATTTTGCATTCAATATTTTCAAGTAGTCAGGATGTAATAAATGAATGGTAATGGCTACCGCGGATGTCACGGAAAACCAAAAATCTTGTAAACAACTCTTTATAAGTATCAGTTTTATCTATGAATCTATTTCATATGTTTATTTCGCAAAAGTAGTTATTTGCAACAGTACAACTAATTTCTCTGGAATGCCATTTACAGTTATTACAAATCAGGTTTCTCATTTATAGTAAATTGATTATAAAAATAAATTACATTAAGCAAGTCTATTGGAATGGCACAATCAGCACAACATAACGTCAATATCAGTAACGTATCAATGGTGTTTTTAACTGTATGTTCTTAAACACGCAAGACATTATCACCAATTATCACACACGCTTTCTTTCTTCCATGTCAGAATATGTGCACATTGGGAAAATTTGCTCAATCGATTCGCTTGTTTCGTCAGAGTGCGAGAAAAAAAAAAGATCGAGAACGAAACCTCAAGGAAAGGGTAAATGTCAATGACTATTATGTCGATAATGCTCTCGAGTAAGCGACGCAGATCGCGTCAGTTGCATCACATTGTGGTCGACGCCGTTCGTGTTCATTGAGCGTCTCGAGTCCTGGAAAGTGCTGAAACGTCGATGCGGAAGTTGCACTTAAATACAAACTGAAAATGGCGGTCCAACGGTCAGGAGTGGCCTTGCGCGGCCTTCATCCTTCCATCGCGTTTCTCGGCCATTTGTCTCAGCTACTTTTTACGAGCCTTTACAAAAACACGTAATATCTTCCCAAAGCATTGGTATTATATCATGACATTAACAGAGAAGTGAGTAAACAATTTCATGTACTTAATCGCTACTAAAATTCCCTCTTGAACGAAGCTTTCCGTGGAAGTGCGCGAGTTAAATTTTGAGATAGTTCTAAGACTTTATTCTTGCGGGATTTTTCTCTTTATAAATACCGTACTCCGTTAAAAAAAATCAGACAAGCTGTAAGAAATATTTCCATCACACATTACAGTTATAATTTGCTAATTTTACATGCCACTAATCAAAATAATTACTTCGGGTTAAATATATGCACGTCCCATACACTCTTGATAAGGCGGTTATCAAAGAAACAATTATAGCCGAACATGCAGAGTAGAGTCAGTGATGCAATGCAATCCAAGGAAAGGAAAGGCGCGACCTTTGCCAGATAACGTGACGCAACGCGCATCCGGCGCGGCCGCTCGTCGCAGCCTCTGCCGCGGGCAGGAGCGGCGCGGACCGGAGTTCGACCCTCGCTTGCCTGCGTCGTGGCACCGGCGCGCGCCAGGAGCGGTGTTTTACGCACGAGTTTTTAACCGAGGTGAGGTCAGGAAATTTAGCAGTAGGCAGATTTTTAAGTCGTGGTGTGAATATTGACTACCTTTGGTTGACTCGTTCAGATGATAAGATCAGCGAGTGCAAATCAGTGATTTACGCAAGAAGTTTTAGCTAGGGTGAGGTCACAAAATTTAAGTGCAAATTTTTAATTATTAAAATATGGACATTCATAAATTTCAAAATATCTTGAAACTGTGTTCCTAAAATAGAAAATAAATTTCCTCCCACATGATCATTACAATTTATTGATGATAGAATATCTAGTATGTGGCACGAGCCACATAGGAGATTTTCGTAAGCTGCATTCAGAAAAAGAAATATCACAATAAGTAGATACGTAATACAATTATATAGAAAGTGCAGAAAGCCTTGACTTAGTCAACTGAACATTATTACCATCAAAAATTTACCTTCAGTAAAATTTTGTATCTTTCACATAGGAGGTTGTCTTGCATCAACGACGATGTGCAGCTCAACACAGTGATTAGCTTGTGGAATTACGAAGAAATACATCTCAATAGCCACCCACTATTAATAGCTCATAATACAAGGTAATAATTGATAAAGTTAATGTTCTTCAACAAGAACACCCAAAATTGGCCGAACAAACATTTTTAGTCCTCCCAGGCTGTTTATTTGTGCCCCAGATGACCACACTTTTCTACATTCGACGCCATCCAAGCACCGCTGTGCGGTCGGTCCACTTCCATTCCATTTTCTTAATTTGATTAGCACAAACTAATATGCCGATAGTCTGCCACATATTTTCATCGCTTAAAACAGTTTACATTTGACGAATCTACCATCAGACAGACTTTCAATGTCCCTGTAAACGGGTAGAAGAACTTTTTTTTAAACAAATGATATAATGCGTACAGATAGATTCAGACGCGAAGTGGCCGCGAAAACCTAATTCGACTTTGCTAAGTTTGGGCGCCCCTATCACTTGAACGAGCTATTGACACCCAATGGTCTTACTTTTCTTTTAACCCTTTGATTTCGTGTACGAATTATAAAACTCAGCGCAATGACTGACGTTCCTGTAAAGTTTTCTCTCCAAGGACTGTGGTTGAACTCACGTCATACGGTGTGGTATTATAATTTTTTTCTAGAGCTGTTAAACATTGGGATGAGTTACCACACATCCGATGAAACACTGGACCGGTCCGAACATTATCCGATGGAATTGTTCAGCTTTGTTTATTTAAGAACCAAAAAAATATTGATGTGTCCAGTCAAAGGAAATGATTCCCAGAAACTAATAGAAATCATTGCAAAAAGTATTAGTGGAGAATAGAGATTATTTCAAATCATCCGTACGTGTAATAGAACAAAAGTTCGAACAACAAGAAACAAGAAATATTATTTTATTGTCACTCAGCTGGACGCACTGAAATTTCAGAACATTGTAAAATAATATAAAGAATAATATTATTCTTTAGTCTTATTACTGTGATGGTGCTCAATTAATTGCTGATTTGCGAAGAAAAATATATATTATTCTTACAAAAACAAACATTTTTCCTTATATTCTAAACAATTTTATATTTTTATTTATGTATCGCGTCCGCAACAAAGTCGAAAAATGTTGTTAAATTTATGTTTTTGTAGTACGTAAAATTTTATATAAAACATTATATCTTAAATATACTTTTCATAACATTACATTGGAGTCAGCGTTGAGGATAGATCCATAAACATGAGGGCACATGTTCCGATAAATGTGTGGATATTCCAGGGTTAGAAACAAACAAAACAAAAGGACAGAAAAAACTACGGTAGGAAGAAAAAAAGTCTGTTATCGGAATCTATTAACTACGCTCGGAAGTCCTACTTCCAACGCATTAGTCCGTTACAGATTTAAATCTCATTGCGAATTGCGGCTTAGTGAGGAGAGGGCGCCCGGCAGTCCCGCTGCCTACCTTGCGAAGAGTGGGCGACGGAGGCGAAGACGGAGCTCGCAGCGAGTGCGGCGTCGGCGGCGTCGGGGCGGCGGCGACGGCGGAAGCGGCGGCGGCGGCGGCGGCGGAGGCGGTGTCGATGGCGGCGGTGGCGTCGGCGGCGGCGAAGGGCGACTGCTCGGCGCGCGGCGACGGTAGCTGCGGCCCCGAATGGCACGCTGCTTATATAGCCATGTGAATAGACGGCGCGCCGAGTCGCGCATGCGCCGGACCGCTCTGGCGGCGGCGGCGGTGGCAGGTCTCCTCCGCCCCCGCCGCCGCCGCCGCCGCCCCGTCGCCGTCCGAAATCGCGTGTCCTCCCACGCGCGTCGCGCCACGCTCCCGCCGCGCCCCGCAGCTCCGCCCCCACACACCCTGCTCAACCTCAATCAGGTAAAACTTCGGCCCGCTCGCTGGGAGCAGGCGACCCAGTCCACACGTGGGTGGTGGAGTACGTGCTCCAATTGCCCCCCACTTCTCTGGAGTTATTGGTTGAGCGTGACGCCCGGAGTGAGGGCTACGCGCAAACTTCTGAGAAATATTGGAGAAACGTTGACGACTTTGCTGTAACGCAGGTAGGAACAAATTATCCTCTTTTTGTAATGACAGAATGTAGTCTTTCATGTTGTTATTTTCAATATGTGTCATTTTTATATTATATTAATCTATCGTGTCATAATTTCATGATGTTTAAATCTTGCCATCAAGTCACAGGTTCGAGTCCAAGTGAACTTATTTTTCTCAAATCTATTTTTCATTGCAATAACGTAAATCGTATGTACAAAACATCTACACACAAAACTTCCATAAAGTTTGACAAATCTTCAAGCACGATAATTTCGCAGTATTGCTTTTTAAATGAGAAATGTAATAACGTCACGAAGATCGATCAAATTAAAATTTCTCCCATCGCGCAGACTGACTTTTTATAGCAGATCAAATAACTTCTTTCCTGATAATTCAAAGCGAATACTGAGTTTGATGAATATTTGTGCTTTTCTCATGGAAATGTACGTGTTTACATATGCCCAGAGTCTGTGCCGATAAATGCTTGTATAAATTCCTCCTCACCGCGAATTCCAGGAGCGACTCTCCGCTTCGAAATCCTCCGTCATCGAAAAAGCAATAAATCATTTTAGAACTGTGATGGTCATGTGGCATGCTTTCCTCAAAGAATAGCACCAGAGTAAGTTAAAAATTTAGAAGATAAAAAATCGCATCAACAATATAAAATTACAAATATCCCCTCTATATGTTATAGACTAAAGAAAATGACGGCTTCGCCTAATTTATTAAATAATGAACAAAATGCACATGTAGGAAAGTGAGTAACTGATGAATAGGGAATTATCCCCCAAGTGTTTGTCGATCAGATTTAAGACAATACCCTCATTTGTTACACGTTGTTGGACATTGCATTACATTTTTGAAGATTTTTCCTTTTGATCTTCAGAGTATCCACACTCCGTAGCTTGAATGATAAGAAATCTATGAGAAAGTAAATTCACTACTTCATTGCATTTCTGTGCAATTTAATCTCAACGCTGTTACTCTCAAACCCGTATTTACGTACGGATTTACTAGGTCTGTAATATTGTTCACAGGTTGGGGCCGTTCGAAGATAAATTCAAGTCTGTACTTAATTTCACTTTTAAGCATAATCCGCGTTTACAAAGTACGGAATGTATGTTCAAGTTTAACTTATTATTTTAATTCACTTCACAGACTTCACAACACAAACACGTTGTTTAACTACAAAATTATATGAGAAATACTACTATAACCCTAGAGAAACCATGTTTTAGAGTCAAATAATTCAAAATATAGAACGTCACTCGAAACCATTTATTAGATGAGTGACAAGCAAGAAATTATAGTAGTTTTGGAAGACAACAAAGATATTATCTTGATGGCAGTGATAAATAGCATGTTGTTCTGTGCTTATGTGCTTTTAATATGTAACTATCAGGGTGACAAGATTGAAAATCAATTTTGAAAGCCTACTGCTTACTCTAGTTTTCCCTAAGAAATGAGGAATGAACTTGAGGTAAAAAAAAGTTATGTTCGGTTGTGATGTTTCCATTAATTTGGATTATATTTTACAGTTTACAGTGATATGTTTTTAGGAATAAAAGTGTATGACTTAGACCTTAGACAATTATGAGGCTTATTCAACACAGCAACCATGCAATTTTAATGGAACAACAGGTTTTATTTGTCAAATATGTAAGGTGAAATATTGTGATGAGTCAACATAATGAACATGTGACGGCAAAATCGAATCAATACAGCAA
>BOPP01000002.1:10316630-10365506 GCA_017312745.1 Gryllus bimaculatus | reverse complement strand
GGAAATGCGGGGAACTGTACGAGCCAACCTGCTTCCTCGGGCGCCACCGTTTTGGAAGCCCTTAACGACTGACCTTTCGATTCACCCTTACCGTCAAATGGTTTGTGTTACCAGGGAGTAAGAGTTTTCTAGGCAATCCGGGATGAGCAGTCACTGAAATGGTGGCTAACGTTTCGGCAAGCGTATTGCTGACAGCAGTACGATCTCAATAAGGCCACAATACGCTGGCCGAAACGTTAGCCCCCATGTCAGTGACGCGACTCATCCCGGATAACCTAGACAATACGAACTCCGGCCGAGGAAGCCTACGCAACGGGGAGTAAGAGGTTGAAGCGTTTGACGCAAAATGTACCCACCTCGTACGAAAAGTGTCTTTGGCGTATTTCAGTTTAAAATTCTGAACTCTGCTTCTAGTGCCGGCTCGTACTTACACGTACCGTACGAATGAAATATTCGGCATTTTGAAATGAATGTGCCAAGTACATTTCATTCAAGGCACGTTCGTTTTAGAACGACTTCATGAAAATGTATAAGTTTATAGTCATTGGATTATTAACAATATGCGTGACGATCGTCTTGTTGATTCATGGTTTGGTCGCTTTATGTTCTCTTTTTTTGTGATACTCAGTTTTCCATTGACTTTACGCAGTGTCTCAAACTAAAAAGCACTATTTTGCAGTACACATGACACACTGTAACATTTTTCAAGCAGTAAACAGTTAATGGAAGTATTAGTCCGGTGTGGCAACAAAAAATGAGGCTTGTTCATCCAAGAACAAGATCGACAAACAAGAGGAAATGCAACTGCACCTTTTCCTATAACTGTGGCAGACCAAAATAGAGCATCATACAAAATCAACAACTCAAACAAATTCAACCACTAGAACAGGTCTTGCCTCCTGACCTCCAAGGTGTACTGTAGTACACCTTTGTTGTAACACCAAAATCGTAAGCAAAGCAGCACGGTACTTTAAAAATATTATTTCTTCGCCCATATAATCTCACTTACCAAAAGCCAAGAGATGTATCCTTTATTCTCAAGGTTTCATTGACTTTATATTTACGTTTACGTATTGTCATTACATCTGACATTTTACTTTCCCGCTTACTACGTACTTTCGTAGTACAGAAAAGGCACTATATTGCTGCAGCGGAAAGTGACGTTTTTCGTCAGAAAAACTCGTATTGTGCGATTCTGATATCAAGAAAGTGGATAAATCTTGTTTCGTCTTTCAACACGCTGTGAAGCCACAATCCACGTTTTGTTGATTCTTGATACCAGACAAATTGGGTTACGACAAAATGCCTGTGCCTGGTCTACGCTAGTCATAAACCATTCGAACAACATTTTATCCAAAATTCGTTTTGGTGAAGTGATTTTGATTCGTTTTGATCGCTTTGACTGAAGTCTAGGTTTCGCGACATTAAAACGGATATTGTGAATTATGAGGGTATTGACCATGAAGCCTCAATAACAAGCGCGCACATTTTTTCCTTAATGAAATATGTCCTTCAAACAATCTTTATATAAGTACATGTACATTTTTTTTAAAAAAAAGGAGATTTTCTACAAGTAAAGGCAATTAAAAAGATTTTCATTTTTTCCTGTAATATAGCAATGTACGATTTACAAAAATGGTTGAAGTGAGATTTTTGTTAAATATCCAGAATTAAAAAATGCAAAACAAATAATAATAAATTTGCTATTGTCGAATCAGTACTTTATGTAACAATTTCCCATGTGCGAAGAGTTTCAAAGCAAAGGAGTTTTTATGCACATGGTTCAAACTAAAACACAAAAATTCAGTGCATTTTCACTTTTGTTGATGAATTTATTTAAAGTTCAATAATTGATGAAAAAGTATAAGAATTTTATGGTTTTATATGTCTACGTCTTCGACTGGGCAAACAAGTTGCTTCATTATTTTCACTAGTCTCGAAATCTCATGGTAGCGCTGACGATGATATGCGCGCTTTCTAGCGGCGGACGTTAGAACTAACCACGGAAGTCCGGGCGTTGCTGTGGGTTATCATTTCCTCACTTGGATTTAAGAATGACCCACGGAAGACATTAAATATTTCCTACGGAAAACTCTTACATTTACATTATTCCTCAAATTCCAATTTGAGATAAGGAAATGAAACACTTGTCTTGATTTTGAGCATTTCAATAATTAAGATTTGTAAAAGCAGTAAGCTTACGAAGCTTACGATACATAACTATATTTTTAGAGAGAATTGAATTCACAAATGTTAAAAAGAATTACAGTCTGAATTACAATATACAGCCCAATACATTTTTATTATATTTGAAGAGTTTCATTTTCTGTCTACGAAGTCAATTAGAAATATATCAAGGTGGACAAATATCAAGTACAAATCAGAAAACAAATATGCTCCACATTTATTAGTAAAAACATAAAACTTTTCAGAACATTAAAATAATATAAACTTTATTGCACCAAACAATGTAATAATGTTAAATGTGCAAAATGTATTCTGTCAAGAAATAACTGTAAAATATAGGAAATGTACAAAACTTTTGTAAGATTACATTTTTTCTGACATTTCACACTCAAATGTTGACGGTTTACATTAAAGAATGAACATGCTACGGTTTAAAACGCAATAAAATATTTTTTTGATCGGCTATTGAAATAAATTATGAATCTCGTCATTATCTTTCTTACAAAACAAAAATACAATTGTATTGTAAACATACTCATTTCTTAACTCATTGGATAGAAATTCACAAATAACTTTCGAAAGAAACGAGTCATTCGGCGCTTGGCGTTCAAATGGTGTAGATATCGCTCACGAGTATTATTTTCGATTCCACCTTGTCAATAACTGGGACCGAACACAACTGTTCAGCAGTGCAGTGGTATTGGCTGTGTCACTGTAGTTCAACATGTGAAATATTACAAGCTCTTGGACTATAAAACAAGCAGCAGTCTAAAGCAGGCAGCTCCGACACAGAGCAAAATTTTCGAAGGTCCTACGTGGCATAACACAACATTCATAGCCGGCATATCCACGGAACAATATTTGTATATCCGAAGGACAAATCGTCAATCACTACTTGATATACATCAGGAATTTCTTCAAGTGTCAGATACAAAAACAGCAACAGCAATTCTAAAATCAACCACTCAAAGAAAAGACACTTCCACAGCAGGTCTTATCTCCTGGCCGCCCTGATGTACTGCTCCACGGTAGTCAACTGCAAGGACAACTAGAAAATATGCATCAAGGTTGCAACCGACTAGGTACGTGCTTCAACTTCTATGTTCAATGGTTAAGGACCACTAGCGACAATTACAATAATCTTTTTAATCATCTTGAGAATACTATTTAAAATATTACACTTACTATCTTCCTTTATCTGAAACACTATCATTAATAATACGTGATATACTCCTGCCAATCCTTACAGTATATATATTCTACAATAATTAAAAGTTTTAAATTATTCTAGAAAATACATTTTCTGTTAACTTTACTGCCTTCAATGCCTCATTTACTAAAATATTGCATACTAACAATGTAATGAATGCTTTAACTGTAACAATGTGAATTGTCGATGGAATTAATAAAAAACTATAGGAAAGTGAAATCGTCTATTGTCTGAAATTCAATTTGGTGTCCCTGGTCATGCTATCTATAGATCAGATATTCCCTGCCTTACAGCTGCTGGAGAGGTTGGCATAGTAATTAAAAGAAAACTTGCTGTTTCCTTCCTGCACTCGACGAGGACGATTTCTTTTTTCAGTTCTAAATATCATTTATTCAAGATTCTACGAGTAGATAAGCCTATCTACAAAATACCAAAAATCACTAGATGTTGAAGATTAGTCTCATTAAATACATTCCTAACTATTCTGTTACTTTGCAATCCTTGGCAAAATTAGATTCAAATCTTTTCCCAGTTATAAAATATTTTAAACAGTTTCCTAAAATACATTCTTCCAAACCGATATGTCCAGGTGACCTCTCTTCCAGAAAATTTAACTATCCTTCGGATTTCTAATCCACCAACCATTCCAATAAGTAGCTTTGATAGACCGGTACTACACTATACTTGAATACTCGTCTCCATCGGCTGCAAAAAAACCCTCTGCTTGTCATAACAAGTCCTGTACAATTTTAACTACTCGCCAACTTTCTTGTACCAGATGTCGCACCAACTACCTTATTGCCTACCACCTACCTACGATATCAAAATGCACTTTTCGTCAACAATTGTGAATCATAAGTCAAGCAGTATTTAAGTTTGAGAAAAAATCAATCTTTATTTAAATAGAACTATACATTTTCCATCTGCATTGGGTATATTATAAAGTGGATTAACGAATTATCATTTTTTAATGTTTTGGAAGTAATATTGAATAAAAAATTCTTTGGGCACATGATTCGAATTTCAAAGCAGTCCAATTACTTACAATATCTGTAGAAGAGAAATGTCACAACATACAAAAAGTTGGAATGATGGAATAATGCGTCGCCGAAGATTGAAGGGCTGTGAGCGAATCACAGTAGAACCGGAGATTATAGATTGATTTGTTTCCGGGCATTAGTCCCATTAGTGTTGTGAATGTTTTATCGCGAAAGATGACGGTGTTCCTTCTACGCTGAATGGTGCGATATGTCGCCGAACTCCAAGTCGGCTTGGGGGGAATTATTCCCTCTAGGAATACTTCCCAGCGGGGAACCACTCCAGCCTCCAGCCACTCGAATGGACTCCCGTCATATGCAGTACATGCGTGTGTATGTGAGGGAAGAGTATGGGGCGATGGTGTAAAGGTTAATCGAAATGTTATACCAAAGTTCGCGGGTTCAAACCCGATCGAAGCCTTCGTACGCCTTTCTTCGGAGGGGAAGTAAAGCCGGTTGTCCCATGTTAGTAGATTTACTTGCATGTAAAAGATTCTCAAGCATAAATGACTCCTCTGAGCTAAATTCAAATCGCCTGTTTCTCACCCGAGAAATACCTCCTTTCTCTGGTAGTTGATGAAAGGAGCGTAGCGAAATTTGCGTGGTCAGACGGATGAGAGGCCCGAGTCTCGACACGTTAAATAAGGAAAATTCAATTCAAGAGTATACGGCAAGGGAAAGTAAGTAAAGATCGAGTGCTATATGTGGCGCGTTTTGAAGGGCACTGCTCCGGCATTTGCCTGGGATTGAGAAACCACAAACATTTACAGATCAGAGCAGCTGACTGCTAGAATTTTCCACCAACCAGTGGCCACTGAATTCCACCTATCTACGAACTCGGTGACAAAAATCCGCCTCCGTCCCTCCACTCGAGCCCTAGGAGCTCCCATTCAGAGTCCGAAGAATATTTGCGGAGATCGGGAGTCAGGTTCAGCTCACTTGTTTTTATTTTATTTGACAAACCGTCAACTTTTGAAGAACCTGACACTACACTACAAAAATGTGTGATTATGTGAAGAAAATAAACAAAAATATTTTCGTTTTTTCGAGCAGAGTAAACATTAAACGTTCTCCTTCAATGTGAAAATTGTGAACTGAAAAAAATTGTATTGGGTATATTTAAATTATCTATCAAGCTATTTTAGGTTCCATTCTAAACTTAATTATACTTTGATTTAATTAACGTGGCACTTCAAGGTTACAATCTGGAAAGACAAGAGGGACATGTCATCCAATCGGGAGCTCAAATAGCAAAAATTTAAGTCGCAACGAAGCTCTCGTTGTATGAAGTGACTCTTCTTCGTCTAGCTCGTCGCTTTGAGGCGCCAGGTTAAATAAATCGGAGTATATTTTAATTATTTCAGAATCTGAACTAGAGTGGTCGTACCTGGAATGGTGAATAAATTAATGGATTGTTCCATTGATAGTGTTGACATGATTTGTAAATAAATTGAAAAAAATGCTGAAGTTCGACGCAGAAACAAAATATTGTCTAGAAATCCTGTCGCAACCCCACTTTGCTCATCATAATTTGTACATCAAGTGGTCACGGAAATCGCAGGTAGCCTTTCCTACTACAACACAGGTTGCTGAATTATCATTAAGCAAGGTTAAATATTCACTCGTAAAAAGAAGGTTATTGATAATGGGTCACCAAATTTTCTTTAATCAGGGATAAATACCGCTAATAAGAAATGTATTGAAAATAATTTAATATACTACTGTAATAGCGTAATACTACAGGTCACCAAATGACCTTTCAGCAAGTTTAAATACTTCTAAAAAGTTGGTGAGCAAATTCGTTGTACGTAATAGCAAATGGCGTCTGAAGAATGTTTGATTTGGAAACCACCTTCACGTTGCGCAAACGTTCCCCTATCCGCAACCCTCCTCCTGCCTCGCATCCTCTCCTGCGCGTCCGCCGCCCCGCCGGCTCCAGCGACTCGGCGAGCGAACGCCCTGGCTCATAAGCCGCCCATTTCATCGCTGCTCAGCTGCAGCCTGCGCCCCCAGCGCGCCCAACGAACACGTGACTCCGAGAACGTTGTCCTGCCGAGGACTAAACATTTTTCCCTCCCACAAGTGAGTTCACTTCTGGCCAACTAATGAAGCGAAAGTAGACACGAAATCTTTTAAAAAAAGTTAATTTATTTGCACCTATATTTAAACAGGTTTTGCGACTTACTAAATAGTACATTATGAAACGATGGTGCAATGATTGGTATTAATAAACGAGTGTTATATTACTACATTATCGAATATCAAACTTCACACTATTGTACTAATACATATTACATCGAGTTTCATACGGTACTTTTTTTCTACCATTTAGGTATACTTCCATAAGTTCAACATTAACACTGAATCGTTTCGTAGCAGTTGACATGCAGGATTCAGCCAAGGCCATCTGACGGGTAGCTGCCTCCTTACCCTGCATCAGGTCACTTTGGTTTATCACTGCGCTAGTCAAATAGAATCAAAGTAAAATTACGATCCAATTTACTTCAAATTCCACGTAAATCCAATTAATAATCCACTTAAAAACTAATAATAATAATAATAATAATAATAATAATAATAATAATAATAATAATAATAAAAGAAACTAAAACAGGCAAGCATAAATAATATTAAATGCAAATTGAATGTACACAATCAAACAAAACATTTACTAGAATGACTCTCAATAATTAATTAAGGGTCAATTCTTGGTTTGTAAACGTCTCTGTAATTGGTCAAGAACCTGTATCATGATCGTATTGAGTATCATTATGCAACGTGTTGCAGCCATCAAATCATAGAAGTATACAACGGGAGTAGAAAAAGTTTCAATATGTCTACCAAACGTATTTTCTAAACCAGGCATATCAAACTGCACTCGCACAAACTACTTGCCCGCCTACGAAACTCCACGCTCCTGCGAGCTTGGGAAACTTCCCCTGACTCTGCTCGCATTTCTCTTCCAAATACAGTACACGCATAAGTACAAATACGTACAAGTAAGTACGCATAAGTACAAAGGCCGCTTGAAATATTACGAAAAATAAAGAAACGTTTATTAAATAGACTACTTACTACTTTACTTCTTTTACCACTCTTTGAAGAAAATGAAGAACATGAATCTTTGTTCAACCTCTTAACCTGATTGCAGGAATTCAATGCAATAATTGCACTCTTAAGTCAACGTGATTTCGAAATCAAGGTCTCTCATATTAAAAATATGTAATTTTATTCTCAATAGGCACTTTTCAATATCACTGATGTATTGTATTTTCATGGATTAATTCTTTAATTTAGTAGAGGAAATGGGATTTAATATCGCTTTTAAAGCAATAACCGACTTCTCGCAGTCAAGGGCCAGGTAATCTATATTCCAGAGCAATTTGTAAACCTTTACTTTTAAATCCCGCGTCAGTTATTCTCGACGCAGTGTCGCCGAACTCCAGTGAGCTATCTACGTTGTCCGCAACCTTGACATGCCTGTTCTAAACGACTATTAACAAATAGCAAATCATTTAGATATATTTTATTATTTGTTCTCGTTAGCTTAAAAATGTTCAGATATATTTTAAAAGTTAATTCATTTGCTTCATCTTCTCAAACGAAACGCTCTGTTATAAAATCAAGAATATTGTCACGTCATTTTAAGTAGATTTCAAATTAATTTGTTCATAATTACGAATTCGTTTTCCTCAAATCGTATCTTGAGCATTAAAGTATACAAAACCGATTGAAGGGCTTGAGACGTAACAGACATTCCATAAATGCAGAATAAAAATAATCAGTCAACACAATAATTCAGACAACTACAAATCTCGAGTTAGAAAAAATACAAAAATAAAATATTCTGTGAATTCTGTGAAAAATAAAATATTCAACTGTCACAGAAATTAAAATTTCTGTGACAGTTGAATTTTTGTAAAAATGGTTAAAAATAATCTTCATCTACCTAAAAGCGTTTTTCGTGTTACTAGTAATATTTACTATTACATGGATCAAAAGTTCTCGCAGAATACCCAGACATAAAAAAATTGAAATGGCACAGAAACTGAACAGGAAAAAGTAAACGTACAGTAATTAACTTCATTCCAAAGATACGTTTCTGCTCAACACACGTCACGATGCTTATCAAATATAAAATCTCTAAAATACAACTGCTCTTCTTAAAGTATACGCCTGACAAAAGACTTTACTCACTTGCTCAACATTTCAAAACAGCAGCATCATTGCGGTTTAATTCCAAAACTACAAAGCATAGAAAAATCTTCTTGGCAACGCTGCCATAAAACACTCGTAAAACGCCATTTCCTACAGGGACCGCGCCCGGCCCCCACGCCTCGCCGGACACCATACGGCGCGGTGGCAGCGGCAGCACAGTGGCGCCGCCACGCCGGCGGTGACGTCACCTTGCCCATCGCGACAGTCAACTATTACAATGCAAATGGCGGCACTCGCGACCGGCGCCAGCCTTGCGGACGCCCCGTCATGGGCGTCCTCATTGCGTTTTGCAATTAGTCCGCAGAGCGGGGGTGGCAAAATGGCGGTGGCAGCGGAAGTAGCTGTGATGGCAGCGCCGGATTTCCCTACAACCAAAATAAGCGGTTGCTCCAATTCATGGGGGCGGGGGTAGGTCTCGCCCAGCAAAAAATGATAAAATACTGTATTAAAATCATGTAAAAAAGGGTTTGAATATGTAAAATACAAGTTAATCAAATAATCTACTGTACTACAAAGTTTCTGTTTTTTTAAATATTTGATAAATGAATGTTAAATTAGTATCTGTATTCGAAAACACTAACAAAATATACAATATCGTGTCAGAAATAAGTTTCAATCCGTAAAATAATTATTGATCAAGTAGTCTAATGAACTAGAAAGTTTCCTTTTTTTAAAATATTTGATAAATGTTAAATTAGTCTGTATTTGAAATTAAAACTGTTTAATTTTTTTAAATATAACAAATTGTTCGATTTTATAAGGAATTTATGAACTTTTTATTTGTATTTTTACAAAAGTTACTCTATTGCAATTAGACATTTTTAGTAATTGTGGAGATTTTTTTCGGAGGTTGCTACCACGTGGTTTTATGCTTAGGAGCTCCGCAGTACATAAATCCGGCTCTGTGCAGAAGCAAGTTTGTGGAGACGGCCTTCACAGCCAATCCTCCCCCTCGACGAGCTACCGGCTGGTCGTCGCCATTTTGTATACACAGCGCTGTTTGCATTCAATAACCTCGCTGCAATTACATGCGCCAGTTTGCCACAGCGACACAGTGGCGCCTCGTATTTTGATGAATTTGCTTCCCAAAAGGAAATCAATTTGGATTCAAATTGTGAAGTTCATTCTGTAAACCGGTGTTAATATACAAAGTGCATGCGTTATTGTGCGTTAACCAAGAAATATAATCGTATAGTAACATGGGGGTGGAAATAAGTTTCAAACATGAGTTAGCCAAAATGAGCGATTACGTTCAGATGGAATCCAAATTGAGTTTCTCAAAAGCCATCAATATTTGGTAGTCGTTTGACATATGTTTCATGGTAAAACTATATTGAACGCAAAGCCTCATGAAGGTTACAAATTAAATACAATATCGTTACAAAATTTAAAATTCATCGACTAAACTTCAGTAGCAACAACTCTTCTAAATCACGAAATAATGATCCAATTTTCCCTTCAACCGCAACTAGTGGTGCTAATACATCACATACTTTCTGGCATTATTACTAACTTTTCCAATTTTCCAACTTCAGAGTGTGACGAAAATCAGGCATGCACTACCCTTTAACGCTTTTTGCTATATCATTGGGAAAATTGAAATAACTAATTTGGATCCACATTTAAGTAAATTTTGAAAATGGTATTGAGTCTTCAAGAATCCGTCAAAATCGGAATATCCCTTTCAAATTTGTAGGGCCTCGAGTTCGTGTAGATTGATCGGTAAAAACCAATTTTGAAGAAAAATTGTCTTAATGGTATACGTGCTAGGATTAACCGCAGGCAGACAGACGGACAGAAAGACATTTTGCCGTTAATTGTTTGTTGTTGTTTTTTTTTCGTTTCAAGTATCCACAAAACATGGAGACTGAGTACACAACGTGAGAGTAATTTACTACATATAAAAGCATACTCGTGCGGAGCCGTTGCTTGTCGCAGTGGTAACCGAAGAGACAGTTAGCTGAAGAGCGAGCGCTGAAAGATACAGGACGATGCTTCTCTGTTGCGAGAGCTACGGAGCCGCGCTGGATACCTTACACGTCGCCCGCATGCGCATAGCTACACGCAGACTGTCTACAATAACACACATCTCTATACGAAGAAAAACAATATAAAAAATGTCACACTTTTCAAAATTCCTGGTTGAGGTAATAAGAAACTCAAAATATCTTATTATAGTGTGGATTATTTGGACAATTTAGTTTTTATTAAATAGTTTAATTTTCATAAACTACTCGTACTGAGATAAAATTACCTCAAAGTCGTATGTCATCAAACATTGTAGAGTTAAAATTATACAAAATAACATCATTCGAAATGTAAGGATAAATATTTCAGTATTTCTCTGACGATAGTTTGAGGATAAGTTCAAACACATTCGTAAAATATTCCAGATGATGACGATTAAGAAGAATGAGCTTGACGACTATGAGAACGAAAACAACAATGACGACGAGAACGGAGTCTATGGCGTTTTCGAAAAACATGCTAAGTAATTATACTTTCCAAACTGCGTTGATAGTGGCAAGTAAAATAAAATAATCAATAGCTGAAGATATTAAAAACTATAAGACTTCTGGAAAATGGATCATTGGACTGAATGAAACAGACCTCTGACATTGTGAGACGAACGTTTAGCAAATTTACACCAACGGTGACGTGAACAGCAAAATATGGGAATATGTTCGACAATAGCGATTCATCTAACGAAGAAAATAGGTACTGCAACCCTTTATAATACAATAAAAGTAAGAAAAAGATCACAGAAGGACACGAGAATATGTCGTCATAATTAATGACGAATGGTGATGTCAGGTAATTATGTATCACTGTATACCAAAACAATTACTACTCATCTACTAAAATGAACCTCCAAAATGCAACATGACTGTGTTGACTGAGGAACGAATTTTGGCAAATTGAGGGGAAAATGTGTCATTGTACCGTAAGAGTGAGAAGTGACTTCATGCACAGATGAACATAATCAATTGTTAAGGGGCAAATTACTGTGATTTTAATTATGTACTATATAAATAAAATAATATATAGGTATTTGCATATATTAATTGATATTATATTATATGCCAGCATTAATTTATTAATAATTTGCATGCATTGAATTAATTCCAACTGTCAATTACGGAATAGCTAGTTGTTTGTTTCTTTAAGTGCACGTGACATTTTTAAGGAGCTGATTTTCTAGAACTGATTATGTTTAAGGCTAAAAACTCTATCTGCAATTTTGGATTTTTGAAATATCAACTTTTCAATATGGAGAGTTCGTCGAAAAAGGGACTAGCATCACATACTTTACCGTCCTTTCATATATAAGAGGAGAAAATTTAAAGAAACAATTTGAAGCGTTTTTTGAGAAATAGTTTTTTATAAATTGGATAAATTTCAATCGTTTTTACTGCAATATCTGGAATATTGAATGTCATTAAAAGGAAAATATATACAGCTAAGATATATTATGTTTCGTTTACTAGAAGCAACCGTGCAACCTTGCAACCTAAGCAAGAACCGCAACTGCTAGCGCCTAATGCATTCACAAGATATTCACCAAAATTGATACTCCTCGATGGATCTGACTGTTGTGAAAACGGATATTTTGATTTTTGTGGGTAATCTAAACGAAACGTCAATGACATTTACAAAATGTTCTTAAAAATGGTTCAAAAAGTTTTCTTACAATATTTTCCAAATAGAGCAAATAACGCTAATAAGGCACGAGTCCAAATGTCTTCAAAATTTCTTACATTTCTAAAATTGCAATTAAATTATTTTGGCGTTTTCCAACAACTTAACATTGAAGATCTCTTTAGTATTAAATTGGTGTATTCTATTTTCTTTAAAACCTGTGAATTTTCGAAAATTGTAGCCATATAACTTTCTTTTAAGAGGGGGGAACATTCTCATGACAATTCAAGTAATTTACAAATGGACTTAGAAAGCTGTTAAGGCTAGGAGAATATTATAATTAATAGTTCTAAACACCATAACAAAAGCATTTATTACTACGGGTTTCCTGTACATAAAAATTGCTGCCGCAGGCCATCACTCCAGTTATTCTCAACGGACTTTTTAATCCTATACCGAATGTTCAGTTTCAATAAACAATTGATAAAAGTGAGGTTTGCCGCACACATTGGTTCTTTCGTAGATGATAGACACACTTTGCTATGGTCGCAGTATTTGATACACAAACACCACGAGAGTTCCACAATGGAAAACGTAAAATTCTCTTTCCGTATTTACGACACTGGTTTGGTCATAAATCCATGATGGCTCTGAAGGGTGAATTTCTGGTACATCTGCTGTAGTGTATTCATGCAATCATTTTATATTTAAAATGCATGATAAGAGTTTTAAAATGCAAAAACTCTTCCATTTAATGCTTGAAAGCAGAAAAAGTTGAATGAGAGAAATAATAGTTTTCGATTGTATGTTCTCCATGTTCAGCTGTCGAGTTGATAATGCACTGTGATTGAATAACATAAAGCGCTTCTTTATTCCATTAACTGACTATTTAAAGATCAGAAAACGAGTGTTTATTTATTTTCTGCTCCTGGGAACTTTTCGATACCGGCTTCAGAAAGAGCCGAAAGCGAAAGAGACAAGAGCGCCCTTCGTGGCTGAACAGCTGGGGGTGACGTGGACACGAGCCGTCTTTCATGCCAAGGAAAGCGATTTGAGAGAGAGAAAGAGAGAGAGGGGGGCGACAAACACGGCTGTTGAGGAGGCAAGATCGGTAGTCGAAGGCGGCAAGGAAATAGGCGACGAGAAAGGAAATAATAGTAGTACGAAATAGTTTGTCATCTTAATGAAATACGATATTAGAGGTTTATGACCAATCGAGTGTTTTTATAAGATTCGGTTAATCAGGTACTGTATTGCGGTATGAATGATTCAACATTCACCTGGAGTTGATCTGAGGAACCACGGTAAAGTTACGAGCGGTGGGAGGGGAAGGGGAGGTACGAGAGGGAGGGGCAGGAGGCGGGGAGGGCAGTGAGGGCAGGGCCGGGGCGGACCGGGGATTGCGAGGAAGGCCGGAGAATGGCGGGGGAGAGCAGGGGAAAGTGCGGGGGAGGGGAGGGAAGGGACGGGAAGGAATGGCGGGGGATGAGCAGAGAAGGGAGGGGTATGGAAGGGAGGGGATGGGGAGGAACGAAGAGGGTGGAGAGGGGAGGGCGGGGAACGTCCGGGGGAGGGTATAAGGGTGTGGCGGGGCTCGGGGTGGGGTGAGCCGTGCGGACGGTCGGGGTTAGAACAGCCGAGGTGCGGGACCGGGAGCGGGGGGCGGAGGCGTGGCTGGGGCGAGGCGCGAGCGGCGAGGGAGTGCGTGTTTTCCCACGGGCGATTGTGGATTTGGGCGAGCCAAGCGCGCCGCCGCCTGCGCCTTTGTGGCGCCCATCGCCCACTGCGCTCGCACTCCACGGGCTCCAACGGCGCATATGCATATTTATACCTGGCATTTACCACAGCTTTTTTTACTCGATTGAAATCATTCGATGAATATTTCTTTCACAATCAGTAATACAAATCAAATACACTGCGGACTCTGCTGTGCTCACCTCTCTCTTCGTGAACGTCCTTGGTTTGATCGAAGGTTCTATTTCTAATTTCTTATTATTAAATTGGAAATTGTCTCGTGAAATACGAAAAAAATGCACCACATGACGGCATGGAAACGAGCCCTTTTACATACATATTCCTTTTTATCGTTTTTCTGGCGATATTTAAAAAACAAATAATCAAATAATAACTTTACTGAATTTAAGATTTTCCATTATACGTGAGAATAGGTAAGTTACAAGTAATTACATTTTATCTAGTATTTTCATGAGAGTATAGAAGTACAGTAAGTTGATCATTTCAATGAGCATTTTCTCACCTGACATTCATATAAGACCATCCATTAATATATGACTATTTTTTTCTCTGTAGGAGATCATGCTTCTCCTTTTTATTTTGCCAAAATCATTACTGCTTTTTGCAAAATAAAACCTTTTCATTTCCTTTTCATGTATAATTGTACTATCAATAGTGATCAAAAATAACAAAAAAACTAATAAAGTACAAATAATGGTCGATTGAAATATAATATTTCTACAAATCTGCATTTCGAAACGTAATATTCGACACATAGTTATAAAGCCTAAGGTTTTAAATATGCATAAGTCAGTTCTCTCGTCTGGTGAATATACTTTACAAAAGTATTTGTTACATTTATTACGTTTGTGTGTGTATTCATATGTGTATGTATGTATGTGTGTGTGCCCATCTGTTGCACGTCACATTAAAAATTCAGAAAAAAAAATCTTCGTTGGCGCTACAGCTCAGACTCTATGCCGGATCACGAATTGTTTACGCAGGAATAAAGAACAAATGAAAACAGCGCTATGCATCTGCAAACAAGCAAACCACTAGCTGAAGAGCGTGATATTTGTTTCGTGGTCATAAAAGTAAAACTCTACTAAAATTAACTTTTTCCGAGTTTTGAGTTAATAACAAATCGAACGAGATATTTTGAAGTCTTTTAGGTGATGGTTCTCTCAAAATTGTAACCAATTACCGGAATTAGACACATATCGTTGAATTGCATCGTTTGGACTAAATAAACATAACAGATCACAAATAATTACAATATAACTTTTAAACAGCAATTGTCCACACGTTTTCGTGCCTTTGGCCCAATAAACAGACATTAGCAACAATCCATTGAACGAATCCATGAACATTACATATCATTGAATGAATCCATGAATTATCCATTGAATGAATCCATGAACACTACATATTCATTTGTTCCCTGCAACATTTTTTGGGTTATTTTTGCTGCCTCAGTGACATGACTAAATGAATAGCAGTACAGTCATATAAATAGGTATATCTAAATAATATTGATATTAATTTGTATAAGTCGAACCTCGACAGTATACGTACACGATTTGTATACAGTCGATATCTCAAAGCGTCCCCGGAGTGAAATATTTCTTCGACTTACCAAAAATTCGGGATATCATAATAATTCTTCCTTTAAAACATATGTACTGTTTTAAATAGACACGGTTAAGTATTATCCTTACATTTAAAAAATGATGTTCATTAGTTATAGAATTATAAGCATTTATTGTCAGATACAAATAATATGAAACAAATAGTAAAGATAATAAATGATTTTTAACATACCTTTATTGTACAAAAAAGTCAGTAATTTTTTCTGTTTCTTGCTTTGCATTAGTCCTTGTTCAACATTTTTTCTAGTAAATACACTGCACTAAAAATGTTGTACCGCCGGAAAATGTATAATACCTTCACAGCCTGTGGGGCGGAAGGTGGTTTAGAATCGTGTGCTTCTCCTATTCTTCTTCCTATGGCGAGTCCTCGTGTTCTACTACGATCATGGAATCTAAAATGTCTTCGTCTGTAGTATGGTCAGTGTTCCGTGGAAAATGGCTTGGAGGGTTTGGATTTCGAGTTAAAAGTATGATTTTGATAACATTTTCAGTTTCGAGTTAAAAGTATGATTTTTACTCAGGGGAAGAAGATTTTCTTTCGAGTTACCGAGAAATTCGTGGTATCAAATATTGTGTTAACGACCCAGTCTTACACGTAAAATACGTATAACGCGGCCGTGAATGAAAAATTGCTTCGGCATATCAAGAATTAGAATTATCGACGTATTTCATTTATTTGTCTCCCTTTGTTGGAGCGGAATCTTAACACCAACGGCTGAAGCTCCAACTTGTGCGACTGGCCAGGGGAGTCGAGGGTCCTGCTGCAGGTGGTTTGCGGTCGTAGGCTGGCGGAGAGAGTGCCGCGCAGCGCCGCGCGAGCGCGCCACCGCCGATGGCGCGTAATGGGCCGCGACGGCGGCGGCGGCGGCGCTGCAAAGGAAACCGATAGCCCTCCGCCGCCTCCGCCGCCGCCGCCCCCGCGGTCCCTTTGTGCCCACGGCTCTGTCGCCGCCTCCTTCCCTCGCCGCGCCGAGGCACGGCCTTCCGCACCGCGGGCGCGAGTTAAAACGGCCCCCGCGAGTCACAACCTGTTCCTTTCGCTAAATGTTGGAGAACAGCTGGATTCCACAAACGCGTGACTGCAGAGTTTATAGGCCGGTTAAAAGTACATGGCACTTCCTGAGTTAGGCCACGGTCAGGCGAAATATCGTCGTTCGGTACAGGACGAACTGGCAGCGAAATCATTCGACTTACTTCCTCAGAAAACAAAACACCCTAATGTAGCACCCGAAATCGTCTATATATTCTCATAATTCCGCAGTTTGCTTGAATCATTTGGGAGAAGCGCACTTAAGACCGTCTACATCAATTGCAAAGTCTTGGTATTACAAATGGCCTTGTCTCTCCAGCTGAATTCGAGCGAATGGAACCGACAGATTCAACACGTTAGGGATAGAGCATCTCTAGCTCGTTGGACAGAATCAAACGAAACAGATCTTCGTCCGACAGCTGATGATTCCGAACGTCCTTGCAAGAGGTCGTTCGGGTTCAATGTCCATTTACGAGCACGTGTTTGAACGAATCGCACATTGTGAACGTTGACGTCTGACGTTGGCCGACTGAGATTTCGACCAAATTCGGCTCTAGATTGGCCGCCGTCGACACAGGAGAAGGGCCACTGTTATTCAGTTACGAGATGATCTTCTCCCCCATACGTCACATACAGTTTTTACTGTTTTTTTTTTTACTAAATAAATCTAAAATCTAAAGTCAATTACGAGCTTGAATTTTTGATGATGTCACTACAACGTTCTGAAATTGTAGCTGCCGATTGATTAACAGTGCCTCCCCTGGTGTAACTCACAAAGCGTTACATGCCAAGTACTTTTAATCTGATAATAGGTCAGCTGTGCAGAACCTGAGGTCCGTAGGCTACACGAGCCCCGTTGGAGTATTTTATTGCAGTCGCCGAAGCCAAAAGCTGAATAATATTTAAACGATTTCAGACAACAGCTGATCTTATGACTTACACAATTTAGATGTTGTGTTGTGAACGAAACGTTGATTAGAGAGGCTATTCAGGCAGGCTCCCTGGCGGCTGGTGACTGAGGGATAATGCTAGTTCGTTAAGAATGATCTGCAATCTTTTTCGCCAATATCTCGAGACAGAAGATTGATCTGAAGGAAGTGCAAATAATTTTTGCCAGGATAAGCTCTGTACTCCCGACATGTGCCACAGTTTAGGGCATGTCAATGTACGTGTAAGTGTGTGAAAGGATAGAGATGGGTATAAATATGAGGGAAGAAAGATTGTTCGCGGTCCGTGGCCCATTTGTTAGGGTACTGCTTCAGCACTTGTCTGGCGTCGATCGGAGGAATCACGTAAAACTAGGCACTAAAATGAGCAGCCGGCCCCTAAAATTCCCTTCAAGACAACGCTGCTATAATCGATTAAGCTATGTAGACACTATCGAAAATCCACAACCGTCGGGACTGGAACCTAGGATCTCCCGGTCAGAAACATCGCAGCGCCAACGGCTGTTTCCCTGAGCCATCTCTGCCGGTAAGTAAATTCAAAATTTTTAAACACCTGCTGAAAACCAATGCATGAGGATTTGCCTATCGATTAAGAAAAATCCACATATGTAACTTCGTTATATGAAATCTCCCACCACAAGTAAAACGTTATCTTCGACCCCTCTACATGTTCTAGACTAGAGGTTGCCAAACCGTCAATCGCGAGCTACTAGTAGCTTGAGGGGCAATTTTCGATAGATCGCCGTCATGCTCAAGCTTGGCTAACCTGGTCTTGTTCTAAAGATATCAGGCAGATGACTCATTTTTCCTGTATACAGTTTATTATAATTTGTTTTATATTAATATAAATGTATGTCTATTGACAATAAACAAATGTTAAGATTTAAAAATAAAATGTTTTTTCTCTCTTGATTTCTTGAAAGTACACAAAACGACTGAAAACGGTACGGTTGCTCACAAGCTTCAGATGATGTCACTGCTCTGGACGTGTGTCCCATTTATTCTAAGACACCTGTGTGTACATACATAGCAGAGGGGCAAAACTCAAAACTGATGCTTCTCGTATTTACAAACGTGATGTGTAGCTACTTATCTTTCATATTCGATCACGAATTTACATATTGACAAACATGTCGTGACATTCTCTTTAAGCACCACGGACTAAATTTAAAGATGTTTTTCGTGGTAAGGGCTTCCAATTGTGCAAGTTTATGGGTGAAATTCAAGTGATTGGAAATAAGAAAAAGTTTTACTGCACAGAACTTTAAAAATGCGTTGTATCTAAGCAAATAATACTGCTTTTATTTCGTCTTCTATCAGGGTATTAGCACAAATATTATCAACGAAAAACAGGGTAGTGATTCTTTAAATGTTTATTAATTTGTAAATATGTTAAAAATGGTTGCGAAATTGCCCAAGAATAAGTGAGATCAATCAGACTAAAATCAACTGTATTATAATTGGTGTCGATGTATTTTGTTTGTGAATATGTTCTTTTCGAACATAATTCTCACCCGACTTTTTCTGCTACGAAAGACAAATAATTGACCTCGAAAACAGCAATTTCTGACGACTAAAGAGATTTTGCATAACGGCACACGAAAAAAAAAGACCAGTTGCAGTATACCTGATCCATGATACTTCAAATACATAACTCAGACCATTAAAGAAATTACCACCAGATTCTTATTCACACCAAATCACCAGACTGACGAATATCTGCAGAAACTGAGCGAGCACTGTTCGCTGCTGCTCGCCGCGCAAGCATGCAATACCAAACTCATGAGTCATTCTCTCTGCAGGCGCCCGGTGGCCGGGCGGGCGCCCCTCCCCCATCAGCACAGGGCCCTTTCCACTTCCTGCCCCCCTCCCCCGCCATCAACAAAGAGCTCTTCGGGGTCATCTGACAAGGTACCTTGCTGCTGTGACCTGTAACAGCTCTGCAACGTGTTTAGCCTTGAGGAGGGGACCAGGTCCGTTTATAAAGCATCATCACCTTTTCAGCAATCTCAGGCCGGCTAGTACAGCGAGGTTGGCTTTTATCTTAGATGTTGCCGCATCCACGAAAATAAATAACGCAACAATGTTTCCGTTTAGCGCAGCTAGGTTTTGTGTTACTATTGAAGCCTTGTTGAGATTTATTTTGGGTAATATTAGGTACTAGCGTACCCGTGCGAAAACCCTTGCATGTTAAATTCCACACTCTTCCCTAACTTTTTATATCAAAAGGGGAAGTTGATAACGAAACGTATTTATTTGTTTAAAAAATTAAAAACCTAATGTCCAATGTACTTATAGAATTTAAAATGAAAATAACTTTGAAATTGACGTTTGTAACAAATTTTGAATAAATGCTTCTTCAGTGATATACATGTTCAGGAAATAATTCACAGCACTTCCTTAAAAATATCATTTCAAGTAATTACGCCATTTTCCTTCACAGTTTTTCGCATTCCTAGATAGTCACAAAAATATTACGAAAGCTTTTTACTCTCGAGAAAGCTACTTAAAGTTTCCAATACTCCACTCTTCGGAATATTATTTAACTTTGTTAGCAAACTGAGAGGTACACCCGCGCAATTTAATCGCCTAGAATATCAAGTAATTAGTTTCATTGCACATACAGTAGCAAATTCGGTTTGTTACTGATTCTGGAGATTCTGGAGATACAATAGGTTCATATCACAAACTTTTTACAGAAACAAGAACGTTAAACCTTACATTCATTAAATGAACGGTCGTACTATACATATAAAATGAAATCTTTATTGGTATCAAGCAATATTAATACTTCTTTTTGCTGCGAGATCATTTAGGTTTATTTGCATAATCTTGAATTAATGATTATGCAAATGAACCTCATCAGTCGGCGCAAACCACGGTGTACATAGAAAAAGCATCTAAGTATTCTAGGCATGACGTCACAAAGATTGCCTCCAGCGCCAAGCAACGTAGTTGGTATTGGATAATACCGATAAGTGCCGGACCAGAAGAAATGTAATAGAATGTCCAAGAATGTCGTATCCTGTAGATAACAGAGTAAAAAAATATTTATATGAAGCCTTTGATCTCAACATTTCAAGATTTAGGGCCCTAAAACGCTTAGTTTAGGTGTTATTAAATTATATAGATAAAAAATTCTGACAAGTGATTTGGGTTGCATTTGGCGAGCATATTTAGAAGCTTTCTTTTTTAAACAAATCAATTCGTCAGGTCTACTTAAAGTTCTCTTTCGTTTAAGACCTTATTTATCAAGGTTGGTTGTATGTGAGCTGTATGTTTATTACTGAAATGATATAGGAGGCGATAATGAAAACTTTGTGTTGTCTGTATATCCTAAGCTATATGAGATGTAAAAGTTGGGAGAACAAAGAAGAGCACTTTGGAAACTCTAGATGAGTTTCTCCGAAATATCGCATTGTACCTCCTTGTACAGCTGTGCCTCTTGTATCACATGAATGTTCAGAAGTTTTATCAAACTGAAATACAAATACTCCTTACTTTCATTTTTCAAACAAGAGTGCATTTCTTTTATTGATTCTTCAAGAGGAGTTCAATATGCAAAATGGTTCTTACATTTCTTGTTAACTGCTGATTGATATGTCTGTAATTTGAATGAGGACTGAATTCGGTTTTGAATTGCAATTACATACACAGTCATGGAGGGCAATAACGTAATGGATGATCAATTTGTGTATTGATGTTCCATCGTCAATCACTGGCGCCTTTTGTTCTGCAAAACGCCTTACCTATGTGTGAAGCGTGTGGCCTATGCTAGCAATGTAGTTGAAACGTTTCTTTGGAGAATTAAGTATATAATATAAATGCAGTGATAATCTATTTAATTATTAGATCAAATAAGCCTCTGAAAATCTAATTATTCTGAAAAATAGTTATTAAATACATACATTTAAAACAGTTTTAATAGAATTAGTATTCCAATTAAAAATTAGTATCTCCTTCTTTGTTAAATATTATCTATTAATCATTATCATTAATCATGTCAAATATTACACAAGGCGAAAACAGCTTATCACGTAAAACTAACGAAACAGTTATTAACAAAAAGAATGTAGTGATTTTCTGCTTGCTTTAAAACATCTAAGGTGGTATCTAGGTAATTAGCTGCTACAGACATAATTCTTCATGCTTGACTGAGCTTCATCTCTCCAATGTATTGCAACATTATCCCTGGAAGTTAAACTGTGGTGCATTTCATATAAAAACAGTCTGAGTTGCAAATTTGAATACCGGCAAAGAAGGCTCAGGTCATGAACTGATGTCACTGCAGAGCATCTAATCTCGAGGTCCTTGAGTTCCCCGTCCTAGGGAGTCCCGACGGTGGCAGGATTTTCGCCACTAGCTATAGAGCTAGGTTGAATTCAGCCGCTGCCTGGAGGAGAACTCTAGCGGCCGGCTGCTCTGGCCTTTGCCGCGGTTTCCGCGATCACCGACCGCGCGAATGCCGGAGAAGTCCTCTCACAAAGAGACCACGAACCGCGCGCGATTTTTCCTTTCTTCCCTGTCCTAACCGCACCCCTAACTTCCACACACATGCTCTGCATTACCACACGAGTTGGCAGACCGGTCGAGAGAGCTTAGAGCTGTCCCATCTGGGGAGCTGTCCCGCGGTTGAGAAAACGTCTCTCTAAGCCGACGTAGGGCGGTGTCTGACCTCGCCAGTCAGCGAGGGAAGATCATAGCTGATTAAAACCTGCACTACACTTACGAAACTATTGACCGAACGTCAATCAATACATACATACATACACACACACACACACACACACACACACACACACACATATATATATATATATATATATATATATATATATATATATATATATATTATATATTATATATATTACTGAATATTCATGGTAGAATTCAAATTCTTCTAGACCAACATAAAGACAGTTGGGAGGTAATAATACAAAATCCTTCACAATTTTATTACTAATACAAACGGTTTAATATGCAAATAATACGCCTTTTCACTTTTGAAAATTACTTCTACACTGATTGTGCATCAATTTTACGTCACTTCAAAAAATAATACGTTTCTCCTTTAAGTGTTTTGAATTCTGAAAATAATTTCAATTTTTTTTTATAATAAAGATAATTGTTGGACTTTTTGAACACGGAAGGAAATATTCTACTCCCATTTTTTTAAAAAAACACATAACATTGGGTAATTTAGTCGATTTTATTGAAACAATGCTTTATATTAAACTGAATATATAAAATTTATTTCGTATTTATAAGTATCTCCTTCAAATACGTGTGGGCAACAAAGGGATGGAAATAGTTGAAATCTCCTCAACGTTGCAACATCATTAAGACAGTAATTTCATTAAAATCTGATTGAATTACAGATACATCTTTGTGTGCTTTGTTACACTGATTTTAGAGTTCCACAGTGACATTACATTAACCATAATAATTTATCAATACTTCGTAACACGTATTTCTGTACCGAGCGGAGTGGATCAGGGCGTGGTGCGCTGATTTCCCAATCAGGAGGCCAGGGTTCGATCGCCACGCCGGCCGTCATGACTAGGGTTTATCGTGGTTTCCCTCCGTCGTCTAGGCGAATACTGGGATGGTTCTATTAACAAAGACCACGATCGCAAAATCGATGTTTCTAAACAGATTTCATCAACTACGTGAAGTCGCGAAGTTTGGTTCTCCGGATTGGGGATTGACGTCAGGACTGACAGCCGGTTATAAAAATCAAAATCAAAATTGAATTCACGAGGTTTAGTTTTTCAGGTTGGGAGCTTGACAACCGGTTGTAAAAATCACAGTTAAATCATTTGGGTCGTATAAAACGATCCGAAAAAGCTGACCCCATCTAACTGGGATACGATTTAAAAGGAGAAGAAGAAGAAGAAGAAGAAGAAGAAGAAGAAGAAGAAGAAGATGATGATGATGATGATGATGAAACTCGTGTTTACGTAATTAAACACGTTGATGTTTGGGAGGAAAAGCTCGCAGCGACGTCCCTGGATGCCACTTCCGGTGCAGTGAGAGAGGATCGACGCGGGAGGCGGCGGCGGGCTGTGGAATGTGGGGGTGACGCCGGCGCTTCTTTGAGGGAAGAATCCGACGTTTTAATTAATTTAATTTTGCTCCTTCATTTCTCTGAAAGCGTCCCGTCGAGATTCTTGCGGCTTCAGAAGCGCTCCCTCCAGGAGATCAAAGCGGAACATACCTGCCCGATTCACCTTTTGGGCTGCGACGCCACAGCGGTTTCCCTGTGGCTTTCCACGCGTTTTTTCTAAGTTCCCCCGAAAGATATGGATGAGTGAAGAGCGCAGATAAGCACAGCTCGCTGTGGACCCGTAAAATATCCACCAGTGCAACGCCGACAGGAAAAAAGTGAAATGTAATCTACAAATTGGAATCTTCTCTAAATAGATATCGTAAACCTTTCACAACAGTCAGTATGAAATATGTTTCGAATATCCTGGATTGGTGATAGGCTTCATTTTCAGAAATAATTTCGCTTTATCAACATTAAATTTTACATCGTAGGTGACTTTCTCAACACAATGGTAATGTGGATAGTTTTTTTTAATATGACTAAACCAAAATCTTCGAGAATGTTTAGTTTTGGATTCAATTTTTGTACCAGTATCCAGAAAGGCCACATTTTTAGCCATACAGAAAATCTCAAACAACAATGTGCGTATGTGTGTTGCACATAGACGCAAAAGCTACCAGACCGATTTTACTGAAATGTTCACACGTTATTATTAGTAGTAGTAGTAATGGAAGTGTTTAACGAGTGGTTTGAATAAAATCGGTCATGTGGGGGCGTTATTGATGATTTATTAATTTTTGACGTCTTAAGCTCCCCCAGATCTCTATGCAACCCGTCGCACAGTCAAGAGTTACGCACGTCTTCACCGCATACAAGAATTCTGCCCCCGCAATTGTGAAATATTGGCCGGAATTATTAATTGAATCTCGGACAAGTAAATCAAAGTTCTTCAAGATAGTGCCATAGCGAACGCAGGCCCAAATTTGAGGGAGAACGTTTTAACAATAGTGTACTTCACTGCCATGTCCACACCAGGACATACAAGTCCATATTTACTAGAAAGACTTTCATCTATTAGAATTTTTACACAGCCTAGCTTTAAACATGATAAACAATCACATGACCCGTAGTGTGTGATGTGTAATACATTGCAATAGTGTTACAGTACTAGTTAATAGTACTAGTTTATAATAAAAACATTACTTTTATATTTTACTAATAATAGAATGCAAAATATTGACATATTAATTCACATAATTATAATAAATCTAGGACAGTGCAGGTCGTATTCATATAAGATCCAATTATTATACACAACGTATTACCCAATAACTTCGGAACCAATGTGCCTTCGGTTCGGTCTTTTACATTGAAATGAGTGAGTCCCAAAATGGCGTCGCAGCCAACTCGCCACGTCTGCCATCAGCTCTTGCTTCTCCCGCAGAGCAATCAAGCGGACGGTTGGGTATTAAGCCACCCAGAAAAAACAATTTTTCATCTTTGTGACACCCGGCCGGTTTATGCGCACCGCCATCTTCCGCGATAAAATATGCACTACACTTACGGGACCAATGATCTCAGTAGTTGACGCGCTGAGTCACTAACAACAAACCATACAAACAACCAAACGGCGCATCTGCCACGCAGAAGTTTGACACGCGCCCTGCGCTCCCAACACACGCGTAGCTCAAATCTGTTTGCCGATCGGAGGCAGAGTGGCCGCGTTTGCGCAAGCACGTTTGCCCCCAGACCCCTACTAACAGGAGCAGTAGTTCGACAAGTAAGCTATGAAATAGGTTAAGTTCATACGCTGACTGAAGGACAGTTCTAGTGGACGGCAGCTCTGATCGGTAGTTGTCCGTGATATCTCCAATCAACATCAAGCGAATTTTGGAGAACTATCCTGACAAACGGACCACAGACTACGCGCAATTTTTACGTCCTCTTCCTGACCAGTCCTCACCCTCTTACACACACTTACATGCACTACACTACAACATATGTCGGAGGACCAGTCGACAGCTTAGAGTTTGTCCCGGTTCGGGCGGTGCCCCGCTAGTGGGAGATACCTGGTTGGGGAAAATCACCGCAAGCCGGCAGGTAGATTGACACCAGATCTCGCCATCCAGAGCGGGAAGTTTTCCGCCACTTGCCGCGATGAAACATGTACTACACTTACGGAAATACTTGCATTAGCAATTGAAGGACCCGGAATCACTAACATATCAATCAAATTCGTGAATAAATGTAAGTTGTGTATTTGGTTACGTCATTTGTGCACCTTAGTGTCCCAGCATTCTTTGTACCCGCATACAAGTAGTGCTTTCAAAGTTCCCCACCGCGGCTGCTGCTGTGACACAGCTCAGTCGAAACTTTTTTGTCTTTTTAAATTGATTAAGTTGAAAGAAAGCTTCATTAATGATATCATCATCACTGTATTGATTTATACGAAGAGTTGTTCAATCAGTTCTATTTCAGTCAGAAATGCTTCATGTGTAAATACGAATGCGTTTTCCGTGTGGCTTATTTTGTTTTAAGCATCCCTGAAAAGAATTACAACTTTGCCGAATATGCTTTCAATAAAGAACACAACCATACAATAAATGTCCTTGGACTTATATTGTCTATTACTGTCAATTTGCTTATATGAGTATAACGTGTATTTCCAGGAGAGCTCTATCTCACACATTATGAGTTTGAGATAGAATCGAAGTTGAATTGCAAAGGATTTCGGCTCCCGATCTTCGTCACATACACATACTCGTACTTTCATATTTACGACTGTTTCTGTGTATGTCGAGTCAGTTTTCAATTTATGTAAAAAATAAGTTTTAATATGAATTTGGAGGAAGTTTTAAGTCAACATGTGATTCCCAAGTGACCAAGTCAACATGTGAATGCATGTAGTTACTTCGCATCAGTAGTGAGTTCAAAGCAACTTCCCAATGTCTCCCATTTGTCGAATCTGCGTGAAGAAGCTTCTGCGGGAACTTCGGAAACTGATAACGTCTGAGCGCGAGGCATTTTAATTCTGTCGTTTTCCTCCATTGCTACACAACTCAAGGACCACTAAGAGATAAATCCAAAGCACTACAGGAAGTAATCGTCCCTCATTACATGAAAAAATTAAAAAAATATAATGGAGTGAATTTCATCTCGTGGAAATATAATAATTATTGCTGTTATAAGCAAATTTCTATATCGAAACTTTTAACAGACATGACATTTTTTTATGTTTAAATATCCCATCCATTCTTTTCACTTCAGAAATTAACATTACTGAGAACTAAATCATGAGAACTGAAAAGTAACAGATTCTTGCATTTTCTGGGATTTAATCCATCCAGAAACTTGTGGTGCCATGTACTTTCTGCATTATTTGTAATGGTCACGAACATCATTATCTTTAACCCGTAATTATGTTCGCAACTCGCACACCCCCACACAAAACTATCGAAATACCTTCTTCCTATTAGAAAAAAATCATATAAACAAGAAATATCTATTCTTGGAAGAAGTGTAATCACGCTCCATCTTTCCCTGCATTTCTTTTGTTCCGATTGTTTTTGAACGGACGGCGGACCGTAAAATTAACTGACCATTCAGATTGGTTTTAGTTCCCGTGTTAACACAAACAGTTTTAACAATAATTGTGCGACAAATTTGTGGAAAGGCATATATTATATTCTGATGAAATTTACAATAAAATAGTATTGTGTAATTGAACGATGTTAATAAAATTTAAGCTCTGTCAAAACGTTAATTTGCTTCTAATTATTGACTCTTTACCTTTCTGCCCATGTAGAAACATATCAAAAATATTAAAAATGCAATTAGGTTTAATTTTGTTAATAATTATTGTCAAAATGACAAGGTAACAGTATCGAATTACGAAAAAAATACCTACACGTCATAGGAACACATGAACATTACTGGATCCGTTTTTATGGCAAAGTCTGAACTTCTTTTATTACTTCCTGTAAACTTCAGTAAAACACTACAAAAACAAATTAGAAGCTCAAAAAAATTAATTGGGAATTTAGTAACACGTGCCGGTAAAAGTTTGATGAGAATTCTTACATGGAAATAACACAGAGGTTTCGCCCATTGAAGAACTTTTAAGTACTATGCCATATCTTGATTTTCTACCGTTTTAACTTCAAAAGCAGTACACCTATATTATGGAAGTCACTAAATTCAAAAATTTGAAAACTGTTCTAGACGTGGGTTTTAATTTACTTGGTATGTAAGTGAGTGCTTTTTGTTACAATATATTTTTACAATTCTTCGACCCTGCCGCTACGGATGGCCGAGATCGCTATGAGGCAGTAGTGCCGTAGCGATCTCGGAGCGTAGGATCACGGGTTCAAGTCCCGCGTCGGACATGGTTGTATTGTGTTCGTCCTTTCACCCCCTATCATCCTCACAGTTACCATACCGTTACTCGCAATAATGGTCGCTAATGACATAGAAGTTGATGCGACCTTAAAATAAAAAAAATTATCCGACCCTGTAGCAAAGATCAGAGGAACAAGGGAGATTTGGAACAGCTTAAAAATGCATTCCCTATCTCAGCAAATGGCTCTGTGTTTAGGAATCTGTCACCGGAGACCTGAGAATGTTCCTCGAGCGTTCGCGAGCCTCCCTCGCGCCGCGACGTTAATGCTTCATCTCCTGCGTCGAAAGCCCCTCGGGCCTTTCTTATGTCTCCGCGGCCGTCAGCCAATCCTTCCTTTCTTCAGCCATGCTTTCGTCACGAATGCTTTTTAGATACAGACATTTTCGACTAAAAAGTCCAAAAGATAGCTTAAAACTTCGACTTCGTAAATTTAATTTTTGGTGTTTTTTTTATTTAGCAAAATTCAATTAAACTAGATATTTACGAGACAAATTCGAAGAAAATCTATGAACATCGGACCTCCTTATATCTATCTTATTATAGTTGTGTATCTAGCAGCGCGATATTCAAAAAATAAATGAAAATTAATAATTTTTTAAAATTTATATTGGATAGAACAGTATTTGACCCCGAAATATCCAAGGTAACTGAAATTTTTAAAATACAAAACATGAAAAATTAAATTAATAAAGACGAATTTTAAAATTATCCATTATTTTTCCCGAATTCTATAAAAATTCGTGAAAGATAAGAAAATATGACGGAAACATTTTACGTTTATTATTAATTTATTCTCGAGGAAAATAAATGAGATACGTGTAACCCAACTAATATAGTCTACAAACAACAATCCCCATAGTTTGAGCAATCTTGCTGAAAAAAATTGCTTCTGCGACCAGCAAGAAATGTATTTGAAGAGATGATGCAGTATTTAATACAATGTGATTTGCAATAATGCTTATCTTAAAGACAGGCATATCGCATCGCCGAAGAATATTCAACTCACCGACTGTCTGCCCTAAATGTCCCTTCCCATGCCCTGTGGTGGAAGGTAGTGACATCTGAGATGCGCGGAAAGTACCCTTTGAGACATTCGCTAACCCTCGCAGTACGTGACGCTAATGCTGCACCCGGCGAGTGCAAAGCTGCTCCCTCGCACTTCCGACACCCACGCTCGCCTCGCAGACGTCGTCTCCGTCGTCGACGTCACGGCCTCGACCCCCACCCTTCTTGCCCTCTCCCCGCTCCATCCACCCTCACCCCCGCTGGGCTAAGCCGCGCCCCGCGCCGCTCGGCCTCTTTTGACAATTGGCGAATGCCGAGCGCCATACAGTCCGCCTCGGGAATTTGCTTCTCGAAAAGCAACACTCCACGACTTTTGTTTCCCCCAAGAAGTTTAATTGGAAATTTAAGATGTAAAAAAAAGTATTTCCTATACTTCCGCTTGCCGTTCTGGAGAGAGGGAACTTCCTGGCCGGGGATTATGAAATGTAAAGGAAGAGATATTTAATTAGTTTTCGTAATCCACGTCAGCAAAGAACAAGTTTTGTTAATTAAATTACAAGCGGTGGACGCGGGGCCGGCGCGGGGCGCCGACAGCGGGCTGGGCGCGGTCGCGGCTTCAAGTCCCGCGCATGGCCCTCGCGTAATTACTCCAAGTTCGAGACTCGTTTCACGCAATGTGCGTCTTTGGCTTTGCGGAAACATTACGAATTTAGGTGGGTGAAGCTAACAGATACACAATTACGACTCTCGTTTGCGAAGAAACAATGTGCAGATTTCAACGACAAATTAAAACCATTATTAAGTCTGTTACTCTCGGGAAAATGTTTCAAGCCTCTATTCGGCATTGAAGATGAAGTAATTCTTCTTGAACGTAGTCATTTTGCCGTAATGTTATTGCCTTTTACCACATCGGCGGGGTTCCCAAACGATCACCTATCCAGGGAAACTCGGAGTATCGAGCTGCTTAGACGTCATGAGTTCACAGAGCATGGTTAAGCAGTTCGGCTAGCGACACCGGCTTTGAATTGAATCTGCAATTTACAAAATAGTTGAACATTAAAAACCAACATGTTGCTTTCCCTTGCGTCGTTCTATTGTTTCAATTGAAAACAAACAAAAATGAAGTAAGAAACTTTAGGGACACTGCATCTTCAGGTAGAGGAATTTTCTGATTAGTGTACCTGTAATCTTACAATTCGAAAGATTTAGAAAAATTCAATAGAACGTTATTGGACAAATGTTACAGTGCCAAAAACATGCTATGTCCTGAAGGCCCAAAGGAATGTATACCCGATGGTCCATTTAATTTGAGACATCAAAATATTTCGAGAAACACGCAGCGTAAGGAATGTCTCAAATAAAATGTCAATATTTCTGATGCAAAAATATACCCAACCCCACTAGCCAAATTTCGTAAATGGGGACAATATTGACATTTCAAAGAGAAACTTCCACTTTTATCACAGATTCAGTTTCTGCGGCCAAATAATACGTAACTATTCCCTAAAACGTATTTTTCGCAATAAATGGCGCTTTAATAAATAATGCGATATAGTAGTTTTACTGTTGCATTCGACATCATAACAGCAATGAAGCGAAATAAATTCGCATCGATAATGTAAACTGAATGGCCATTTATTTCACGAAGATTAGACTACTATTCAAATGAGAGAATTAAAAGCGACTTTATCGACATTCAACGCTTCTGGCCCAGTGAATGTCATTGCTATCCTCAATTTTTTTAAATACGTTCGTAGAAGGAAAGGAAGTGAAGACGATATTTCAGTTGTTCGTGTTAATAATTCGCCAATAATGGACTACAGAGAAAATGCACATGCTTTTAACGCATATTTCAGCTCGGATTTCAAATAGAAACCTAACAGTATAGTATTCAGATATCAACGCTGGCAGATAGAAGTATTTTTCATATTGATGTAAATACTTCGCGGAAAAGAATAAAATTAATGAAAAGAAGAAAATCACGAGGTCCAGATTGTATTCCCACGGACATCATTAAATTAGGGAGAGAGGCTATTCTACCATATTTAATTAGGTCATTTAATGTATCAATAAACAACGCTTGCGTACCGGAAGATTGGAAGCTGGCTCTCGTAGTACTAATTTTTAAGAGTGGCGACGAGACAATACTTAGTAATTGTAAGCCTTATATCAGTCATATGCAAACTTACGGAACATCTAATTTCAATGTCTCAGGAAAGAATGAGAAGGCAGGAAGTGGCTTCATCAGTGTCAGCACGGTTTCAGAAATGGTTTCTCGTGCGAAAGTCAGCTAGTCTCACTTCTACAGGACCTGGCCGACGTAGTTGAAGGGAAAAGGATCGACGCGATAGAAATAGAATTTTCCAAAGCTTTTGATGTTGTTCCACACGATTGTCTTATAAAGAAATTAATAGATTCGGGTATAGACAATAGAGTGGTAGCGTAGATAAACGAACTGCTTCGGAACAGGAAAAGGAAGGTCCGAATCGGAAGTTGCATATCAACCTCGAGAAACGTCACGTCAGGAATTCCACAAGGAAGTGTCATCGGACCACTCATGTTTCTGGCCTTCGTGAATGATTTGCCGATTAATTTAGCTTCAAATGTACGACTCTTTGCAGACGATTGCGTAATTTATAGGATTATCAACTTGGATAAGAACGAGAATATTTTACAGCGAGACTCAGACAAATAACACACCTCGGCAGAAACAAACGGCAAGGAAATAAACAGTTCAAAGAGTAAGTCCATCACGTTTGGTAGAGGTCGAAGTTACAATGAATCTGCGTACAAACTGAACAATAATGTTATACCTCGAGTCACGTCTTGCAAATATTTAGCAATACAGCTAGACAGTAAATTGAGCTGGGAAAATCAAGTCAATTTCGTTGCAGGGAAAGCCAGGAAATCTTTACATTTCGTTATACGGATACTGAAAAAGAGTACAGTGAGAGCCAAAGAACCAGTATATATGTCATTAGTGCGACCCATATTAGAATATGGCGCGGTATGTTGGGACCCATACAGAATTTTATAGCAAAGGAATCTAGAAAAGGTCCAGTGCAGAGCATCAAACTTTATTTTCAGGGGTACCAAGAATAAAGGGATATGGGATTCACTCTACAGGAAGGACATTAAAGTCACGTCTCTATGCAATGTATAAAGCGTACCTTGGCCTTCGTGCATGGAAAGAAATTCAAAGTCGATTAACGGGAAACCTACTTATTTCGCAGAAGCGGACGACATGAACAAAATTCAGTCAAGAATTCAGAAAAACGGATGTTGGGAAATATAATTTCTTGCGAATCGAACAATAGAGACTGGAACGGGTTGCCTGTGACAATCTTCGATCCCTTTCCTCAAAGCCTGAGAATAAAATTTAAAAATTAAATTAGCTTTTTTGAATGTTGATATGTGTTATAGAATATATTTATTATTAATTCAGTGTTAACCTATGTCCTTCTACGTAATAATAATAAAATAATAATAATAATTATTATTATTAATTATGTGCAATGCAGTGGCGTGAAGTGCAATGGCATTGTGAAACTGCGGGAAACGAGTGTGTAAGAAAGACATTACAGCTCGGTGATTTGCAGTGCGGTGAAGTGGAGTGCTATGAAAGATTGCACTGTGAAATGTTCACGTTAATTTGTAGTTTGTAGATTTTGTAAAGTTGTTAAGTTCTGTAATGTTAAGTTAGTGTATTCTGACACCAAGTTCTCAGACTTAATTGCAGAATTATTAATAAATCTATCTATCTAAAATGCCAGCAATACAATTGAGGCGGTAGCTAGAAGGGCTTATACTCCAAAACTGTGTTTTGAGAACAACACAATGCTAGTGTTCGGTGAGAGCATTTTATACACTAGTCTTTTTAATGTCTCCACATGCATTTAAACACCGTGTAATTGTGAGGGCCTCTGGTGGCCTCACGTTTTTCTAATAATTTTTCCAGTTTTCAATACTTCACAAAATCTAAAAATTCATGAATCACTACTTACACAGACATTGGGTATGCAAATGTTTTACATTGTTCTTACTTCCATTATGATTTGTACTGGCACCTGGTTCTGTACCATTATTTGTACAGGGTACCAATGGGGTCTTCTTATACGACCCCAACATCTAATTCGTGTAACGTTGATGGTAAATTTTCTCAGATTACACAACTCATGTATTCATCAACTTTTAAGGCTAATGGTAAATATTGCTGGAGGCTTTCAAACCAAAAATAATACAGTAGTTTTTAGATTTTGCACAGGCATATAACAGAGTCTGTCATACAGGCCTAATGCTTAAACTAAGAATATTAGGTGTTCCAGATTATATCCAAAAATTGATTTATGGCTTCCTTCATGATCTTTGTTTGTAAAAGTAAATGATACCTTATTAAGACAGCGTAATATTTCAGCTGGAGTGCCTCAGGGTGCCGTATTATCTCCTACACTTTTTAATATTTACATTTCCGATATTCCTAAAATGACATACAGTAAGTTAGCTTTTTGATGACGTCACAGTGTTATTTACATCACAGGAAAATGTGTTAATAATACTAACTGATAATAAACCATTTTTAATTTCGACTAATCAATTGAGAATAAAATTAAATCAAAATCAAATACGATATTTACACTGCCAAAGGAAATTCCACATATCAATATTTATAATAACTCCATTTTATGGAATAATAAACCTGACAAATATTTACGTGTACTTTTCCATAAAATACTTAACCTGGAAACAACACATTTCGGCAATCATAAATAATACATACGGAAAATCTTAAAAAGTACACCCCTTTATTAACAGAAAATCTTTGTTAAATATTGAATTTCAATTGTTATTATTCAAACCTGTATTACCATCTTTAACTAATGCATGCCCGATTTTGCTCAATACTGCAGATACAACAATAAGAAAATGAAGTCATGCAAAATAAATGCATTAGGCATATACTCCAAGCTCCTTCGTTTGTACCAAATTCACAAATTCGTGGAGAATTACATGTAGATTCAATTAAAAATCATACATTGAAAATAACACTTTTTTTTCTCTCTTTACTTAATTTTTCTCACATAACTCAAAAATTTAATTTAGGTTGTAATGTTGTGATCCATAGCAGAGTTAAATCCAAATGTCCCAAAGATAAATTGCGTCCACCTCAATTATTAGTTTTATTATAACTGATAGTCAAAAAAGAAAATTTGTTAAATCAAATTTCTTTAAAATTAAACCATTATCTTACACCATATTAGTCATGGTGTAAATGAGTTAGCAATTAAGTGATTGTGCCAAAACCTTAATATAAACACTAATAAACATTGAATTGAAGCTCTTGAAAGGCCTTCTGGCCGAACAAGAAATAAAGAAAGAAAATTCTTCAGATGCTATGGTAAATTATGACAATCCTTTCGTAAAATCATTAAGTTGGTATCAATTGAAATTATTGTATTTTGCTTCGGTTATGTTAGTCGAGTAACGCTGTTTTGATACTACCATTCCTTATAAAGAGCAACTTTCTGTAGAGACGATAGGCAGCGTTTTACTTGAAGAAGCTGGATCTTCGGTAGATGCCATAGGTAGAGGTGCGTGATGTACATTTAAATATGTCAATGATTAATAAATAGTCACAATTGAATTGTGACCAAAGCAGTGAAAAAGATTTAGGAGGAATATTAGATTTACAGTTACTGGCTTTTATAGTTTAGGATTAAATCATATTACAAAATTGTATACATTTCCTCCACTGTATTGTCACAAATGATTGAGATAATGTTCGTCATCAACAGATCCGAAAGTAAGGAAGATATATTGCATAAGGCACAGAGAATCGGATGGAAAAGCTTGAAAATGTAACAATAGGTCTCATGAGATATGCAAAGAAAAACGTGGGTACAGTAACTCAGTACTAAAGGTGGATCAGCTTCCCAGTCAATGGCCATCTTGATCAGGTTTTTATACATTTTTCCTCATTCATGGAACAAATGCTGAGATGAATATTTGTTTTGCATCTGGACAAAAATGTAGCTTCACTATGCGCACATTTTGTTGAGCTCTCCTTTTGCTTGTAGTGGTAGGCGTAGAGCTGGAGGTAAGATACTATTTTGTTAGTAATGTAGACAAATAAAATCTGCAGTTCATTTAGTAATTATAAATAAGTTTTCTATAACTTGGGAGAAAATGTCTAGATTTTTAAAATGTTGCTAATCTCACGTCTTCTCCCCCATACACCACATACAGTTTTCAATGCTTTTGGACTAAATATATCAAATTAAATCAAAAAATTGAAATCGCAGAGCAATGCTTTGGCTCTAGAGTTGCACAAGGACGGACGACTTGAAGTCAGCCAATTCTATTAAACACCCACACTAAAAGCCCATTCACAGTGCTGTCACAAACATAAGCATAACGCATAGACGTAAACATGAACGTAAGTATTCACAATGTCTAACATAAACGTAACCAAAATAAGACTTTCTACGTTACGATTCACACTGCATGTAATGAGTTTTAAAAGTTTTGTCAGAGATGTGTAAATATGATGTTAAGCTTACGTGCACATGTGCAAATATGGTCAGATATTGCTGTATTATAATTTTATATAACCATTGCTGTTACGAGAAGGTACATGGTGTTGAAGTACCAGTTGTTGTTTTTGGTATCAAGGACTCTCAAAATGTAGATTCAGAGTTCACAACATATACGAGGAATTGTTTCACAACATTTAAGAACAAAATTTACTGACAATTTATTCCTTTCTCGGTAGCAGGGCCAAACAATATGAATTTTCTTCTGTCGAAATATCGCAGTTATGATGCAGTATTACAATTTTCCCTCGTACTACGTACGTATTATGAAAGTAATATAAATCTTGCCAGGCGGATATTTGAAATATTATGCAACTGATTATATGAACTGTATATCACACATAACAAAAAAAATTTTCAAAAAAATGGTTCAGTATGCAAAGGTTAACACAGGTTTCATCTATGAAATTTAAAGAATAATATTCACAAAATCAAGTTAAAATAATTTATTCAACAGGCCTTTTGTAGGCTTTTAAATCGTCATGATCATATAATTTATGAATCTTGCTATACATATAACGGAAAAAGAATAGCAAATTGTCATACTGTCCACTATAAGGTTGGGAATCAGTTAAATTGTGAAACTCGAAAAGGAACTGATGGATGGCTTCAATGGTGGCTAAGTACCACCGAGGACTGCCACTCTGGTGCCTCCAGAAATGAGACAGCCTTCTTTCAAGAACAACACACGGCAATGAATGTAGCCGAGGGTCCTTAAACATCCCACGACTTTGATTCCATGTGCTGTCAATAAAAACTGCACGCAACACACACTCCTCTGAAGATGCAATATTGCTGCTATCTGGAGGTTCTCCAATAGGATCGCTTGCTCCGGTATTCCGCCTTTTGGCTCTCGGCTCTCCAGAGTCGTCTTTATTCCTGTCGATGAAAAGAAAACATGATGGATCAACTGAATCATGCTGAACAATTGGCATATCTCTTATCCTAAATAAGCAATTATTATTTGTCTTCAACACAGAGATTTGTTTCTGTGCTGTAGCATTTCAAGATAAAGGAAAAGGGTCTGCGAGCGTCATTGCCAGAGCATGTAACCAGCTCTGTATAGCAGCCCTCTGCATACAGAGAAGAAAAATCCCCCAACAGTCAGGTAAGAAGACACACAAAGAGAGGCGGAAGGAACAGATCATTTCAAGATGGCATACTGTTTTGAACGGTTTCTCATAAATGCTAAACTAATTCTAATACATAAAATTTATACTAATAACTGCTTAAATAATAAATGGAAGAAGATTGACACTGCCGGGACTTTCAACTGGAGTGCAAAGGATACATACATTGGAAACTTTTTCTGGATATTTGAAAAGGCCAATTATGAACTTGAGCAGTAGAGATTAAATAAAAACACTTAATATTCGCAGGGCAGTACATATGCCACCGAAATTACCTCCCTAATAATCAAGAGTTACCAGTACACAATGCTTAAGAAAGTATATACAAGAATATTTTAAACTGCATAAGAGTATAAATAATACATTGCAAATCCACAACCTCAAATCTGAAGGGAAAATACAAGTTTGGATTAATACTCTCGTTTAAAAGTTCTCAACACCCAATGGCCTTGCATGTTACCTCCATCTGGGATATGAAATGGTAATATGGAAAATTCAAAATTATAATTGCCGTACAAAAATACTTGCACATATAGGTGGTGCGAATAGTAAGAATTTAGTGTACACTCGCATACATTTTGTTATTGCTAAAACTCACTACAAGAATATATTTTGATACCTAGAAATTACACAAATCCAATGTCATTGCATTGTCATGTGTTTTTTTTTTACTTTTCACCTTTAGGTGTCAAAAGTATCAGTGACGCCGGATTTCATGTTATTAAACCTCAATTTCCCAGAAACGTTGGCAATCGCCGACTTGTAACACTTCAATCAATTCAACTCAAACTCAACGACTTCAAAGTCAATGCTGCAGTGATTGTTCACTGGCTGTAGATATCGCCTGTTTGTACGAGGACTTTTTAATTGTGACTATACTGCAATCTTTCCAACTCTGCCCCTGGCACGTATCAGCTGTTGACGGTGTCATACAATTAGAAGCTTGAACGTTACCATAGTGACGTTCAAGCTCCTGACTGTATGAAACCACCAACAGCTGATACCTGCCAGGAGCAGAGTTGGAAAAAACGCAGTATAGTCTGGGTGGCAATAGCTGTTCTGGATAGCAATAGGCGAAGCTTTTATTACCAACGAGAAAATTGCAGGGTGAAAAATGTGCATCAACTTGCGTTCTCCAAATGATTTTTAACACGTGTGCATTATTTTTAAAATTTGTTTAGGAAATGTTTAATAAATTTAATTCTGTATTAGGTAAATGTGTTTTATAATTAGCATATTGTAATATGACATCTGATTTCACATATTTATTACATATTCGCACTGTTTTCATTACATATTCATGTACAATTTTGACGTTTAATACTACATGTTTTTTCGATCTCTATTAATAAGTTTCAAGTGATACAGTACCTAGGGTTTTGCGAATTATTAAAAATATGGTAATACGGATGAAACACTTATGAATAACATCATAGCAGCACAACAAATTGACAAGGTCTGCAGCGCGATTCACTCCGTGACGTACGTAAAGATTGGAACAATTAGTGTTGACATCTCCATTTACGAAAATTATGGTGTTGGAGTGAAAATGACCCTCAGGTACACGGGTTTAATCAAGCTATGATAGACCATAGTTAAATCAATCTAAAGTCTAATAACTTAGGGGAAAAACTGGACTGCACGTGCGCGAAAAGTGGCGGACGGGATGGCTCCCTCTCTTACACACATCCCCAACTTCCGCTCCTGAAGAACCACCACCACCGCCGCCGCCTCGGCCTGAGCGGGCGGGCGAATGGCAGCCCAACTTTGACCGTCCCGAACCCTAAAGTGTTGAAGGCTGGTATCTGTTTATTCTTGTAAGTAGAACGGGTTTTGGGTGTAAGAAATGTCATGTCGAGAGAAATGACCTTCCTTCCCTTCTCCTCACGTACATTTGCCACAAAGGGCTCTTGTTTTGGAATTTTTCTCGCTCGGGAGTCAGTTTGTGAACGCTTCCTGCTGTGCGGGGTTACCACGGAGATTTGTTGCTTGGCGGAATTTTCATGTTTTTTTCATTTCTGATGATATGGATTCCACTTCAATATCCGCAGGTGTATCAGGGCAAACGATGAGAGGCCAGGCTCGTGAAATAGTGTACGAGCAACACAGTACTTTCGTCATAAGAAAATCGCATTCAATATAACAAATGAGAACGTTGAAAAAATGACCAGCTATGCAGCATGCGTTACGGAATCAACTATGAAGAAAATTCTGAAGATCAGGAAAACCAAGAAAGGGTCGCCAAGTGACGACTCTCTTGCGTATGACAGCAGCGTATCCATCAAGAGCGGGAGAACGAAGTTGCAAGAACGAATCAGTTGTCGTTGCAAGCGGTCCTTGAGTTCAACTCAGCTCCCATTGCAGTGCAGGAGCAATGGGGAATGGCTTAACCACGCCTCCCGACACCATGATGGTTTGTTTTTCGAAGTTGTCGAGCTATGGGTAGCGTTTGTGTAATTCCCGATCTACCCAATACTAGCACATACAAAAACCCGTTTGGGGAAATTTCTTCCAATTTTCTGGCCGGAAAACAAATTATCAGTTCCCCACCAGGACATCGAGGCGCGTCCAATGGCGCTTCATTTGTCTCGTTTGGTGGACGGGAGCTGCTCTAACCGTTTCCCCGGATATCTCCAAAATTTTTGAAACTAAAAAACTGTTTCAATTCAGTGAGAAAAAATAGATCAAATAACTTGTTTTTTCAAGTTCTTTATCGGAAGCGAGAAAGTGAAAATAACTTTTTACTTTCCCGTATACATACGTATATACGGAGTATAGGGAAAGTTATGTAATGTTGCGCGAAAAATCGGAAGAATTTCGGCAATTCATTTCCGGGCCCTAATAACGAAAAAGTGGATAAATCAGGTTGCTAAATAAAGAAAAAAATCCTGTAACACGTGATGTAACCAGAATCACAGTTTTGTGGGTCCTTGATACCAAAAAAACAAACGACGGCAAAACGTCCGTCCGTCAGTCTGTGAACACCACTAACGCCTAAACTACGAGAAGGATTTCTTCCAATTTGAAGAAACCTTTGTTCATCTGGTTCGAGTCTGAGCATTGAGATTTCGAAAAACATTCTTTAAAATTATGGGTACTTTACGTGAAGCCCCCTGGACATTTTCAAAATTTTCTCAAAAACAGCTCCAATTTTTTCTTTAAATTACTTGTAAAAATAGAGTAAAATTCACTTATAAATGTGGCATATGTCCGATTTTCACGGTTTATTCTAAATTTTCGAAAATTGCAAAATTTTGATTTTCTCGGCGTTTTCCTACAACTATAAAATTCACGACAGAGATTTTTCTTTCATAAAAAATTTGTTCCGAGTGAGTTCTTTCTTTCATTAAGGTCATGCACATTTGTTTTTTTTACTTTTAGTAGTTTTCGCGCCAAATTGCGTGTAATATCAATTTTAAAAAATAAGAAAAAGAAGATTTTTTTCAAAAACAGCTCCAAATTTTTTTCTTTAAATTTTTAGTACGGATAGTGCTAAATGTACTCTATGAGATGACATAAACGCCATGTTGCTCTATTCTTTTGTTGCTTTTTAAAAAATTACAAAAATGTATTTTTTTACTCGTCTTTCACGTTGTTTATATTTACATTAGCGGCGATTATTCACTTATTTATTCACATTTGTTCCATTTATTATATTTATGAGTAAAGTGCATTAAATAATGTCATATACGGTTTCTAAAGAACTCAACAGTTTTCTAGGAAAACTAGCTCAAAATTCGGCATTTTCCGAAACGCTCAAATGACATTTTTTCATAAAATTCCAAATTTTGTATTAAATCTTTTCGAACGGATAGTGCTTATCGCACTCTTTGATAAGACGTTAAGTTAATTTTGTTTTTTGTTTTCTCACAAATTTAGTTTTTTTGGAAAATTTTTCGCTCCACTAATATGCATATATCCAGCAATTTGTAAACACTATTGTATTTGAGAGTTAAAGTGATTCAAATGACGTCTAACTAAGTTTTTTGAAAACTCAAAACTTTTCTGTGAAAAAGCGCTTAAATTTCGAATTTAAATAGCGCTTAATGCCATTTTCTTAAAAACGGCTCTAAATTTTTCAAATAAAATTGCCATTTAAGACGTGATTTTACTGTTGTTGTTTTAGATTTTCTTAAAATCTATCTTCTCTTTCTTTTCTTTTCCGTCCTACTATTAGGAAACTGAAAAATTAAGAATTTTTTTTTTAATATGCTTTGGGCGGCGATAGATGGCAGCTAGCAAGAGTATGTGGCAAGTCTGAATAGCTAGTCGAGACCAAAGGAAATAGAAAACTAATATGGGATAGTCTGTGCCATTCTGTAGCACTACTAGTTTGGACTAAAATAGGGGTTTTAAGAGAGTAGGTTGCAAAGTTTGCTTCAAATAGTGGCTGAAAAGATGTCTTCAAAAACATTTTTCGTGGATAAATGAATCGACTACCCATTTATTTATGACTTAAAAACAAATACGTAGACCTACTATCAAAACAAACTAGTTTGCAAAATTCCTCAGCGTTTCCTTAAACAATTTTTCATTGTAAACAATTTTCTCTGTATACAAATTTTATCACATTTCATATAATATTGTAACAATAAAATAATTAGCATAGTAATTTTAGATCAGCAAAAATAAGAACGACCTACAATTGACAATGTATTTCTCTGATAAGAATTTAACCAGCAACTGAATCAAAAACTAACCTTTGATATCCAAATAATAAATAAGGGGGCTCTGGCAAGCTATAAAAATGACATCTATTAGCTGAGTCACATATTAAAACATCAACATCTACAATACTGGCACTAAATTTCAATTTTAAAAATAAATAATAAAGCATGCGAGGCCATTGATAGTAATGACTAAAAATATACCAAATTACAAGATTAGCTAATGACTGAATATATAAAATTGAATATTATAATACAACATGATAAATTACAATTTTGGTACTTAAATATCAAGTTGTCTTGAATATGCAGAAACAAAAAAATTATATATCAGCTTAAAATTATGACTTGAAAACCAAAACTAGCATCCCTGCATTTCTTATGGTTTTGCATTCAAACTCCTTTTCAATGTAACCATGAAAATTTGAGTGGGAGTGGAATTTTTAGTATTTTACTAATTTTTTAGCTTTTAGTATATTTTATTTTTAGCTTCTTAAGCCATTGAATCAATTCCAGAACTCTTTAATGATATTAAGTATAGTCATTTTTAACTAAAAGTATTCAAAAAAAAAACTTAAAATGACAGAGAAACATTTTGATAACAACTTTGCAACCCAATCTCCTAAAAGCCCCTACTTTAATCAAAAAGGCGGTTATTTTCACTTCCATACTTCCAATTTGTTTTAAAAATTTGGAAAAATGTTGTTTTCCGTAAGTTTTCCTCAAATCAAAACTGTTTTCAACAGTTTAAATAAATTTAGAGACACTTTAAGAAATTCTATCCAATTTGACATAGAATACCTTCATGAATTATGAAATTTAACGTCATTTTAACAAAGTTATCACATTATGACGTACAATACATAAAACAAAACTGATGTTTTTCTGCAATTTTTTAAATTTTAACTTAATTGTTTTAATATTTTATTCTCCAAACAATAAATTTGATTTTTTTCTTCATTTTTTGTTATTTTTTTAAAACTATTGGTACATTTGAAGGTCACATATATGTTTAGAACTCTTTCGCCAAGGCAAAGTTTTGGCAAAGTCGCTTTTTCACTTTCATAAAAATATTTAAAACTTTCATGTTGCAGATTTCATCAATGGTGCTTTTTTTTTACTTCCTTTCAGTCAAAACCAGTAAAATCCGATCAAGAATGAAATCTACATTAATTGCTCAGAAGCAAAGAAAGGGACTATCTCAATATTTTCCCAATGGATCATGGATTACTCAATGCAAACCCTGATAAAGGTGACAGGTCGTGAACACTGTACAACTGTACAGGAAAGTACTAGGAACTAAATACTAAGTACTTTTAGAACTACACAAAACAAAAATGTAATTATGACATTAAATTTATTATTAAAATAAATAATTACCTTCATATTTTTTTAATGTATTTCAAAAGTAATTTTGAAGTGTATAATATATGAACAGGTTCAATAAAGGTAAATAATATTATTTTGAAATATTTAGAGAAGATAACTGTTCATTTTATATTTATATTGTAAGACTGTAGTTACGCGGAAGAACATAATGATCTGAATCTCACCTCTAGTAAATAATAATAATAATAATAATAATAATAATAATAATAATTTTAAAAATGTCTTAACACTTTTACCATAATATTATTATTAAATTCGATTAGATTAGTTTATTTATTTCATCCTACTGGTCATAACATGACTTATAAGAAGTCATCTTTACATAATATAGCACAATAACATAATGCAATATAATAAAGAAATAAAACTTACATTCAATAGAAGCCTATTTAACATTATACATTCTTAACACAAGCAATCCTGTAACTCACTATATTCAATTAATATATCTTCAAAATACTTCTCGAAGATAACTAATGTTCACATATACGGGCAAAAGTGCAACTGCGTGCCTAACCCACATTTTTGGAAGACTGGGTAATCACACCTTAATCTGCTTAACTTCAAAGTATAAAAATCTCAGTATGTTCTCATCACTAATATTCACAGTACTTCCAGAAAACGATGTTGTTACTCTCAGCTTACAATTATGTTATTTTGCGCTAAAGTGGCCTGTGTAGCATAGGCTGTCCTTTTGTCCAAACAATCACAATAATATTTGTTTATTTTATGAATAAAACTTAGTATTATTATTAATACTGCCCCTATAATAATTTATTTTCAGTTTTCAATTTGCATACATTCATGATTGAATTGCACATTAAGAAATTGATTGTCAGTCGTCCACTAGCAAAAGTAGTATCTTTTAGGGCATGCACAATGTGTTAAAAATTTAAGTTTTAGTGAAATGAAGTGAACTAAGGGCATTTAAGTGAAATAAGTCTCAAATGTTCAGATTAAACCATGAGGGGGGGGAGGAGAAATAAGAAAATGAAGAGGGGAAAAACAAGGAACCGAAGTAAATGATTTGTATTCTTGAAGTAAAAGAAAAGTCAGTATAGCTGTTTAAAAACTAGTGTATGGCACGCCTGGTAAAAGTTATTTTATTTTGCTTGTAGGATTGCATTGTGATGAAACATTCCTAACTCACAAAATGAAATGACATTTTTACCAATAGTATCACGAATAACTTATTTTGATTTTTCTTACATATTATTTGTAATAATTTGCTCTTAAGAAATCCTGAAACTTGCGAAAGCATTATAAATGCAGAGTAGTCGACATTCCATTCAGTAAACAAGTTTTCCAAAGACATTGCATACAGTTTTTCTTGTCGTAAATAGTAAGAAGGAAGCAGGACGAGTGGAAGATGAGGATAACAATGAAGTAATCAAGTCTACCAACTTTACATGGCATACATAATTAAGTGTGTTCAGGACAGAAACCAGGGCAGAAAATTAATACACAATATAAGAAACAACAAAAAGACAGAGTTCCAGTCTGAGTGAGTAGTGAACGAATGGCTGGCATCCTATTGCTGTGTATATCCTGATAGGATAACGAGGGATCGCTTTTTATCTATGTACTACTTCTAAGTTATAACAATATAGAATAACAAGGGACCACTTGCGACCTCTGTACTACTTCTAAGTTATAACAACAGAGTTTGGCTGAAGTCTAGTATACAGAACAACTTAAGAAAGTTGTTTATACTGATCCTTTGTGCCACTCCGGGAAAATCCATGGTGGAGGGGTCGAGGGGTGTTTAGGGGATTATGAGGGGAACCTTTTGATGGGAAGGGTTGGTGAGCAATGTGTAACTTAGTACATACATATAAAAAGCAAAGTTTGTGCGGTTTCGCCGGTTGAGTTTTAAATGAAAACAACAAAAAAAGTTTTGACCTACCCAGATAAAATACAGTGAGTCTCTTGCGATGGGAAAAAAGTTTTGTTGATTTATAATAGTGATTTTTTACAAAACCATTTGATGTACATCAATTAATTTAAATTGTTGAAGACCTATTTTTTGAATTAGTAGTTAAAGATTAAATTACTATCCAACAGTAAGTTTCAAAAAAAAAAAAAAGTTTAAATCTTACAATACTTTCTTAACTATCAAACATTTTAAACTTTTCTTAGGGTGAACACTTTCATTGAAAATTGCCTTAAAAAATTAAAAGTTCACAAAACGGTTTCAAAAATTACGTTAAAAACCCACTAAGAAATCCCAGTATCTCTACCTGTTTGCACTGAAGTATTCTGCAAGAGTCATAGCATTTTTTCCTGGATACACAACCACAACCTGTGGACAAAATTTCTATTAATATTAAACATTACATTTTTGATAACATTCATCTTCTTCTCATTTTAATAAATCATTGCAACACACCTTGTCTGATGGCTTGTAATCAGGAACGCATGGAAAAGTATACACAGATACATCATTTCCAGCTAGGACAGCTGCATGTGCAGCTGTACTCTTTCCATCTATCTCTCGAGAATGCTTAATGATGTCAATTTTAATTGGCAACTGTAACAAGAATTTGTATTTCAATTTAATAATGAATAAAATGTATATTAAAGTGAATAATGGAAGTTTTGTTGACAGTGTGGCCCGTATTGATGTTACCTTCAATTGTGGTATCCTACCATTCAATGCTTCTACTGGCACATAACAGGTATAACAAAAATACTTTCTTGATTTCTTACAATTAATACACTGGCTTCGATTATCAATGTCGTCCAGGAAAGAAACATCATCTATTCTTAGATCTCTGAAAGGATTTTCGCCTTCTGCACCGAATTCCTGTGATTTTGGATTCATAAGTAATGCTAACACTCCAACAGGAAAGGCTAAGGGAGCAAATATTAGACACACTATTATATTCGTTGTTCGTGTGAAACCATAACCTTTTCTATCACGCCAGTACACGTCTCTCCGTATGCTGAGGGCGCTTTCTGTTGTGTGTCCAGACGCAGGCTGGGAATCTTGCAATTCTGGAAGGATGAGACACCTAAGATAAAAGAATGCGTTGCTATGGTTGTGTGAAGTGGACTACGGTGTTGGCAATACTACTATACATTTTCTCATGTTTTCTCTTAATCCCCTTTGGCAATTGATGTTTATTCTTTGAGTTAAAGTTGTTTGGCGGCAGTTCGTCGTAATGTGCAATGGTGCTAATGGTGGTACAGTAAATGGCCAGGGCTAGCGTTGGTTAGTGTTTGAGAAAACGTATTTTGTTATTTTATGCGGAACTGAAGCATTTTTACGTCTAAAGGGAGGTCTTTTAAGATTTATATTTCAAAGTTACAGCATACAATGTCATCTACAAAGAGCAGCAACGAAGGCAAAGGAAGAAAAAGACAAAGGGTAGAGTCGCGAAAGACATCGGAGAAAACTACTGTTCTCACAGAAACACGAAAATCGGCAAAGAAACCATCGAGTGTTGTGAGTTCAGAACATCGAAAGTCTCAAGAGGCATCAGAATCGAAGAAATCATCGGGTAAAGGAATCGATACTGCAGAATCACGAAAATCTACGGGAAAAAGTGAAACTTCAGAATCGCGTAAATCAGCAGGAAAGTCTAATGAATCCCACAATTCAAGAAAGTCTGTGAAAACGAGCGAAATTCTTGAACCAGATCCGCCAGCAAAGAGTACTAATGACTTACCTAGATCTAGTACTTCAAAGCCTAAACGAGAAGTAGAAAAAATATTTGGAATTACAGATCAAAGAGGTCAGTTAGAGTTTAGCATCAAATTTAAGAAAGAAGACACTGTGGAACTGATTCCAACAAAAATAGCAAATGTTGAATATCCCCAGGAAGTTATAAAGTTTTATCAAGAGCGATTGGTGTGGAAGCCCAATGGAATTAAGTGTTGATTGAGTTCTTAATAATGCAAATATTCATGATAATTTTGTGCCAAGTGAATGTCATTTTCAAAATCAATTTGTGTGACGGATCATTATTGTGCAATACATAAGAAGAATTTTTGTATAGACTTGTTCTGTAGGTGTTGCCTTCTTTGTGTTTCTCATTATGGACAAATATTTATTAATATATGGAAATGTAAGTAGAAAATAATTTTAAAACATTCTTTATATATATATTCTTTTTTTTTTTTTTTTAGCACCTATGAACCAAAACAAAAAGAGAAATTTCACTTTGTATTATATTAACAATTGTTTGATGTGTTTTCAAGACTTGCCATTGAATGTTCATATCTACAGCATTTCTTTAATATTAGGTAGTTCATGCTAGAATTGCAATACCTGTATACACGTGGTTGCTACTCCACTGTCTTTTTAACAGAAACTTTAGTAATTGATGTTTGTTTGAAAATGGTATTGTCTGTATGTGTTGTGCTGCTATTTTATCTTCAGTGTTGATAGAAACTTTGTCTCACAACACTTCTACCATAGTGTTTAGGTAACTCAGATTTATGTTGTCATAGCATTTACGCTTCTAATAGTTAAGACAGTCATTTGATATTGTTATATATATAAATACATGAGTGGCCATAATGTGAATTTTGAATTTTACTGTTCAGCACACTATTCAGTGAAATACCTTCAATATTTTTGATGTGTACCATATGTCCTGTCACTTAGTTTTAATTGCAATGCTCTCTCATAAGTTTTTAAACGAATTTACATGCTTGCCTGCTAGTAAATTATTATTTTATACTGTATTAGTATTATATTTATTTTATTCTAGTAATAATTTGAGTGATGAAATTGCTTTATGTAAAGTATTGATTCAGTTCTGAACTGAAACTTAATTGATATAATTAATCAATTATATTTCTTTCATTGGCATTTTTAATAAAGTTCAGAGGTTAAACTTTTATTTTATTTTTTCTCATAATATTATGAAAGTTTGTTGCTTCTAGAATTTCACTGGAGTGTTTATCTATAAACACTAAATTTAACTCTACTTTAATGAATATACTTAATATCCTATAATTACAAATCAGAAAGCTCAAATAAAAGAACAAAGTTGTCCCATTATCACACTAATTTAATAAAAAAATCAAAAACATGCCTAACCAAATAGGGCACAAGAGATTATGGGACCATGAGATTAAATAATTTAAGATATTTGTTGTTTAAGAATTAGTGTTTCACATTACCGAAAGGTAACAAATTTACTCATCAATATGCACAAATAGAAAGGTAATTGTTTAGAAAGCTAAGTGAATTATTTTAAGGAATATTGAACATTTAAAATGATATAATTATACATTTTAACATGAAATACTCATTTTTTTAAATTAATTTTTAGCTTGTATTAATTGATTGGTCGAATTAACAAAAATTAATTAGGTGCTTATCTCTTTGTAATTTTATATGGAGGCCTAGGTGTATTGTGGCTGTCACAACTGCACTGCTTTGTGTGATCAATAAGATTTGGAAATAATGCTAATGGTTTTGTAGATCTGTAATGCCTAGTGGAGCAAGTGATTTATGCATGAAACATGAGATTTATTTCTTAATTTGTTGTGAAATGTAAATTAAATTGTTTAACTTTTTTTAATGAAAATGTTTCTTATATTTATTATGAATAAATTAAAAGAGATTGTGATTTTTCAAGCTGTAATTATTGATTTATAAACTTTGCTGATAAAGAAATTTTATTTTAATGTCCATTATGATTTTGGGTGACTTTGTATATATTGTGTAGAATTGAAATAAAAGATATTTATGAAAATCATGATGTATTCTTAGAAGAATCTGATTAAGTTCATTCGGACTGGGCCCAACAGTGGATGCCTTAGGGGCTGTCCATAAATTACGTAACGCGAAAGAGGGGATTGTGGCATAGAGGCAGGCTGTGTTACATAGCGGTAGGAGGATATTCCAATAGTGTTATGTAACATTGACATTTTTTTAAATACGTTTTTTTTTACACTAAAACATTATTTAATTTGTTTTAAAACAAAATCTTATGTCATTACAAGTGGTTACTGAATAATAATTTATTTTCACTTTTTTG
>BOPP01000002.1:10260651-10316615 GCA_017312745.1 Gryllus bimaculatus | reverse complement strand
AATGCAATTTCAGTTAAAGTTAATGAACTTTTTAATCAATATTCCATGGATTTGCAAATAAAAATGTGGAATTAAATGTTGGCAGATTCACAAAAAGATGGTGAGTTGTTGGTATCTGTACAAGAGTACAATGAGATACAACTTCAACTATTCATCCAAACCCAATATTATTTCTATACAATGCTTAAATTTTCTTGCTCAGAAATGTGCATTGTTTATACAAGAGTAATTGACTTCATATTAACAATAATTATCCGTTGTAATTATTTCTCCATGGTATGTAATGATAGGGGCCAGGGGGTAAAGTCTTACTGGGAGGTTGAGTTCACACATTTAATAAGCTGAAAAGTGATCTGGATATTATAATTTATCTGTGCTTCTTTGAAACCGAATAAGGAATTAATGTTTCCTGAGAGAAGAATAATGATTTTTTTTTGTTATTCTTTCCAAAATTAAAACAATACATCCAACTTCTTAATTGAATAAAATAAGAATAATTGTATTGCTTATTGTAATGAAGCTATTCCCTATTGAATACTATGAGGTCTTGTTTTAATTTATTATGTCATTTATCATGTATTAAATACATTTCAGTAAAAAGCTAGCCTATTGAAATCAGAATATAATATGCAATAAAAATGGGATTTCCATTTCAAATTATTAAGTTCCTTGTCCCTCAGACAGTCAGGCTAGTGGTAGCATAGGTATATTTCCTTCTCAAAAATATAAACTTAATATTTCACACAGTTCCTACAATACAAATTTCTTACATTTTCAATTTTATTTATTTAAAAAAATTAATAAAAAGCTCAGCTATTGGGACCCTCTTAGCATCCTTAGGTATCTCTGCACCTCTAAACTTACTTTTTTAAATTTCTTTTGTTAATGAGCAGTAAAAACTAAGAGACATACACGGGAGATGTACAAATTTAACCCTAAATAGTTGAATGGTGAATAAACATACTAACAAAGCGAGGTTTAGGGTTGCCATGTCTGCTTCCAAAATATTGCAGACAAGCAGGGGGATAGTAAAAAAAAACAATTACTATTAAATTATATATTTTCTTACAAATTCCATATCCTTATTCTGTTAGACCGTATAGCTTTAGTGTACATACCATTTCATGATGAAGCCTTTGAATTTAAAAAATCTCTATTTTATGAATAAATAACGTGAAAAAGGTGAACTGTCTGCTCACGTAGTGGTCACCTGGCAACCATAGCAAGGTTAGTAACATAGAAAATGGACATTTTCGCTTGAGTTGAGTTGTCAGTGTTTATAAGAAAGTAGTAATCTGTACCCCCGGTTCTATTTCGAACACAACTAGCAAAAAGAGAGCTCAACTACATGTGCTCATAGTGATGCTACATTTTTTAAAGAACTATCATTAGAATTCCTATGGTAAATCACAGAATACAATGCTGTAACTTGTAGTAATTTTATATATGATCTAGAATAATAATTTTTTGTTATAGTATTTGACTTTACTACAAAAGAATATTAACGGACTTCTTCAAAAAACCATACAGTCCGAAATCACTTCTTTTCCTGGATCTGCAGGTAAAACAGAAAAACAATCTCATGGATAAGAACTTATATTCATTCATTTAGATAAATTTGGTTTTTTAAGGCCACTATATGGCAACAGCTGAAAATCTAGATGATTGACATAGTATTTTGAAAAATTGCTGTTTTGGACGAAGTGCATTTCCACAGGATATCCTCCATAATATTTTCTTTTTGGCCCACATTCAGAAAAATTTTGTCATGCCTTGAAAATTATATTGTGAAACAAATCAGAGGCATTCTTTTTTCTTGGAAATGTGTGTGTAAAGTAGGCAGCGTAAATAAAAAGATTAGATTAGAGTTCCAAATTAATGTTCTCACTAAATGGCAGAAATAAAACGTAAAACTAGAGTTGAATAAAACTAAATTTTCCTGTTTGCAACATAAAGCATCAGCTTGAAATCAGTCTGAAATCCCATCTACAATAAGTAGCTTTCTAGAGGTGAACAAAATTCTTATATTCAAAATAAATTTAAAAAAAAATAAAATTACTACAGCTCTCTTTCTAGATTTATCAAATGACTGTTACAGTGTGTTGCATGAACTTCTAATGAATCTTGAAACCATTGGTATATGAGGAAAAATCATAAGTTCAACATACGTTTTGGGGTATACAAAGAGATCAGAACTTGTCAATCAACCAACATACAGAACACTTGTGCAACAAATTGAACACACTCATATTTTTACTACGGTATTTCTCTAAATATTTATCATCAAATGTGTTTCTCACACTATACTATTGAATAATTTACTCCCATCTTCAAAATGGAGCAATACCTCACAGACTAGTATAATTAGATTACCAATTGTCCAAAAGAAGTCTGATATGCATCTGCAATTTATAGCCTCACAAAATATGGGGCACTTAAAATTAAATTTTAACAGTAGTTATCCCGTGCCCTAACAAAGGTCTCACATTTCCACTTGCTATTAAGAGTCAGTTTCACATACAAAGTAATGAAATACACGACTGTTCTACTTGTTTTATAAGTTCAACTTGATTATATTGCTGAACTACAGTACAGAGTACACACTAGTAAATAGGAATGAATGATACATCTTTCAATGCAGCCATGCTATTTAACAAACTTCTATATCACATATTGATTGCTTGTGACAGAACATTCAAAAAGTGAATTAAAAAATATTTTCAAGAGAAATGCTCCTATAGCCTTGCTGGATTATAACAGCTTTTTTTACAGTATACCATTACTGAGATTTTAATATTTAAACTCAAAAAAATGTATGTATTTTTTAATGTTTGGTACATTACACAAAGAATTTTATATTCCCGTTTTATCTCTGTTTTTAAAAATTAAATACATAACTGAGTTTAATAATTTACTATGTAAACTTGTGTATTACCATAATTTAATATGTAACCCGTGTATTAGGATTATAAAAGTGTATTGCAATTGGCTAAGTATCACACAAAATCCTCCACATGTATAAAACTGAAGCTCTAATGTGGCTAACATTGCCCTCTTGCCAGGAAATTTACATGGAACTTTAAAAGATCACTTCTTTTACATCGAAGTAGTTTTACTGCACTAGAGTCTTCAAATAAACATAGTAAAACTGTAAGACAATATATGATATATTGCTGAGATAAAATAGTTTGGAATACTGAAAATTTTTTGGGTACCAGAGACAGTAACAATGTATGTAAAATTGAGAATGTATGTTTATGCCTGTGCGTACGATGGAAAATCTAATAACTATATAAGCAAAGATTCACCAAATTATGCATTTTAAATTATCCAAAAACCCGAGATAAAAATCAATATATTTTTAGAGATACTGCTAATGTAAATACCAAGTTTGTAATCGGCGGATCATACATCCTAATACATAGGCACTCTTATACATGAAGTGCAACTAAAATATTGGTGCTACTGAAAAAAAATTTCCCGTAAGTTTTTGTACCAAATAATTGGATGATCACTTGCTAAGTCAAGTAGAAAATGTCATGTTATAAAAAGGTGTAGACAAGATTTTATTTCAGTCTACAGATGAAATATATAATCCAAAAGAATGTTAAAGTTATTGGAGTTATTCTGTGGTTTTGCTTGGGGAAGAGCATACCCACACACTTCTGTACAAATAGGTACAGTATGAATGTTGGTTAGCTGTTAGTGATTCTGAGTATATCAACTGTTAGGTCAAGAGTAGTGCATTTTTCTCCCTTGGAAGGAGGCGGTGAACTTCCCCCACTGGATGGCGAGATCTGGCACTGACCTAGCAGGGTTTTCCCCAATCAGAGATCTCCCACCAGTGGGGCACAGGTCCAGTCGGGACAATATCCCGACCAGTCTCTCGGCATGTGTGGTAGTGTAGCACATGTTAGTGTGTGTGTAACTAATGAGTGAAGATAGTGCAAGGAAGAGGAACGAAAGATCGCGCAAGGTCCATGGCACATTTGTTATGGTACTGTGCTAGCATTCGCCTAATATTGATCAGAGAAACCACGAAAAAGTATCGACCACTAGAATTCTCCTCCAGGCAGCAACTGAATTTGATCTATGGCTGACAAGCTAGTGTCAAAACTCCTGTCACCATCAAGACTTGAACCTAGGACCTGAGAATTGATGAACTTCATACCACCAGTAATTAATGTAATAAGAATTACTTCAAGGTGGAATTTAAATTAAAGGCAACTCACAAAAACACCTAAATGCTACTACTACCAATTTTCATATATGTTAAAAACTTGTATCAGTAGTTAAATTTATATTGAACATTTGGAATATTGCAGTAAGTCCAATTTAGTTCCTAATCATATGAATTATGAACTAAATTGCTTTAAAAATCAATACTTTGTTGTTGTAGAATCAAATATTTCATAACAACAAATGTACATCTTTAACCAGTTTTAAACGGATCACAAATAAGTTATTACACGTTTTAGTAGTATTATGTTTCTCTTAATGTGTCTTAAATTCTATAAAATATTCACAACAACAATAGAATTGTGAGGTAGAAAGCAAGTCATTCACATTATAAAAATATATATAGCAATTGCTCACTCCATGCAATTTGTATTTTTCTTATATAATTACTTCTGGACTTGCTTCAACGATTGAGAATTATAAATAAAATGTATACAACTTATCTCCTATGTCTGATCTCCAAAAATAAATTCCTTTAAATATTCATTTTTTATTACATTCATAAAATAGACACAAATAGTTAACACATGTTGCTGCTGGCCCATCTGCTATTCACAGAATAACGGCACATAATCATTCTATTTTAACCACCGGTTGGTTTGCTTTCCATGCAAAATATATATTCCATAAAACAGCGACTGTTTGTGTAACTAATACTTGATAATTAACAGGCACGAAAGAAAAATTAACAATCATCACAGCAGGCCAAATCTGAAAAAAATCAAGACAGTTTTTGATTAATTTCAAAATTTGATTACAATAAAATATGAACACTAATACTTGAAAAATATCTCTATTCATGAAAATACAAGTGACTAACTTTATAATTTGTAATAAGAATGTCTTTGTAGTCCTGTTTTAATTTTTCCTTGATAGCCTCGGGTTTCTCTCCATTTATTCCCATCAATAATGTCAATATAGATGCAATAAATGCAGGAGCAAATATACCTTGATCAACTAATACTTTCTTGTATTGTAATTTGCGACCACTAGATGGAAACATTTTGTCAAGTCCTCCGTACCATATTCGCAATGATGGACCCTACGCATTGTGAAACATTACTTGTTTGTTTTATGAATATCATTTTTCAGATATCACCAATTCTTTGGGCAGTCCAGTGGCAGATCCAATGGGGAAAGGGGGCACAGAGGTCATAACTCTCCTCCCATTTTTCTTTTTGTATTTTTAATGAAATTTGTCAAAATAATTACCCTATTTAGATCTCAGCTTATTTATCATATCTATATCAAGCTAACAATTTAAAAAATATTATTTCAAACATTTATGAAGGGTCTGAATTAAAATTGACCTCCCCTTTCTCCCCAAACCCTTGAAACACTTCCTGGATCCACCCCTGGGGCTTTCACAGTAAATTTTAACTTACCACATACACTAACCCCACAAGTGAGTAATTAAATAACCTTTTAACATTAAATTCTTGCAGAGATTTCTTTTCAATGCAAATCTGTGCAATTGTATCTCCAACACCCATTAATAACCCAGACTGAATAGCTTGAGTAGAAACTGGGTAAGTTTTCAACAGTATTTGATATTTTCTTAAAACCGTTCTTAAACTATTCATTGTTATAAGTCAAAAAATCGCTTTCCACTAGGGCTGGTCCACAAAATTCCCGGTTAATTATACTAATGCAGAATTATATTTATACCTTAAAAACACAAACTGATTCACTTAAAACATACCAGATCAGAAATAAAGTATCCAAACCGGTCGAAACTCGTAAGAGCAACTAACTTTGAAATAAAGAAACGGAAACTGATTTATAATATCTGTAACGGAATAATACCTGAAATTCGTTAATATTATTTTTATTAATTGTCACATTCCGGAACACGGAGCGAATTAATTGGCAGTTCGTCACACTTTGACTCGCCGGTACATTTGTTACTACAATGTAGCCAACCCAACCTGAACACAACGTGCGCCAATCTCAACAAACCACACCAACTGGATTGTAATCTCTATAATCATAGTAGAGTAGGGAGCAAAGAGTTCAGATTCTTCCCCTTTCGATTACTGTTATCTACATATATTACTCTCAACTACAATGTATTAAATAATACAAGTAATTTTGGACCCACTTTTTTTTGGCTAATCCTCGTAAGCCGTTTTGTAAGTCAACTTTAGTTATTTCTAATCCTTTTCACGCACAAATATATATTTTTTTATTTGAAAATATGAAATACGCATACGTTATTCACCTGAATTAGGTATCAACTGAATTGAGTGTAACTCACGTCATTGAACTCAAGTATAACAACTTCATTGAATTAGTGTTCATGTTGATATTGTTATCTCAAGAGTTCTCGTATATCTCTTTCAATGATATTGATAATGTTTACTATTTTATAATGACCTTTGGTGACTTCCACATCTTGAGTGGAAAAAACGAAAGACTATTGACCGATTCAGGTACAATGACATTTGACATAATAAAGTGGACGCGGTATAATCGGGAGATTCGTTACTGCTTTAATTTGATATATTGAAGATTACGATTGAATTACCGCGTCACAGCTTGTGATATGACATATCCGTCATAAGCACTGGCGGGTCCAAGGAGGTGAGGCATGCCCCCTTCCCCAAAAAGCCTAGAGATTTCCTTTACCTTCTTTTATTTGGGAAAATTTATGTAAATAATTTATGTTCGAATTATGTAATTATTTAAACAATAATATTGTATAGTATCATGCCTATAGTCCATAAATAATATACAATGGAATAAGAAGTATGTTTATTATTTAACAAAAATCTACGATGGATTCCCCCAAAATGATCGGCTGGATCCTCCCCTGAGTATTTTACTTAAGTGGAAGAAATGTAATATCCTCTTAGTTTTTTAACGCTTTTGTATACCTTGCTTTTGGGACGGCTTTTCCCGGCGCAAAGTCTCATATTCCTACTACAATTTCAGTGAAATCTGTGTCAAGCCTGTCATTGATTTCGAAGAAATATGGCCGCTGCAAATGGCTTTAGTACAGATAGCCAGTCAATGGAAATTATGAGAATATGGGAAACGGACTTTCAGGATAATCGTATTTGCAATTGCGTTAAGAAAGCGTGTGACAACTAATTTTATTTGCACCTGTACTACTGTCTCTGATGTCTTTTTTTACTTTCTCTCATATTATTTACGTGGTATATAATGAAAGAAGCGGCGATGTTTTTGAGAGATAAACTCGTAATATGGAGCCCTGATACAGAAAAAGTGGATAAATCTTGTTCCAGGTATGTAGTAAATTACATAATATTTCTTCTCTGCTCGGCAGATCTTTTGGACAAACGCATTCGAATCATGGTGAAGTTTAATCCCCGTCAGAAGCTGGGCTACCAGATCGTGAATATGCGAAACAAGTACATTTATGTACTATTTAATATGAAAAAGAGTAAAATTCGTTGCTAATGGTGAAAGACAAGTTTTGATTTTAATTTTTATCATTTCTATGTACGTATTTTCAATAAAAATTCATTGTTTATCCTCAGTATTTTCGGTTTTTGATATCGGCTTCTATAATTTTATAAGCGCTGTATAAAATATCTTTAATTTTACTTTACCATTCGAGGGAATTAAGATAACATTTTGATTGATAAAACTTTTCTAAAACATGTTTTATTATTTTTATGTTACAGATTCGGGTTATCATCCAACCTTTATATAATATTTTTTAACAGCGTGAAGCTGAATAAAATTTTATTCTACAAAATGTTTCGCCTGAGAGGTGTTGCCTATTAAGAAAGAAACAAAGCCAGTTTTCCAATACATGGTATAATTTATTACAGAAATTAAACACATTACGATATGCGTAAATAACCCTGACTCTTTTTTTGTATAGTAGTATATCAAGAAGAAAGTGGCTCAATGCAAGACTGTGTTGTTCGTGATTAGGTTGCCCTACCTCCAGATAATCGTAAATGTGTCGTAAAATGTAAATAAAATAAATAATCGTAAGATGTAAATTAACGTCATTTAATGTTCGAGTAATATCAATTCTTTAAAATCATTAATTTGAAATCAAAGAGCGTACTTTCACTCGAAAAAGTAATAAAAGTTTTTTCTGCCGAAAATTCGCCTTTTTCTTCGCAAAGCATTACATAATTTTGTCAAGCTGAAGCGAGAAAGTAAAAGTATCTATCAACAATATTGTAGTTTTGCGTTGCTTAATTTTTTCAATTTTCTAAAATACAAAGGGTTCACCAAAATAGATCCTTAGACATTTTTTCGCTATGGTTTATTCTAGAAACTAAGCCATATAAGCAATCTTGTAAGAGTGTTCATTTAATTAACTCATTCTGTATTTACAGTGCTTCCGTCTTAAACAAATCCATTGCTTACATTTGGTAGCTCCTCCACTATTCTATATTTTTTCTACTATTTGTTTCTTTCTACAAGAATTACTCATGTATGAGAATGCAATATACAACAATAAAATGTTGCCTACAAATTCTGAAGAACATGTTTGTTTAATTTGTAACTTTGAAGACACCTCAAAACATCGTCTGACAAGTCGGCACTATGTTAAATGATTTATCAAAAAATAAAATAAAATAAAATAAAATAAAAAATCCGAAAATGTAGTAATTATAAAAATATTAATTCTATTATCAATTTTTAACATTAGGGAATTTATAACGATACTTATATACTATATACGTATATATACTAATATAATATATATATATGATAGTTTTTTCAAAATTAAAGTTTGATTCGTATATTATAAATACCTTGTAGTTGTTCAGTAAAATTGTTTTTCAGTGTTCCACTCCCAATACTAGTTCATTCAAGGTATCAAAGAAAAGCGAGTGTTGAAACCATGATGGTTTGATCTTCCATCATTTAAGGAAGACTACGTTTTATTCAACGCCATCAAACGTGAATTTGTTATCATGGAAATAACACCATGTTGACATCAAAGGGCTGTGAAAAATTAAAAATATTACTTGACGTGTAAATCACATTTTCATGAAGAGTTCTATGCTGAGTGCCTATGTATATGTTCTTTGCCTGAGTATCAGCGAAATGTTGGGACCCAAAATATTGCTTTTTGAAATGCTTTTCATTTTTTTATTTATTTTAAAAATTACTCTATAACTATATGCTAACATTTCAAGATTACACGTTAAATTACTCCCTATTATTTTGCATTATTCCTGTAGTCGAATCTATATCATTTTGGTTTCAATTAATGCCTGAATTCAAAATGTTTACAGATTCAGAAGTACTTTTAACAAAAAGGTTTTGCATCACCTAAAACTTATATGATGGTTGCAAAACATTCTACCGTTTATCAATCTCTTCAAGCTGAAGCTGTCATGGGGACAAAATATAACATTGCCAGAAATGGTAGTCAAGGAAGAGGGCGTCTACTGGAGGGATTTGTCTATTTATTGTTGCGGGTAGTTTGCAGAGTGATCGGTGTGGAAGCAAAACAAAATCAAATAGTGATGCTTTGTCTCAGATGTACGAGAATTTTTCTCTTACCTTTTTTCACGTCAATCTTTTTTATCGTCTGTATCCGCGTCACTTTTATCTTGGATTGGTTTACCATTTTGTATATTTTCCTTATAAGATAAAAACGAATTCCATGCCACACTTACGAGCTGAACAACCAGGACTTGATATTGTAGAGGTGTGAGGGTAAAATTAAGCATCTGAGCAGCGGGCCATATCTGAAATTTGATGTGCGTTAGTATAACGAAAAAATATGATTCTTACAAAACCCATAATTAATTCACGTTTCGAGAAACCTTGTACGGATGTAAGGAAAAGGCAAGTGATAAAAAAAGAACGTCCAACGCAACTGGACGGAGATTTACAAGTAAGGGTTGACAAATTGCACCGGTGTGGCACTGAATACCTGGACTGTCCTTTAGAGAAGTCATTTAACAGTTAGTTGTCAGTTATTGCCTCAGAGCAATATTAATTATCACTTCTACTAAAACACAGAAAATAATTCATTAAAATGAAATTCAAAATGTTTTCAATTTGCCAATTGAGAGTAAAATATAACATTTTGTCAGCCAACTAAGCAACTTCTTTGACGCCTATCACCTGACCAAGGCCCTTGTTTCGAAAATGAACTTCTGAAGCTTTGGTTCGTAAACCATGCAACTCAAAACTGATAACAGTACAAGACGAGTATATAAGCAATTTGCTTCTCACATGATGCATTTGTTCTGAGGTGTTCCCTGTTAGACTTTATGTAGTTTACGAACGAAAAGTTTACGAATTAATTTCCGTAAAAGGGCCCCAGCGAAAAGAATCTTGATGGCATTAAAAAATAGTTTCTTCGGTGACTAAATTGTTAAATGTTAATTATAATATAAACCGCACGTATATAATATATACTTGTGAATACGAATCGTATGACATCTTGTAATCGTAAGACATCTTGAATAAGAGATTGTCGAATTATCAAACGAGGACATTTCAAACGAGGCCGAATTCGATAACCAATCGAGTATTGCAATAAGATATTATGATACCACTACCGAACATTGTTTTATACACTTTGAAAGAATTGCAATGTACCATCATTTTAATTTGACTATGATCAGACTCATCCTGCAAAGCGTGTGAAACTAATATTGATAGTAGTTAAATAGGACAAATTATTAGAACAGTTGTGACTATAAGATAGGTTGTAATTAGTAGTCCAATGATTATTAAGGCACATTTGTTCTAAAAACTCTTAACGACACTGATCTCAGGTTTATAAAGATTGACTTTAGACAATCAAAAGTGGTTAAATGGATTTAAAACTCCTTAATTTACTCTTGATCATTACAGTTACGAGCCTCAGTTGAACCTTTTGCTTAGAGCCTCAGAGAAACCTTGTTACCCCCTCTGCGTGCCTTTAATACCTGCAAGCACTTCTGTGCAAATTCCGTTACAGAATAGAACTTAGCCACTAAATAATGCAAGAGTGCTAAAGCTATATGACTCTAGATGTATCCTAGGTTTATAGAAATTCTTACTTCTAAAATCTGATGTTGCAATAGAATAATTACCAAATAATTGTTAGCCAGAGTACTTGGATACTTTCTTTCTAGTTCTTCTTTAAATCCATCCAATCCTCTCCCAACAGTTAATTCAAAGTATGACAATAAAACGGCAAGATATACAGGAGCCATCAAGGTTTGATCTGCTACCATTTTAACAAAGCTGCGTTTCAAACGTGGCCAGCAAAAAGGAAGTTTTTTGTCAAGGAAACGATACCATGTTGACAAAACAGGTCCCTGAAAAAATATTTGTTTTCATTTTTTTCTATTTTTGTGAAGAGAAATGCTTGTATCAAAAGTGGCTGGGAATTTGTGATAGTACAGAAGATTTAAATATTGGAATTCTACAATTGTCTGTTAATTCAAACATAGTCTTATTGAATTAAATCACTTAAATAATTCTTGCACAAGTAGCAATGACATTGTAATATACCTAATACCTTTCAGTGTCCGTTGCGAAATTACTTGTACGAATAATGTACGTTTTGAAGAAAATACCGTGAGTCGTTTAGATGCATGGTTCACAGTGAGTTAGTTATACGGACAAACGTATTTTAAACTAGTGGTGCTGCAAGAGTACATACTTTCTGGCTTTATTTGTAACTTTTTGATATTTCGAAAATTCACATTTCAACGAAAATTAAACCTGCGCCATTTTTAAGCGTCATTTGATCTATGAGAGAAAATATAAAAGAAAAATTGGAAGCAATTGTTGCATTTGTATTATGTGTCATTTGTATGCTATCCTTGTGTCGTGTCTGATCGGATAATCGACGACCGAGAGTCGATTTCTCGTTATTAGAATATTCATATTCAATTCTTCGACGTCGAGTCAAGTTTAATGATGTGCGTACTAACCGCAATGAATAGACCAAAACCAGTAAACGCAGCTAGGCGTTTTGTGTCTATGGTCTCCTTCTTTTCTATTAATTTTTGGGCTATCAAATCTCCTGTTCCCATGACAGCTCCGGCTTGTAGAGATTCAAAAATTGTAGGATTTTCTTGCAACCATCTTATAGCTTTCATGTGGGCCATTTTCTTCGTTTTAAAAGTATTTGTAAAACTGTAAACATTTTTTTTAATTAATGAAGGAATAAAAATTAAATATTTGATTTTACACACAGGGAATTGGTAACAACGTGTTGAGAGAAAGAATTGAAAAGTTTAAATACAAGCAATTATTTTGACATTTGATAACGTTAACATTAAATAGAGTACATGATTCACATGACTAGTACCAACCACAAACTCGGAACCAAAAGCAGCAACAGTAACTAGATGTTTAGTTTTCAAAACCTTTCATGTCTATCATTTTCTGGACACCAAAGTATCCTTTTCTTATTGCTTAGGGTTATAGAAATTGTACAATATTTTTCCAACCATGTTGAAGGTTTATAAAATTTATGTCCATTTTTAGGAACAAAAGTGCTCTGAAAACAATCAAATGTGGCGTTTAATTAATGAATAACAATAAGAAAACAATAATATTTTATCTTATTAGTTCAGAGTACTAATTATAACTCAAGAGTAGCATTGCGACAGATGCTGAGAGGTATAATTATAGGTTTTTACTCTAGGAATAAGTACAGTTTTTTAATGCAAGTCGATCCGAGTATCCGAGTAGTGTCGTGACGATCTCGGATCGAAGATTCGAATCCCGCCTCGAACATGGATATAATTGTGATCGCCCCTTCACTCACCATCATTCTACCACTTCATTAAAGAGGAATTAATTATTCCCTGCGCGAGCAGGAGGCCCTTGCCCTTAATGGGAGGTGCAGATGGCTAATAATAAAATGGAAATTGAATCTATTTTATACACAATAGATTGATCCGATCGTGTTTTGCGGACACGTGAAGTGCTATGGTCAGTTGTGTGTGAAGTGTAGTGTTTTACTTCAGATATGGCTGGATGTGTTCCTCCCCCGTTGGAATCCGGTGCCGAACTACACGTCGCCTTTTGGCGATTTTTTTCCTCCACGTTTCTCCTCCAGCGAAACACCGGGGTCTCAGCAGGGTCAATCTTTAAGTCCTCGACTGGCCTCCCGACATGTGTGGCAATGTAGTGCGTGTAAGTGTAAGTGCGTATAAGCAAGGAGAGAGGGTTGGGGAAGGGAAGATCGCGCACGGTCTGAGGCCCGGAGGTCGGACATTTTCCTGTCGCCAGCATCGACAGGGATCTGAGATGAAGAGGTGACGGCAAGCTGGCGCTCCTGATGAACTGATGTCGGCATTCGTCTAGAGATGCACGATGATACACATGATAATTTTATTGCCGAGTCTCGCTGAATACGAAAAACCACATGTATCTACGCTACCTAACGTCGGTAGAAATTCACAGCAATTTCCCTTAAGACTGAAGATACCTAAATGACAGAAGGTGGTTTTCAGACGTTAGGCCGACCGGACGCCCTGGTTCGCTGAGAGCAGGCTGCTATGCCAAAACCGAGAGGTAACCCCGACCCAAGGAAAATACGTGTAGTTTTATGATTACATTTGCTGCTGTTTCTGCATAAATATTGCTGTGAAGTGTATGGAAAATGCTGCCAGGAAGCAGCAAAGTTTGGCTGTTATGAAGAGGCACATGTGAACACTGAAACTTCTTCCTCGTTGCAAGACATTGGCTGTATCGTAAGTACACACTAAGTAAAATTCGTCATTAAGTGAAATATTTTACGAGGGATGTCGCTCGCTCTCAGTCCAGTTTCTGCCCATTGACACCCCGATGCTCGTGCCCTCTGCCCCTGATACATCCCACGGCAGAAGCCCGTAGACCCTGTAGCACTTGTGACATTTTAACAAATCAGACTTCACGCATACTGCAATAGAGTAGTATAGTACAGTGTTATCCAACTGGCGGCCGGCGGACCGCATAACGGCAGCGAAACGTTATTAGTCAAGGTGAAAGTCTCTTTCATCCACATTGGGCGAGAATATTGTGCACCAAGCGCAAGCGCCATGCTGGGGTCAACCCATCCTTTAATATAAAAATAGGTTAAGTTCAGATATAAGGAATTTTTTTAAGTAAATGCAGAAATTCAAAATTATACCAATGTGTTTCACAGTGTTACGAATGCTACGGCCTGATATCAAGCGTGGTTCCATTTCCTCCCTCCCATTTCAGGGCAAAGTGCTGTGAGATCAGCAATAAGAGGAAGCTACGTATGGATCGCCCGCGTAATGAAAATACGGTCTTGCAAGTTGAAGCAAGTTGGACACCCCTGATACAGAATATACAATTACTGTATAATCGTTCTTGACATGCTAGAATATAAAAGAAATTACTGTTCATAATGTGAACAACAATTTCTTTTATACTCTTTGTATGTAAAGAATCATCATTCATCATGAGACACGCCATCAATCAAAATCTCTGAAGATGTGATAACTACACAAATAGTTAAAAGGAAATCTTCAGAGAATTTTGTGTTATTTCATTGTTATTATCCTAAGATTTGAATACATCATTAAATATATTAATACATCGCTTAATTGCGATCTAAAAATCTTCGATATTCACTTTTCAGAGGGATCATATTATGAGGAAACTTTAAATATTATTATTCACTTTTTGTGATTAAAGTGTGAGTAATTCATATAAAGACTGAAGTTAGTTCTTCACTAGTATAAAATAAAGAAATATAATGCTAGTAATATTTTATAAGAAAACATAAATCTTGGGTAGTTTTTCCCCACACTTTTTGTATTACATTCAGCAAATTTAATGTATAGATTATAATTAAATAAGAAAAAAGTATGTTTTCTTGAAATATTAGAAATATCGGATCTATTATGTTTCCACCGGGAGCCTTGTGTTAAATAAAACATTACTCTCTTATCTTGAGCTTACTTATTTCTATTGAATTACATATTGTAGTTCGTGTTTGTTCCTTAATATCACATAATTATCCCAAATGTGGATTTGAAACTGAATAAGAAAAGTTTCTAGAAAAGCATTTCATTTTTATACTCTAAACATGATTTAACTCTCGTATGACATTTACCTTCATCATCTTGCTGTTTTGATCATTTTTAACTGCCAATAATCCTTGGTCGGAAAGGGAAAGAATTTTACATTTTTTATGGCGAAGTTATGTTGTTATTGTTTACAATGGAGGAAACAAATGATGTTCGATATCCCGTCATACTCCGTACTCAAGTAGTTAGAATTTTTGATTTTATTTTTTTCTAAACACCAATTCATTGTAAAAACAGTGCAAAATTCGACATAAGTCGCAACGTTTTGAATATGTTTGAAAAGAGATTTAAAAGGTCACAATTCATGATACAATACTCAACTCAACTTTAATTCTTTTGCTAAATATTTTAGTACATTATAGTTATTAAACTTCTATCTTACATAGGTTGGATAAAAAGTAGTGAGAATATTTCTGTAACTTAAATCCCGTGATTCGGCATGGTGCCATCTGTCGTGACAAAAAGGAAGGATTAAGAGACGAGTATGTGTAGCGAGCGGGAACAGCACTCTGTCAGTTTACTGCAGTGTGTAAATCGTTGAACTTCGTAGCAATAGCGCTCTATTCTCATGTTTACAAATGTAGAGTATCGTTCGTGTCTCAAAATTGAAGTGTCGCGAGGTCGGAGTAAGACAGAATGTGTTCAAGGACTGCGTGAAGCATGTGGTGATGCAGTGTTGGCATATTCACAGTCGCATGATGGGTTAAAGCGTTTAGATTATGCAGAGACGATATGAAGGATAACTTCCAAACTGGACGACCCCACGTCGAGAACTGTGGCGCCACTGGCGATGAGATTCTGAAACATCCTCCTTACTAACTCGATATGAGTCCCGGTGATTATGATCTCTTCTACTACTAAGCGTTGCAGAAATTTCTTGGTGTCAATTTTAGTAACAATAATTTCGAATCATCGAAGAATTTCTAGATTCAATTATCTGCCAGAACCCCATAACTCAATACAAGTTCACGGTGGTTTTACAATTGCCTTAAAAATACTTTGTTTAACAACGAAATTTTTAATATTTGCTTCATTAAATAATAATATTTTCCTAATCTCAAAAACCCACTCGTTGAAACTGCATGCTAAAATTTCACACACTTATAGATCATTTTGTGCTTTTTTGACCGTCAGCTGGAGCGGGTTTTGTACTTGTACCGAGTATTACTTTGAAAGGGGATTTTCTTTAAGTTTCCTCTCGTTTTGTATTGGATTTTGACATGTTTACTGGTCACTTTAATTATCTTAGAAGAAGTGTTTAAATTTTAATCGTATTCTGAGGTACAAAATGGTCATATGCAGACAGTGATAGCCAATGCAGGTTGTTCAATGGTTCAGTGAACCCCATATAATTCCGTGAGATCAGAAAGTTTTATTTCAGCTGTATGAAGAGTTAATTATTATCCGCGCATGTTTTTTTGAGCTCTCGCTTCGCTAGATGCGAGAGAAGTGAGGAGGTTGTTCATTTTGACAAAAGGAATTTCACGGTGAATTTGTAGTTCATTTTTCCATGCAAAGTAGTTTAAATACACGGGGGCGAACATTCTTCGTCACATTTTGTCTACATCTCTCATTGCCATAATTTATTCTTAATGAAACTAATGTTGGGAAAGGAGTGGGGGGTAGATATTCCGGGGCTCAAGAAAACGTGCGGATATAATAGTGTATTTTTTTTCCTTCAGTGGGGATCATCAGCTAAGAATTCTATCAAATATTCAGTTGGCAACGTGAAGATCTGATTGGCCACGTGAAGCCTCCACGAAGCGGTTAAGAGGTTCAGTAAGCTGTAGAAAATCCCCGAGCGGCGTGAAATGAGAGAGAGGTTAGGCGTCAGGAAAAACGGGACGATACGGCGAATGCCCGTGCCCTCGTCCCGTGTGCTCGTCTGTCGATCTGTGTACACTCTCCAAAGACCAACGATGGGCGGCGAATCTCCACAAGGGCTTCTTCTTGGTTGCGAAAGACAGACTCATGGTAAACCCGAGCTTTCTTCTCCGAACGAAAACTCGTGCCAACTAAGTAGCATGTTTCTGTGTTTATAAAACAGTATTTGGGTTGTATTTTCTTCAAAAATTGATATAAAATATATTTAAATAAATAAAGAAATCGGATTTTAATGCATTGAACAAATATCTTATTTATCTATGAAAGTTTCTAATAGTTTACGTCATCGTTGCTTTCAAAAGTTTGCTATTCTGTTTGCTGCGACAAATGTTTAGAAATCTCCTCTCTGGCTTAATTTAATTTTGCCCCATGACGTAAGACAGAATAAACAAGTACGAGTGTTTCTTCTACAATTGGTGAAATATCATCATACTTTTCTCATTCATCCCAGATAGTTTCTGTGTTAAATAAAGCGGTGAGTAAACCAATACGATATGCTTCTGCCACAAGTAAGAATTTTCAATGGAGATCAGTTCTTGCGATTTACGAATTCACATAATCTATACTAGAATGTCTCACAAGAATTCAAGAAAGTAGCATGCAAACAGTTATCAACCAGCCCCACGGGTTACAACTTCAATTGCAGGAGCATTTGAATTGTGATTAATTTTTTTATCGAGTTATGCCTCATGTGGACATTTTGTATAATCAATTACAACGCCATACTAATGACCTTCTTTCTGTAAAACACGGTCTAATATACTTTGAAAATGAAATTACAAAAATGAGAGGGGATGTTGATCAAAGTTCTACAACCCCGAATGTCCCGAAGAAGATGGTCGAGAAAGAGGAGGCGGAAAGACAAACGCACACCTAGGTCCATTGCAGCGAAGGACATGTGTGATGTAATTATGAACTATTGTAAAGAAAGATTTGAATTTTGTAACCACTTGACATTATTTGATAATGTACAATTTCCATCGATCAGAACAAAATTTCCAGATAAATATATTTCAGCACTTATGGAAACATATTCCTTTTTAACAAGCATCAATTGAAAACACAATTACAAGTTATTTACGCGAGGGATGACTGAGAAGCACGCTAGCGTGAATGCTGTTTTTGGATTCTTGATTGAAAATAACCTCGGTAAGTTATTCAGCGGAGCGATTCGGTTACTGATATTAGTTTCTTCAATTCCCATGACAATATCGGAAGCAGAAAGAATTTTCTCAAATCTGAAGCGAATCAATACATTCCTCAGAAGTATGAATGAGTGAAAGAAAGACTGCTCTTGCCATGTTGAATGTTGAAAAGGACATGATAAATGAAATTAGAGACTTCAATGAGAAAGTACAAGCAGCAATACTGTTATGAAAGTACAATAGCAATGATTTATCTGCATCATTTACAGGAGTTTTACTGACAGATATATGCAAGAGCTATTATTTCTTTCCCAAAGTTATTTATTTTAATTGTAAGTATATATTTCTAATTCTTGTGAACCCCATGTTATTAAAAGCAAGCACCGCCACTGAGTACAGCAGAATGTAGAACAGAATCTTTGTTCAGGATCTTGAGATCTCCATCTCGAGATGTGGCTATAAAATTCAGACAAAAACAAATAATGTGAACACTTCGTAGTAATTCTAAGACTTTTTTTAAAGGATGAGACTTTATTTGTAGTAAAATCCGTGAAAACATATCCCGAGAACATTACTTTTCACTTTATTACTTATGTTACATCTCCTTTCAATTTTATTATTCTTCTTTAGGTTTTTCACTTTTATCTTGTGGGTCATTACCAATTTCTCTATTTTTCTCATATGATAAGTATGAATTCCATGCCACACCCACTAACTGAACCACAAGAACTTGATATTGTACGGGTGTCAAAGAAAAATTAAGCACCTGAACCGCAGGCCAGACCTGAAAAATATAAATGATAAAGTACATTGAAGTAAAATCTTAGTAGACATGCTTTAATTATTAATAAGTATATTAAATAATGACCCCACTATGTGGCATTTTTAATCATTCAAGTTATTTTTTCTTCAGTAAAAAAGAGTTAACAGATATTTTATTATCTTCTCTACTAAAAAACAAAAAGTTACATGATTGAATTTTTATTTTTAGGATGATAAAAAAGAGTTAATAATAGTTTTAGATAAAAATATAAGAAATACTCTAAGATCTAATAGACCCCTAACTTTTGTTACAGAATATAATGTTTCACTCCTAATAACCAATTTTCTTTTTCTATTTTTACATTGGCCTGCTTCTGTATAGAAATGAGACGAATACGAATTAAAAATGCCTATGAATAATTTGCAATGTAAACTTTTTCAACAAATTTACTGTTGAACGTCATCAATTGATGCATGGTCTATCTGAAAATATAGATTATACTGTCCCAGAATCAATAAAATTTTTTCACTTTTACTGACAAACTGTAAGCGAATCGGGGCCTGGATGGTGTGGTAGCGTAATCACACGAGTACATGATTTAGACCAGGAGATGGTTCAAACAGGATGCTTTTGATTTGCATATTTAAATGAATATGACACGGCATTTACATTTTCAAGACGGCTAGTAAATATCAGGTCAGAAATACATCCTAAATCGCATATCAAGGTATACGATTAAAACTATAATTTCGAATAGCTGTACATTGAACTCAAAATTAAATTTCTCAAAAAAATCAACAATGCAATATATTTTCAATATTACAAACTATATGATATAGCTCAAGGGCAACATCGTTTGATCAACAGCAGCGGAGACCGAGTCGCCGTAGAATTTGGCCCTTTTCGTTTATTTCGTCAAAATCAACGCAGTAATACTGTATTCGAAGCAATCCCACCATTAGCGCAATTTCGACATTGGCTAGAGAGCTAGTTTGAAATAAACTATTGTCTAGATGAGGATTGTCAAATTTCAGGTAGACTTCTATTCAGCAATGTGCAAGTGTTAGAGAATTGTGACTGACGCTATCCGATTAGTCCCTGTTACTTTAGCGTTCCTATTATTTTCAACTACATATGTTTGAAATTTCATTCAATCGTTCTTTTATCGTTTAAAAATCTTATTTGTAAAACGCTTAACTAACTGAACCCTTCTGATTTCATCGCTTAAAGGGAGATGCAGAATATTACACGGAACCCGAAAACCTAAAAATGTTGATTCATGTCGTTAAGTAATTATTTTCCAAAACTGTTGAAATGAGGGAGATTTACAAATTCTGGAACAATGTAATCACTATTCATTGTGACAACAGAAAATGAAACACGTGAATATAGTTTCTGAAAGTGTAAATGAAATATTTTATGTTTATCACGATGTTGCATCACGGGTATTTATTTCAATAAATATGCTACGGATAGAAAACTGCGGTGTCAGACCCTCGACCCTACACAATGCAGATTTCCCGTGCGAAAAGAATTCAGAGATTCTCGGAAAAACAAAACTATTCGTTGTCAACTGGAGACATGCGGACACGCTTCGTATGGACAAATAAACAAGAGCAAATATTTCATGGTCGCTGCTCTGGGCAATTAATAAACTTAACTGACAATTAATGACGCCGGTGTAAATACAGCTTCACTTAGGAAAAGGGGCTCGCTAAGCCAAGCATAAATACAAACTCGCAACTACCTCTATTTTCATCAAATCAGAGCAAGCGGACACCTGCCAGGTAGAGAGCATAGAGCGAATGGCATGCGTGCTTCACCGTACAACGCAATAGCCTGGGAGACTGATAGGGGAATCAAGGAGGGATCGACACTGCACATATATAATGCGGTGGACTATTGTAGGATATCCTTCTATTCACATGGAATTAAAATCTTAATGCATCATAAACTATAAAAATCGCTGATTCTTTTTACGTAAAGGAACACATATCAGACGTTTGTTGTTTTTTTTTGCAGTTACCAATCAATCCTTCAATATGTAAAAACAGCTATCTTATCTTAAAAACGGTAACCTCATGATACATGGACATTCTAATAACTTATGACGAAACAATGTTTTCGATACATCGCTTGCAACTCTCAAAACAAAACTACACCAATTGCATTGTAAATGATTTTGAAAACGTGTAATGAACAATGACGGTGATAAGCGTTAATTATATAAATTTTAATACATTATCACAATTAAATGTTTCAACTCTAAAACAGTTAATATGGGCAAATGTCAATTTAGTAATTTTTTCAACATTTTTGCCTTACAATACTAAATTCTTTATATGAAACTAAGTGACATTTGTATACCTCTTTTATTATGGATCCCTTGTCTAAAAGTACCATTTTTAATTATTTCTATTACTAATAAAATTAATTGCAAATTCCGATTTTGTTCCAGTTGTGGCTACATTAAAACTGAAAAATTGTGGTCAAATACTCAGTCCAACAATGACAAATCAATATTGTATCTACTGAACCTATTTGAGACCAAACATGTCCAGAAAAGTATCGATTCTTGTAACAAAATAATGTAATTTCAATTTATTTTTTAAATATTAAAAAAAGGCATAAGTTCTATGTTCTACATGTGTGAAATAAGTAAAAAGCCTCCAATTCTTATTTTTTTAAACTATATAAGCACTACATACGCAATCATTGGTGATGATGTTACCCATCTTCAATGTTATCGTTAAAATATAAAAATATTTGTAATGCGTATTTCAGATTCCTTGAGAGCCTTTAGTCCTTAAGCCTTACTTGTGTTTTTAGCATAAATACCTTGAAGCTGTTGATCAAAATGGGTGTGTATTTATTTTTTAATTCTTCTTTTACGCCAGACAAAGTTCCACTTCCATTAGCTAATTCAAGGTATGAAAGACAAACGGCCAGAATTGCTGGAGCCATGAGGATTTGATCTGCGACCATTTTCATAAGACCCCTTTGTATCCGAGGCCAGCAAAACGAAATTTTTGAATCTAGGAAATGATACCATGTTGACGCAATAGGACCCTGAAATAATAAATAGTTAAACAATGATTATAGTTTTTCATGCATCAAGGTCGGTTGATTAATAGCGGCGCCGACCTACTGTCAGCTAGCAGGGCTTTCCCCAACCAGGTATCTCCCACCAGCGGGGCACCGCCCCAGTCGGGACAAGCTCTAAGCTACCGACCGGTGTCCTGGCATGTGTAGAGCATGTGAGTGTATGTGTGTGTAAGGGGTGAGGACAGCGCAAGGAAGGGGAAGAAAAGATCGCGAGCTGTCCGTAGCTCGTTTGTTAGGATACTGCTCCGGCATTCGCCTGGTGTTGATTGGAGCATGAAAACCACCGTTAAGAGCAGTCGGCCACTAGAATTCTTCTCCATGCGATAGCGAATGAATTCGACCTAGCTGACAAGCTGTCACCGTCGGGACTCGAACCTAGGACCTCCCGGTCAGAAGCACTGCAGTTACATCACACTTTCTTCTGACCAACATGACATTCAAATTACAACGTAAACTTCAAGTAGCCCAGAACGCATGCGTACATTTTTTTTTGGATCTAAAAGAAAAAGTAGGCATGAAATCCGATTTTTTTTTGACAGAATTCGTATGCTTAACTCTAACAAAAAGACTCCACTCTTTCTTCTTCTTATAAAAGTTTTAACGCGTTCTCATGCCAACAACGCCTCATAAGCTAACTTCAATCCTCTTGAAAACTAAATCGAGCTGCATGAATCAGCCTGCTTTGTGTACCAGTTCACAACAACGAACTTCATTCAGTAAATCATTCACCATTACAGCTGTAGTCGCAAGGCCGTGGAAATAAATTACCACGAGACGTAAAACATTTAAATGACTTTCGGGCAAATTCAAAGCTGAATTACCACATGGGTAAGGAATAACGCATACTAGAACGGCGTAACGTCTTCTTCAAATCTCCAGACTTCTCCACTTCCAAGCCCCGGTCACCGCCCCCGTTAAACACCGCTCTATTTCCCTCTTCATTCTCAATATTCTACCCATACTCATTGCTCTATCTCATCTTCCATTCCCTCTCACGACCTAAAATTATGAAATTATTGTTTCTCTGTGCTATCTAATTAAATTGTTAATTAAAATTTATACCAAAAATATTAGTTGACGTTCAAATAAAATATATTGTAAGCTATCTTTGCTACCATCGAGGATCAGGATATTCACTACAATATGATTTGGCATAAACAAAATAGATTTAAGATACCGCACTCCTTTATATTGTTATTATTACTGCCAGTATGAAGTTTAAAATTACCTGTTGTTATTTAACTTACAGTGTATTGTGGGCTCTCTTGGTGTAAAAGAATTATTGTATATTTATGAAGTGCTAGCTGTAACTAAACGTACGTAGCTTTCTGTAACGCTCCTCAAATAACTTCTTCGCCTACTTCTTCTTTCGTCTTTTTCTTCTTTTTTTTCATCTTCCTCTCCGTCACAAATTTATTATTTTCTTACTTTTGACCCCTGTCCCCTGTAACGGTCTTTTCTTTTCTCTTTTAGCGAAACTTCCCTTTCAACTACTCAGTATAACATAACTCAGCTCCTATTAATGTTCGGCGCCCTAAGCTGCCATCCTGATTGGAGGTTTTTCTGGTTTACTCAATTCGCTATACCAGGCGTATTAGCGGATGGTCCCTAGATTTGTTCTCCCAGACGTAAATGTACAGCTTGTCCTCCCCTCTTAAAATGTTTACTATTCTAAATGTAATGTAAATTCGTGGTTAGGCGGAAGAGCAGCGCCTATGGCCTGAGGCCTCGCCATTAATAAAGACCATTATTAATTATTACTATATTATTTATTAATTATTATTATTATTATTATTATTTATTATTGATTATTATTATGTCTTATTAATTATTTATTTATTATTATATTATATTATAGTTATCTATCATTATTATCATTATTATGCATATTATCATTATTATCATTTAATTATGTATTATTATCATTATTATCATTAATTTATTATTATTATTTTATTATTATTATTATTACATCAGTTGTTGTGTCCTTGAGTCACCTGCTTCCGGACATCTAGGTCGGAAACGAAATATTTGCGGAAAATAAAATTCCTACCCAATGTGGAAAGCAGTGGAACAGAGCTTGTAAAAGAGGAGGACCTTTAAAAAAAACTTAGACCGGTGCATGCATATGTTAAGTATTAAGTAAATTCAGTTGGACGTAATTACAGTTGGTATCTAGCAACTTCATGCAATATTTCATCGATACTCCAAATTACCGGAATAAATTCGAATTCATGTCTAGAAATGCTTAATTAAGTTTAATATCACGGACGGTCAAAGTCTCTTGACAAGCCTCGCGGTGGAACACAACATTGAAGCATGTTATTCAATGCTTATTCAATTGTTCATCGCCTCAACCAAAGCAAGTTTGAAAGCACTGTTATTACAAAATGGAAAAAAAATATGCAACAGTACTGGTTGGCTCTTCTACGCACCTGAAAGAGACATATGAAACTATCTCGCTACTTTTTGAAAAAATTGCTATGCTATCACGAGGGTAAATAGTGTATTTATGGTGATTTAAAAATTATCACAATTCTCATGGGAACATCTGACAGGGCACATAAAGGAATACTATTTTATCTGCTAGTGTGATAGTAGAGATAGAAAGCACCATTACTACATAAAGGAAAAAAAATCGTTGTTTTCTAGCGCATAACTTTCTCTTCTTACAAAAAAATTTAAGACGCGAAAATAAAAATGGACAATCACACATGGCCAAGAATGCATCAAGGAAATAAAAAAGTCGTTCATGGGCCGTTGATTGATCCTTACAACGTAATCATGCCACCACTTCACATGAAGCTGGGACTCATGAAAAATTTTATGAAGACACTAGACAACGACTTGGATGCTTTTCGGTGCCTCTGCACATAGTCTCCAGAGTTGAGTTATGCGAAAGGGAAAGAAGGTGTGTTCACAGGTCCACAAATAAGAAAGATAATTGCTCGCAACCAAGAATTACTAAATGATACTGAAAAAAGGGCATGAATGTATTTAAATCAGTTGTAGCCACTTTTTTTGGGAATTAAAAAAACTGCTACATAAATATTGCGAAGAAGTGCATTAGAGCTTACAAGAAGCTGGGTGTTAATATGTCCCTAAAATTCATCTCCCCGACTCACATCTTAACTTCTTCACCGAAAACCTAGGTTCGGTCAGTGATGACCATTGTTTTCACCAGGAAATATCGAGGATGGAGTAAAGTATCAGGGTAAATGTAGTGCATCAATGTTGGCTGACTACTCCTGAACACTTCAGCGTGACATGCTAAATGCTCAGCACAAACGCAAATTTACTGCCAAGAAATTCAAACCGAGTATACCTTAGATTAAGAATTTTCAGTGTGTATCGATTTTATGTGTGTATTATACCTTGATTGATGTCTGTATCTATATCTTTATCACTATTTTCTTAGCTAATGACACATTCATTAGTACTCGATTTAACAATTTGTTTGTATGAATGTATAAATGATAGAACTCTATAACTAAAAAACGGTAGGAGATAGAGACAAATGGTTTGCATATTTTTAATCAGCGCGTTTCAGTTATCTTAGAACAAGTGATAGATACCAAGATATCCGCCAATTTTTAACATTTGTTTTTCAGTGCTGCTTTTGTAAAAGTATTTAATTTATTGGAGAGTTATACGAGTGTATATTATTTGTTATTGAAAGAAATGATTGTAAAGGTGTGGTTAGAAAAATTATAGGTTCCTCGCAGTTTTGACAATCAAAGTATATTTATTTTTTTATTTAACCAATTACGTCACAAAAATTAACCGTCACGATTTAATTAACCAAAAACGTCACAAAATAAAGTATTTGTGACGTTTCGGGACGTGACGGTTCCATCGTCAGGCGAACTACAAATGTAATGTTTTATATTTTAGCATATGATATATCTTACAATATGAACTGTGGTGAGCATGCTATCTATTGTTTCGAGAAAAACACCGAAAAGTTTTATAATTATTGGTTTACTTAACGTTGTGGTTTATTTATAACTGTGGTGACAGCATGACAGAACGTCATGAAAAAAAATTGTGAAATAAAAAAAACGGAAATAATTTTATTGTCAAAAATTCGTGGAACTTGTAAGTTTACTTGTTTTTTTTAGCAAAGGGCTACTTTTGGGAAACCATTTTGTGTGGTTTTCTGCTGTAGCGTTTTTGTTGCTGCAGGCCACTAGTCTCAAATCCTCCAACCAGACAACATATTCTTGGATAAAAAATAAAATACTCTTTTCCTGTAAATGTCTAGTTCCAAAACCGTTCAATATAAAAGTATTGATTAAATTCACCGAGAGAGGAAATAAACTAAAAAGGAAGTTATCATTTGGGTGATATTCGAATTTCTAATTGATATCTTTGTAGGTCTTTGTAGACGAGGTCGAAAGTGTGACATACGTAAAATCCAACATTAAAGAAGTGTATATTTTTAAATGTATTTATTATTTTTTATGACGAGGAATGATTGTTTGATTCAGTTCATTTAAAAACAATGAAAAATGCAGCATTTTGAATAAATTCTACACAAGAAATTGATAATATAAAAATCTGTAACATCATAGACCAACTACATTAACATACATTTCAAAGAGTAACTAAATAATGCAAAAAATGTTCAACAACGGAAAACACTCCACAGGATAGTAAGTTAATGGGTAAAACTCTTTTTAATTTTTCCACTTGTCAATGTCGTTGAGCTCTAGAAGACAACCCTAAGTAAATTTTATTCACTCCGTAAACCTTTTTTGTATTTCCCGACCTCTGAGCCTTGTGAATCTAGCAGGTAGTGAGCGATTTAACTCTTCGAAAGAAATTAAACTCTAAGAAGAAGGTTTTAGTTCTATTGGGCTGCCTACTCATAAACGTATCATTCAAAATAATAAATATTACGCAAGTACAGAGCTTAATCACTGATAATACTAACCGCAATAAATAAACCGAAGCTAGCAAACACAGCCGTTCGTTTAAGATCTACACCATCTTTCTTTTCTACCAATTTCTGTGCAATTAAGTCTCCTGCTGTCATGACACATGCTGCTTGCAGAGATTCAAAAACGGTGGGATGTTTTTGTAGCCAACGTAGAGCCTTTGCCATTTTATTTGCATCAAAAATACTCCTGCATCTGAAACAATTTGCCTTCTATTTAGGAAAAATAAAATGAATAAGTCTTTTTTAATAAAACAAGTGTTATATTATAGGGAGTGATTGATTTTTGAAAGAGCACTTCAAAGTATGCCATTAGTAGTTGAGAAGAAAAGAATTGCAATCGAAATGTGAATGTGCGTAGCATAAACTAATTCCTTTGAATGGCATTTGATAAAATAAATGCATGAAATAGAACTTTGTCACTGTACAAAGTTCAGAATAATGTTACCATACAGTACTAACTACAAAAAAATAGATTTTAGTATCCAAAGTCTCTTTCTGTACCTCACAGAAGCCTTGTCCAATTTAATGTCCTGCAATTGCCGGAACCTCAAAGGTGTTATTTTTTCCAGTCATCTTGACGATTTAATTAATCATGCCACATATTCATTTTTATGACTGTTCCTGAAACAATAAACACATTGCATTTAATCATGGTGATGGAAATTCAAAAATAATTATTTAATTACAATAAATCCATGTGTCTAACATGCCATTTACTAAACACGAAAAGCGTGTCTGACATTGCATGTAGTTTTAAAATAATATTACTAAATTTGATTTTTTTAATTAGATTAAAAGATTGCAAAAACACGGGTAAATTCCCATCAGCAGCTCTAGACGTGTCAAATTGTCACCAAATGATGTACCGAAAGGAGGGCCAACGATAAAATAGAATGCTATATTCGAAAAAACACGGGTGTATTTAATAAACAATATTTTTTGAGTAACTGACTGTTTAGGACACTCGTAGGTATATTATTCCACATAATATTTAATTAGGGGTGCTTCAACAACACGTATTTTCTTGCATTATTTCTAAATTTCCATTTTTCGAAAATTTAGATAGTGATACCCGCACCATTATTTTTATACGTCCCTTCGTCTATCATTGGGGAAGATTGAAGAAAAAATTTGGAGAGTTTTTTGAGAAAAGTTTCTTTTTATTAATTGCAATAGTTTCAAGTCAAAATTACTCAAAAAAGTCGTTTTTTTTCAATAAACTGTGTCTGACCTTTTTTAAACAGATATTTCTGTGAAAAAGACTTTGTCTAAGGCAAAAATCTCTAACTTCAATTTTGTAGTTTTGAAACGTTTACCTTTTTCAATTTTCGAAAATACGAAGAGTGTACCGGAAATGGGACTAGCGCCATATTTTTACCGTGTCTTGCTACGTACGAGGAGAAAATTAAAAAAAACAACTGGGGGCAGTTTTTATGAACAAAATTTTTTTAAAAAATTAAAAATTGCCTTTATTTTGCGCCAAGTTGTTCGAAAACTACTCTTAGTTTCAAAAATTGAACATGACATACTTATTTTTTTGAACATTCACATATCTTTTTCGTTGAACACTGAATTGTCAGAAAATCAAATTTAAAAATAATGCGTAGAAATATGTGCTGTTGTAGCCCCACTAGTCTTATGCTCTACTCTCTTCATTTCGAGATCATGTGATCAAACTTATCTGGACACGTCCGAAGTGGTGTTATGGTGTGGTCGTGTTTCTCATGAAGGGGGGCTTGTACCCCTTGTTTTGTGTGGCACTATCACGACACAGGCATACGTTGATGTTTTAAACACCTTTGTCTTCCCACTGTTCGGGGATGGCGATTGCATCTTTCAATAGGATCGAGCACCTGTTCATACTGCACGGCCTGTGGCGCAGTGGTTACACGACAATAACATCCCTGTAATAGACTGACCTGCACAGATCCCTTACTTAAATCATATCGAACACCTTTGGGATGTTTTGGAACGCCGAATTCGTGCCAAGCCTCACCGCCCTATAACGATACCTCTCCTCAGTGCAGCACTCCGTGAGGAATGGGCTGTCATTCCCCAAGAAACCTTCCAGCACCCGAGTGAAAGCTGTCATCAAGGCTAAAGAGAGGGTCAACACCCTATTGAATTCCAGCACTACCTATGGAGGGCGCCACGAACTGGGAAGTCATTTTCAGCCACGTGTCCGGATACTTTTGATCGCATTGTGTAGCTACTAGTTAATATGGCACAATCATTTACGATTGAAACTAATAAAAATATTTATAAGTAACATTGTTGAAAAATAACATTATGGATATGACATGGGTTTTAACTGAGCCTTGTTAACTTTGTAAATTTTGCCTCCCCCCGCATTATCACTTCTGTAATCTAATAAAAATCACTGAATAAATATCTACTTTAATTTCTTCTTATATAAATATCTATCTTGAAACTAACATACTGCCTTTAATATGAAAAAAAAACATATCACCTTTATAGTATTGAATGAAAACCGGAAAATAACATTACTTTAACTTCAATAAACTTTAAACTAAATGTATACCAAGCAAGTATCATCAAAGTGAATAAAATGAATATTAATGTGAAAGATCATGAAGAGTATGAGGCTGAAACTAGAATCTATGACACAACGAAAGTAACTAATGCGAAAACCGATTTGCAATTCAGTAGTGTATATGTCACTTACTTTTACAGTGGAGATTGAAAAGGAGGCTTTCCCAATCATATTGGTATTTTTTAATGCCAGATTTCTCGAATCTATCATAAAAAATAAACAATTCATTTAAACATAGTATAAAATGTAAAATAAATACAACTCTTTGAACTATTGTTATCAATTACCTAATATTCTACTAACGTAACACGTAATTATCAGCACATTAAAAGCAGTGATCAGTGAGGAGAATTATGTAGGTGACAAATTACATTTTATACTGTACACAAAGGAAATAACAAAACAGATACTTATATGAAATAAAACACTATTTATAACAGTTATCTCTGCTGCTCTGTAAAGAAAATTCAATGCATACAAGTTGAAGTGAAATTTCTAACCTTAAGTCCAATTTTCTTTTTGAAATAGTCACATATACCTACATATATTTTTCAAAAATGAGTAACGTATATCTTCAAAACAATGTTTTGATGCAATAAGATTGTTGTATCCTCAAGTTCACCTCTATCATCTTGCTGTTAAGCTATTTGATTGTCTTGTTCGGGAAATTAAAGCGCTCTACATATTTGTGTGGAATCAGTGTTGTTGTTTACGATTACTGTAAAAATAAACAAATGATGACGCCCATATTGCGCCTTACATGGATTACATGAACCCCCTTTGAGATTTATTAGTAAACACTTTTATGTAACTTTTATAGCGTTAATAGTTCAAGTATTAAGGCTTCCAACAATTATATTTCAAAGTTATATTCACGAAAGTGAGAATGAAATTAAGGTTACTGGCAACTCAAAATCATGATCTTATTGAAGGTGCTTTGTATCATATTCGCCTTTGATTCAGTATGTCAATCTTTTCTGCGTCTGGCAATCTTATCATCCTTTATGTTCTACAATGGCTATTAAAGGAGACAGTGTTTTTTTCACAATTTATATTCTTCCATACATATGGTTCAACTTCAGTCTCTGTGAATTTTAAAAGAAACTTAACACGCGTATATAAATAATGCCAAACTACATGATTTTGTGAATGTTACACAATAAACGTCAAACTCAAGTGTGAAAAACGCTTTATTTTAAACGCATTTTCAAAAGTAGTGTTTCAATGAGTGTCGCCTGTCACATTGTGTTCTACATTAACTCGAGTCAAGGTCAGTTTCTAAGCATGGGTTTCGCGATCTCCAGGAGAACCGCGAAAACTTTCTGGAGACTGTGGGGGTTCCGTCTCCGTTCCCGAAAAATATTCGCGTGAAGTCAAATCACGTTCACTAATAATAGCAGTAACTTATAACAGCAAACCATGAGACCGTAAAAACAATTGTTTTAATGATAATATCACAATATTCTCGATGCCTTTGATTATATTTTTTTCTTCTTTTGTTTCTCGTGACCTAATTAAAAATTATATCTTATACTTTTGATTTCTCTGAGAATCAGATTGCGGTTTCAACAATCGCTGCATGTAATTACAAGACATGAAGGCTTGCTAAGATTTTCGCGGTATCTTATGAAAGAAGATCCAACCTCTCTGAAGCCATTCGGCGTTGTATTTTCTCCCGAAACAAATATTGCGCCACTGTCGCAAATAATTTCGCGCCCTTGACTGGGTTTTGCTCTGAACAATGCTGCCAACGATCTACACAATTTGACCCCAAAGATGGCTGCAAAATGCATCGCCGATGAGAAATGTTCTAAAGAATTATACGATATTCATCTACACTGAATGGTAACATAAATTATTAATAATTAACTTAAATTTTGATAACAATGTCAAATGTCACTTACCTGGTTTTTGTTCTGAGCGCCTCATCTTAGGTTTTTTATCTCAGGAAAACAACAATTGCCACATTGGATAAATTTAAGATCAGAGAGCGTTCAAAACACCTCGTATCAATTGCACAGTTTCAATGTCTCTCAGAGGGTTCTTTCCTTGTCTTGCACTCACATTGCTTTCTGTAAGAGACCACACTTCGGTCGCAAGTAATTGATTGCGAGGGTGACCCACAACCACCTGACTTACCTCCTCGTTTTCTAAAGTTAACCGGATGCTCTGAAATATAGACGGTGCTTCGACGAGTCCAATTCATATCGTGCATGACTCGTAGAAAGACGTGGGTTAAATGTAACATGTATTTGCTTTTTCTAAGAGATGGGGTAATTAGATGATGTATTGGTGATGGAAAGTTATAAACTATCGCAAACGCAACTAAAAATGCTCATTCATCTAGTCTGCTCTTTGTTGTGCTTCGCGTTAACGTGATGCAAATTTGGCACGCGAGTTCATACCAGCTTGATACCGATGCGATATTCCTATCTGCTCCTTTATTTGTTCTATGTATCTGTCCTCTACTGATTGGGGGGCGGGGGGGCAAGGTGCCTTACTGCGGACGAACAGACACTGGATACTCAAATACGAATTAAAAACAAATACCCATTTGATGCCTTCCTAAACACATTTGCTAACAATTATAAACACTAGGTTCAAAATGTAGCTACCTACCACTTGTAATAGTTTTAAGACAGGAAATAAGAACGGTTTCAAGCCAACTAATGCATATAAAAAGAGTAACTGAACTATGCATTACCGAAAGATAAATGAATATGAATAATAATTTTTTCTAACGAAATTTTGGCCTTTTCTGTCGCATGATTACATAACTTTCTCGTCTTACAAAGAATTCGTAAGACGAGTTCCCGCGGTGTAGGCAGTGCGAGAGTTTTGCCACGCAAGTCCTGAGACTTAGCGTCTGGAGACGGTGCGGCGAACAGGCCTGCGTTCTCAATGCCAGTGAACAGGCCTGCGTTCTCAAAATCAGAAGACTATTGCCATCGTGTACAGCGATCTCTCAGGGTTCGGAATCGATGCGAGAATCTGGTGGCCTCTGATAAGCTGAGACACGCTTGTAAGGCAGACAGGCTAGTAATCAGGAAAATCCTTCGGAAAAATTGAGATGTGTCGGTTGCAGGCAAATGGCGGCGATGGCGGTGTGAGTAGCAGCACCGAGGCAGTGGCTCGAACCTCTTAGACTATCCTCACCACGTCGAGACCTTTACTTGGAGGCGCACCGCCTCTTCCTCGCATATTTTGCTACCAATAAACCCATTGATTGATTAAAGTTTCTAGGTGGGTCAACGGCTGAGGTCGTTTTCCCGTAAGTGTAGTGAATGCTTATCGCGGGCGATGGCGGTAATCTTCCTCCGCTGGCTGGCGAGATCCGGCGCTAAACTGCACGTCGGCGTAGCTCTACCGCTTGCAAAAAAGTCATCATTGCTGACATGTGAAGTCTCAGAGGCTTCCCCCTGCGGCAGCTGAGATTTCTGAGAAGCGCGGAGGAGACAAAAAGAGGCGACTGCGAGACGCAACGATCTCACTTACCCTCACGTACCGTCGTCGCTGCCCACTTTGTCGGAAGAGGAACTCGCGCTCCAAGGAGTGTCCAAAGAAATGAATTCATCAATGTGTTATCAAGTACATTATCTTATGACTGAAACCGTTCTTCAAGACACGGCTTGTTTTCTGTTGATCGTTTGGGCAACCCCTACTGCAGAAACACTCAAGCTTCCTTTTTTTCTGACCCCTTCTCACTCATCATTTTGTCATCGCAAAACTCGCAGTGTTGCATTACCCCGCTATCCACGAGAGAAAGAGAAAAGAGGGAGAGAGAGAGGAAGAGAGAAAGAGGGGGAGAGAGGGGGAGAGGGGAGAGAAAGAGAGGGAGAGAGAGGAGAGAGGGAAGATAGGGGGAGGGAGGGTGGAGAGGGGAAGAGTGGGAGAGGGGAAGAGAGGGAGAGGGGAAGAGAGGGAGAGGGGAAGAGGGGGAGAGGGGAGAGAGAGCTACGTTGTGACAAAGAGCGCAGGCAAGCAGAGAAATGTTTGTATCGTTGAAGGGGAAGGTCACTTTCGGGTATGCGCAGTGAAATGTTTTTTTACTCTGGTAGAGCTATAGTGGGGATATTCCCAACCATGTATCTCACACCAGCGGGGCACCGCCCCCAGCTGGAACAAGCTTAATGTCCCGATCGGTCTCCCGACATGTCTGGAGTGTAGTGCGTGTAAGTGTGTTTGTAATTAAGGGGTGAGGATTGGACAAGGACAAGGAACGAAATGACGCGCGCGGTCTGTGGCCCGTTTCGTAGGATTCTGCTCCGGCATTCGCCTTGTGTTGATAGGAGAAACCACAGAAAACTACCGATCATATCAGCCTGCTGCTTGAATACTCCTCCAGAGAGCGACTGAACTCGACTTAGCTAACTAGCAAGTGCCGAAAATCCTGCTACCGCACCGTCCGAACTCGTGCCATTAAACTAAGCAGCTGGCGAAATCCAACTCACGTGGTCATTATTTTAAATATATTAATACAAGTATGACAAATGTTTATTACCAGTCTTCTCCCGTCCTCTAATGAGTGAGGAACAAACATTGTTCCACAAATTTATTACAAAAACCTCAGTGACTTCCATCTTGGATAAACGGAAAATAAATTTTATGTCTATATTACTTCATTGTTTAAAACAAAAATAATTCACAAGAGGAGATTGAATCATTCTAGGGCGTTTTTATCGTATATCATCCAACGAACAAGAAAATACTTTACACATTTTTGAAGGGACAATGCTGATGAATGACGTATTTTATCACTGAAAAACTATTCGGAATTTTTATTCATTCTAAGGAAAAAATACAGTGTGCTGAGAAGTCAACTGATTGTTGAGAAACAAAAACTTTCATGAGACTGATATATTTCCAAGTCTTAAGCTGTATGCAATTTAGTAAATTCAACCGAATTATTATTAATAATGTCTGAGAAATCTGTACATTCTTCGTAAACTGAAATATTTATTTTTAATGCTTATAACATTCTGGAACATGAAACTGACGGAAAACATGGAACAGGAAACTGATAATTTAGAAAATTGGACGAAAGACTTTTGTTTGAAACAGAATTTTAAGCTTTAAGTAAAAATTTGAAAATATCGTTACCATTTTTGTTGTCTACTCGTTTTTGCAAGAAATTGTTCAATAATGGTGCAGAGCAAAACTTTTTTTGGAAAAATGCAGAGGCAAGAACAAATTGTTACAAAGAAGGCATTTTTTAACTGTAACATTATAAAAAATGTTCTTCCGTTAAAAGACCGAGAAGCCTGGTTAAATAGCCACCGCTATTAAGCGGTCGCCTCAGATAAAAAACCGTTTTCTCCTGGGAGCAATAGATCTTCACAGAAGCATGTAACTATTCCCTCTTCTCAGCATTCACCTGGCTATACTGCCAAAGACCAACCACATTTCCTTCATTGACCTTTATTATCATTATAATACAATAAATTATAAAACACCTTTTCAACATTTTAAAATAATATTAATAATTTATATATTAATTATTCTTAAGTTCCTTGTTTTCTTTGGTCATAATTTAAACCATGTCTATTTTTTGCTGTTGAAAAATAAGCATTCCATGCTACTCCCACGAGTTGAGTCACGAGTACTTGATATTGCACAGGTGTGAAAGTAAAATTTAGAGCCTGGACAGCGGGCCATACCTGAAAAGGTTAGACTATTATTACAACTGCAGTATTGAAAATAAAATGATTTGGTATATTCTCGTTATTCATTAAAATTATAAACAAATTTCAATTCCTTTTATTTCAGCATACACTTTCGTTTTAATTCTCATGATAGAATGAATAAATGTGGGAATGTCCATTGGTAGGAATAAGAAAATCTCTGTCTCTTTTTCTTAAGGTTCACTCCCTTATAACTGTTGCCTCCTGTCAAAGTTGAATTACACTTTGAAGAGTCAACGAGTCTTGTTTTCATGACCACACTCTCAAATTTCCCAAATAATGAAGTCGACTGAAAATTTCGAATCATTCACTTCAGTTCCTCTGAACGAGCCGCAATTGATTTCGAGTAATTCAGATAATATAATTTTATTGCTTTTCATGATACGTTTCTACATTGACATCACTGATGTATAAGGTCTGGATTACGAACTAGGAATGAAACAAAACCATCGTTACAACTAAACAATTTCCTCATAGAAATAAAATGAAGGCGTGAGGTCTTTTATGCAAGAAGCTATGTATGGACGACTTAATCCGAAGTTTCAGTATAACTCTATGTAATTATAAAACAATTTTATGAAATATGTCACTTCCTGTTATATGTATATATATGTCCACCCTAAAGTTATATCTGCAACTTTTGCCTGCCATCATCATGGATCCTGGAACGCTTCTGTCTCCTGATATAGTACAAAACATTCTTCTAAACACCTTGAAATTTTAATGTCGCGTTTCTCCCATCTGAACTTAAGTTCCGTTAATTATCTAATTAAACTTAAGGTAATATTAGCATTATATGTTATTATAAAAAAACATCCAACCTGATGTGGGACATCTATTTTACTAGTTTCCAATGCGCGCAGAGATTGAATGAAAATTATAGAGCCTCCAGTCAAATGGGAGGTGTCTGTGGTTTCGTTAGAGACACCTAGAGAATAAATACAGAAACAATTAAACAGATTCGATTTTGATTGAAAATGCGATGTAAAATGTTTGCAAAATATTTGATTGTGGTATTCGGCCTATTACCATACAGCGCATACCGACAAGATTATTTAACCTACTGCGTCACTACAGTTCTGTGGTAACATAGTCGACATAATACGACAGTAAGCGACCAAGAAAGAGGCTGCTCGCCATTAAATGTTTGCTATTCACGTGTTGCGTTATGAGATTGCATTTTTTCATTTTTTGGTTCTTTAACTGTGGAACTGTATATCCGAATATACTGTACTATGTTATTGCTGTCTTCGTAAATATGGTTTTGTTAAAATATTTAATTTACTGTTCGGTTATAACAGTATTTAATTTTGTTGTTCATGAGCAGTGTGCCGTGCTACTATTGGGGAAACCATTTTAATGGTTATGTTCAGCAGCATTTTGATGCTGTAGGTCTCTTATTTTATTAAAACGTTGCTAATGACATTCCCATATTAGCAACTTACGCTGTAGCCTACTTTTCGGCTAGGATAATGTTTTAACAGGGAAGTTTTTGTTATACATTTTTGAATATTATATTTTATGCTTAACAAAATTTAGAATACAGTTGATAAAATGTGTACGGTGTTTCCCGGTGCTTTGAATAAAATTTGTCTATTTGAAACATTATCTCCTTACTACAGCTTTTATACTAATGCCTCTACTCCTAAAATCACCAATTCGCAATATTTAAAACCTATTTAATCCTGGATTCGCCCATAAGTTCTCTATCACTTGCTAATTCGAGAACATCTAAGATAAAAATTTTCTTCTCAGAAATAATCGAGATACCAAAATTATTTTGAAATTCAGTAATGAACAGCCTTAACACACTATGTGACCAAACATTTCTCGAACGTTGAGCTGCGAAACGCGCAATGAGCTACGCGCATTTAAATTAACCTACAATGCACCAACATCAGAGGCCTTCATTCCTACAGAATGAGTCAACAGAAGGGAGTCCTTGCACATCATGATTGTACGGGCCTACTGTACAGTATTCAGTCGGTATTCCACCAGGAATATCTGACGAGAGATACACGTGATCAGATTCACATAAGCGACGGCATAGCGAAATTCAAACGTCAGCATGAATTGCTTCAGCAAATTATCACCCTCCTAGGCCGGTGACTTTAAATAATACGACTCCCCAAACTCTGGAGCACATGTGCAAACCAATCGTGCAAAAATACTTTCCATCTATTGCACAAGACTTTCTTGAAATGACAGTGCAGATATTGAAAACAGAGCGACGAAGGGTTAATAGGACTTAAATGTCAAATTCCTGTGGTTTTCAAACTGCTTCTGACTGCAAGGACACTTAGGGTGTTGCAAAAATAAATCTGGTTCAGTAAAAGGTGTCGTGAATTATTTTAATAGGTTAGAATGCTTCAATCTGAGTTATGGACATTACATCTTATTAGTGTCATATAAATACATATTTATTTATTTAAGCTCTTGAAACTAAATTTCTATTAAATAAATATGTATTTTGTATGAGACTAATTAGATGTGTTGTCTATAACTAAGATTGAAGCATGAACATACGAGTAATGAACGTGTGGAATTTACTAAGACTAATCCACCAATGAAGTTATCTCAGATATGTGTAGAATGTGCCAAATAGTAATTATATTGTGTTCGCGCACCAACATCACACGACAGAGCTTCCCACTATCGCACCTTGGGATCAGTCAGCAAGGACAATGTGGTAAGGAAAAGAGGTACTTTTGGGGGAGATGCCGGCTATATTGGGGCATACCAGGTGTATAGTTCAACGCAATTGGAGTTAATTTCATGAGTGAAATAGTTCAAATAAATAATCACATGTTAATTGCAAATTACCTACACATTTCCAGTGCATTTGTGGCATTACCTCTGATAATCATTAAGAATCAATCAATGAAGAAGGACCACTGCATTATCTACGAAGAAAAGCAAGTAGATTTGCTGCACTTATATCCTCAAAGTGCTGACCAGAACTGCGACGCACATCTTGGGATCAATTGGGCGTCGAGAGTGCAAGGACAATTCGCTAAACAAGCCAGGAGCTATTGTTCATCGTGCTTCAGGAAGAATTCAAAATATCTTCTTTTGAGATACGTAAATGAATTAATTGTAGCAAAGAAGTAACTTAAATGCTATTAATTACTTGCCTAGCGCCTTTGGAATACATAGCAATAGGTGTCCGATGTGTTTTGGTCACATAGTGTATTTATAGAAGTCCGTCTGTCGCACATTTTTGGCGGCAAAATATAAATTTTTTATCTGTCCTCGCTTCTCTTCTCTAGTCTGGATTCTAAGCATTCTCTTTTGTAACGTATGAATCTCGTAATATCGTATTCAAAAGAACTCTCGAAGAATTTCACGAATTCAGACTGGTGTCGTGTTAAACATAATCGGAATTGTTGATTAAAAACAAATTATTCGATGTCTTTAAATTTGTGGTCAATATCAATAACTCATGTATATTTACTAGTAGTTTTTGATAATATGTACCTTGTATCCGTTACCCATTATAGTTGGATATTTGTTCTGCAGTTCTTCTTTAACTCCACTCAGTGTTCCACTTCCAAGTCTCAATTCAAGAAGGGACATAACAGTGGCCACCATTGTCGGAGCCATAGTAGCCTGGTCCACCACCATTTTCACGAGGCCGCGCTGTACCGGGGGCCAATGAAAAGGCACTTTCGAATTCAGGAAACGAAACCATGTTGACTGTATTGGTCCCTACGAACAAGCAGAACATATTATTTAAAGTTCATTTTTTACGAAGCTGTAAGGATAAAAATATTTTTATAACCTTTGAAGTGTTTTGGGTTAAAATTAGGAAGTATGTGTTACTTATCTCTTTGTTTATAATTAGTATGGAAATCCCAATATTGAATTATATTCGGATTGAATGTATGTTAAATTATTTATGAAATATTGTTGAAAAATAAAGCACATGTAACAAATTTCTCAACATTTAAATATCCATTATTATTTATTAATCTGAAGCATTTAAAAACTGTTCTTTTTTAGAAAACATCAATTTAAACTGAACATTTTAAAAACTTAACTTATGGAGTGAAGTTTAAGGCAAATGTTTTCAGTATTAAATAAAATTATAATTATGTACTCCTATTATAACCTCAATACTAACCACAAAAAAAGTACCCAATCCAGCAAATGTGGCAAGACGTCTTGTATCCAAAACGTCTTTCTTTTCTACAAATTTCTGCGCAATAAAATCTCCTGTTCCCATGACAGCTCCAGCTTGTAGACAATTATAGATGATATAGTTTTGTTTTAACCATTTCAGAAGTTCCATTTTCTCTGAATCAAATGTACTCCTGAAACTTTATCATTCCAACGCTAAAATAAAAATTAAGAAAGATTAAAGAAAATACTCACCACGAAGCATATATTTTTCATGTTGGATCTCCATGCATCTTACAATCTCTTCTGTTTATCAGCATCGTGTTTTCATGAAGTTTATTCATAATTATGCATTTTTTTATATTATTCCTTAAGGACCGCCTGGAAGATTAATTTCAAGTTTGTAACCGAGTCATTGAGCATTTGATATTATTTTCTCATATAATACCTTCATTGGAAACTGAAGAAACACGAAAGTAGTGAACCTTCTGGAGCCTGTTGTTACAAAAAAAAATTAAATGGAACAATCATCCCTGAATATAAAGCATTATGCTCATTTATGTTTGTTCTCGTTTGTTCTAATTTTATATTACTTTAAACGAACACATTCGCTCAGCAAATTCATCAGTCCCAGACTGCACATAATACTGTTGGAAGAGTTTAGACAGAAGTGATCCATATTGTCTTTAGAGCAAGTGGATTTGTAACTATGCATATCTATAACTCTTTGGGCTCAATGAGAACTGGTAACTTTGTACAAGTTTCTGTCACTCGTATGCTTACCAAAATACTAAAATATTCACTTTATTGATAATTTTCTCGATGATTGGCGTAAGAAGCAATTGTCATGTAATCAGAATCTCTTATGATAGTCTCAAAAGTTTTCAATAACGCTTTGTGGTAACTTATGTTTTGATACTACCACGGAAATGTTCGATTTCCAAAGAAGAAGAATTGTTATGCGCGCACGTTTATTTGAGCCTTCACTGCGAGAGGAGTAGCGAGTTTGGTTATTTTTAGGAATTTTGTATCAAATCTGTAGTTCATTTATTGATGCAAAATAGTTTCTATTACGCAAGAATGAACATTTCTGGTAATAAGATTTTCTCTCCAATGCTCCTTGCTATAATTTATTCTTAATTCAACTAATGTTGGCAAAGGAGTGAGGGCAGGTATTCCGAAACTCAAGAAAACGCGCGTGTATATTATTCTTGCTTCTTCCTCAAATTTATTTATTCACGTCGAACACTTTTTTAAATTATAATTTTACAAAGCGTAAGTGCAGGAATAGAGTTTTAGTGTTACGTTTCTCAAACCTTTCAAATGAAGAAAGGACAAAATTCATTGACATACGGTGGAGATAAGAGTTTTTAAATTAGTGTATGGAGAGCAATTATTGAGCTGTTCGTTTGTAATGACAAAAAATTTAGTCCAAGTAATGAATAGTTATTTGAATAAAATCGTTTAACATACTCCTTTGAATTTTCAGAAGATCGAACATTTACGATACGAGTGGTAAAAGCGACATTTTATTTTGCGACTAGTAAAGGTTGCGTCATGATTCCGGTAAATCGAGTGGCGCAATCCTACGAGAAAATAAAATCACTTCTATCACGTCTGTAATACACTATATTTTATTTATTATTTATACTATATTATACTACTATTTAATATACTAGATTTAAGCGTTACTGACTTCCAATTTATTTTATCCAAGTATATCATAGTAACTGATGCAGTCAGATGACATTTTATTTTCTTTATTGCATTGAGTTTTATTTGAACATTTGAGCATCGTCTCACATTTAGAACTGGCGTTAAAAATTAACCTTTCGGCACGCTATGAATGCCCTGAAAGAACCACTTTTACTTGTGGCTGTTTAAAAACATTACAGAGCAAAAGAAGAAACTTTCTTAATTATCGTACTATAGTAAATGTTTTCTAAATTGAAAGTACTAACCTCAGTGTGTCTAATTTAGGCAATTTGAAATAAATCATACTCAAAATTATTATAATGAACAAATATCAAGTTCTACAAAACTATGACCAGGAAAGTTATGTGGCAGAAAATTTGAAACGGTTTCATCGAATGAACCTGACGAAATGAAATTTAAAGCAGCAGAAATATTTTTTTATCCGTCACAGGCTGGAGAGACGATTCTCACTTTCACTTAACAGTGAAAATCGTACCTATTCCATCTTGATATGTGTATTTTCCTCTATTACCAGAAATTTAAAGAAAAAACTCGAAAATTTTGAAAATATCTGAGAGGCTTAATGTACAATGCACATAAATTCCATAATTTAAAGAATTGTTTTCAAACTCACAGAGTTTCGGGACGGGCCAGTTCGACCTGGGAGTATTCATTTAGGAAACTATCCTACGAATAGTATCGGCGCTAGTGTTGTAACAGACGGACCGACGGACGGACGGTTCGACGTTAATCAATTTTTACGCATCAATAATCCACAAATCGTGAATATTAACTTCGCAATGTGTTAGATGAAGTAATTTACTACGTATTGGAACAATATTTATCAACATTTTCTGTAGAAGTGCTCCATAAAAGGGCTTTTCTGGCGAAAAATCACCGTTATTTACTGCAGCATTATATAACTTCGTACGTAGTACGTATACGAGAAGTAAAAATATGGTAGCTTACTTTTCATAAAAGTCAGAAAATGTCAGTCATCATCATTATGATCACATTATTCAAAGCTGAAAGACTATGTGTACGATGTAGATATGTCAATGTGAGAATTAACATATGTCCCGTATTTGATCGGACCTGTTGAGGAACCCCAGCTTGATCACGTGCTCGAGGATCCCCCACTTGTTCCACTTGTCGAGTATCCCCGCACTTTCCACTTGCTCGTATCCCCATTGTTCGACTTGCGGTAGACGATCCCCATCTTGTTCGACTTGCTCGACGATCCCCCCACTTTGTTCGGAACTTGTTCGACGCTCACTCGTCTCACCACTTTGTTCGTACTGCTCGACGATCCCACTTGTTCGACTTGCTTTCGGCGATCCCCACTTGTTCGACTGCCTCGACGATCCCCCACTTGTTCGACTTGCTCGACGATCCCCCCACTTGTTCGGACTTGCTCGCTGATCCCCCACTTGTTTCGAACTTGCTCCGACGATCGCCCCAACTTGTTCGACTTGCTCGACGATCCCCACTTGTTCGACTTGCTCGAGCGATCCCACTTGTTCGACTTGCTCGACGATCCCCACTTGTTCGATCTTGCTGCGACGATCCCCCCAACTTGTTCGGACTTGCTCGACGATCCCCCACTTGTTCGACTTGCTCGACGATCCCCCACTGTTCGACTTGCTGCGACGATCCCCACTTGTTCGAACTTGCTTCGACGATCCCCCATTTTCGACTTCTCAAGAATCCCCTCTTGTTCGACTTGCTCACAGGATCCCCCTTGTTCGACTTGCTCAAGGATCCGCCCTCTTGTTCGACTTGCTCAAGGATCCCTCTTGTTGACTTGCTCAAGGATCCCCCTCTTTTCGACTTGCTCAAGGATCCCCCTCTTGTTCGAACTTGCTCAAGGATCCCCCTCTTGTTCGACTTGCTCAAGGATCCCCCTCTTGTTCGAACTTGCTCAGGATCCCCCTCTTGTTCGACTTGCTCAAGGATCCCCCTCTTTTGTTGCGACTTTGCTCCAAGGATCCCCCTCTTGTTCGACTTGCTCAAGGATCCCCTCTTGGTTCGACTTGCTAAGGATCCCCTCTTGTTCGACTTGCTCCAGAGATCCCCCTCTTGTTCGACTTGCCTCAAGGGATCCCCCTCTTGTTCGATTGCTCAGGATCCCCCTCTTGTTGACTTGCGTCAGGATCCGCCCCTTTGTTCGACTTGCTCAGGATCCCCCTTGTTCGACTTGCTCAAGGATCCCCCTCTTGTTCCGACTTGCTCAAGGATCCCCCCTTGTTCGACTTGCTCAAGATCCCCCACTTGTTCGACTTGCTCAAGGATCCCCTCACTTGTGTCGCTTGCTCAAGGATCCCCCTTGTTCGACTTGCTCAAGGATCCCACGTTGATCGCTGCCCCTTTTCGACTTGTACAAGGATTCCCCCACTTGTTCGACTTGCTAAGGATCCCCACTTGTTCGACTTGCTCAGGATCCCCCACTTGTTCGACTTGCTCAAGGGTCCCCCAGTTTTATGACTTGCTCAAGGATCCCCACTTGTTCGACTTGCTCAAGATCCCCCACTTGTTCAGACTTGCTCAAGGATCCCCAACTTGTTAGACTTGCTCCAAGGGATCCCCCACTTGTTAGACTTGCTCAAGGATCCCCCACTTGTTAGACTTGCTCAAGGATCCCAACTTGTTAGACTTGCTCAAGGATCCCCCACTTGTTTAGAAGACTTTGCTCAAGGATCCCCCCACTTGTTAGACTTGTCAAGGAATCCACTGTGTAGGATTGCTCAGATCCCCCAACTTATGTTACGACTTGCTCTGGCAAGGATCCCCCACTTGTTAGACTTGCTCGTGTCTTGCCAATGGATCCCCACTTGTTAGACTTGTTCAAGGGATCCCCTTTCCACTTGGTTAGAACTTGCTCAAGGATCTCCCACTTGTTAGACTTGCTCAAGGATCCCACTTTGTTTAGACTTGCTCAAGGATTCCCCCACTTGTTCGACTTGCTCAAGGATCCCCCACTTGTTCGACTTGCTCAAGGATCCCCACTTGTTCGACTTTGCTCAGGATCGCCATCTTTCACTTGCAAGGATCCCCACTTTTTCGACTTGCCTCAAGGATCCCCCACTTGTTCGACTTGGCTCAAGGATCCCGCCACTGTTTCGACTTGCTTCAAGGATCCCCCACTGTTCGACTTGCTCAAGGATCCCCACTTGTTCGCTTGCTCAAAGGATCCCGACTTTGTTCGACTTTGCTGCAAGGATTCCCACTTGTTCGACTTGCTCAAGGATCCCACTCTTGTTCGACTTGGCTCAAGGATCCCCCTTTGTTCGACTTGCTCAAGGATCCCCCTCTTGTTCGACTTGCTCAAGGGATCCCCTATTGTTCGACTTGCTCAAGCTCCCCCTTTGTTCGACTTGCTTCAAGGAATCCCCCTCTTTGTTACGATCTTGCCAAGGATCCCACCTCTGTTCGTACTGCTCAAGGTCCCCCTCTTGTTCGACCTGCTCCGGATCCCCCTCTTGTTCGACTGCTTCAAAGGATTCCCCCCTTGTTCGCCTTGCTCAAGGATCCCTCCTTGCTTGTTTCGACGTTGCTCAAAGGAACTCCGCCCTCTTGTTCGACTTGCTCTCAAGGATCCCCCTCTGTTCGATCTTGCTCAAGAGATCCCCCTCGTCTGTTCGACTTGCTTCAAGGATGTCCCCTCTTGTTCGACTTGCTCAAGGAGTCCCCCTCTTGTTCGAACTTGCTCAACGGATCCCCCGTGCTATGCATTGCTCCCGTACTTGCTCAAGGATCCCCCCTCTTGTTCGAAGACTCAATGGATCCCCTCTTGTCGCTTGCTCAAGGATCCCCCTCTTTGTTCGACTTGCTCAAGGATCCCCCTCTTGTTCGACTTGGCTTCACGATCCCTTCTTTGTCGACTTGCTCAAGGATTCCGCTTTGTTCGAACTTGCTCAAGGATCCCCCTCTTGTTCGACTTGCTGCAAGGATCCCCTCTTGTTTCGGACTGTGCCTACAAGCGGATCCCCTGCCTTGTTTCGACTTGCTCAAGGATCCCCTCTTGTGTTCGACTTGCCTCCAGAGGATCCCCCTCTCTGTTCGATCTTGCTTCAAGGCATCCCCCTCTGTCGACTTGCTCTAGATCCCCCTCTTGTTCGACTTGCTCAAGGATCCCCCTCTTTGTTCGCTTCTAGGACCTTTGTTCGACTGCTCAAGGATCCCCCTCTTGTTCGACTTGCTCAAGGATCCCACTCTTTGTTCGACTTGCTGCAAAGGATATCCCCCTCTTGTTCGGACTTGCTCAAGGATCCCCCTCTTGTTTCGACTTGCTCAGGATCCCCTCTTGTTTCGACTTGCTCAAGGATCCCGCCTCTTGTTTCGACTTGCCTCAAGGATCCCCTCTTGTCGAACTTGCTCAAGGATCCCCCTCTTGTTCGACTTGCTCAAAGGAATCCCCCTCTTGTTCGACTTGCTCAAGGATCCCTCTTGTTCGATCTTGCTCAGCGATCCCCTCTTGTTCGACTTGCCTCAACGGATGCCCCCCTCTTTTTTCTGTTTTATTTAATACTAAATCGGGTAAGTTGTCCGATGAAGTCTTTAGCGCAACGTAAAGAACTCCACAATACTGTTATTGGGGCCACCCTTTTTTAAAAAGTGTATAGCATACACAAGTAGTGTTAGTGCCTTATTGAATAAAAATATTCACACAAATTGATATTATATCAATTCTATGATTTCAATCTATGATTTTAATTAAATCAATGTTTCTAACAATAATTCTAAAATTATCAATGTTCCGGCCTCTGGGTCCGAACGGTACGCCACTGGTCGCAAATCTGGGTGTTACCTGCATGTCACACGGGGAGTTGTGCTTGTTTGATACGAATCAATGCTATTGGCGTGATCCTCGGGTGGCCGCGTTTATTGTAAGTGTGACGTGTTTGAATAGTTTAAGAAAAACAGCAATTAAATCTGTTTCTTCTGGTAGGAATATTACAAGAAGAACAATCCACTCAATCTCAAAACATCTCAAATCTGGTAAAAGAGGGGGATGAGGGCACTAAAATGACGAACATTCTTTTGCACCCAAACCAGCATTATCTGGACTTGTAACGAAGTAGTCAAAAATGGCACTGAATGTACGTTTATTGCGAATTTTGAAGGTGATTTAACTACAAGTTTACTACTGCTTGTATTACGGAAAGGCGCCTCGAAGTCTTCCCTGCCGGAGCTTTTCCGGTCAGAGATCGGAGAGCAACCGGAACTGTAAGAAAAGTTTCTGATGTAAACCATATTAGAATAGATTTTCTCTAAGAGACAATGCAGTCTTTGTTACCAACACACAAGAATCTTGTGCCATAATGCCAGAGTAGCACTTCATTTTCAGTGTTTGTCCAAATATCATAAGTACAAATTATTGTAACAAAAATATTTATTTTCTACTTTAAACTTCACTTTCAAGTTATTTCTTATTTGGCCTGTGTTAAAAATAACCACTAAAATTAAATTTCATTTGATGCGTAGAGGCACCACATATTTGTACATCACTTTGTACATTTTATTGTCACTCAGTTGTCACTACAGTTGACCCTCATAAAACAAAAACTATGGTAATTGGATTTAAATTAACAAACATATTCAAAAAGTTAAGGGTATGGATAAGTAATTATTCAGAGATGGCAAGGCCAAAATCGCACCAATATTAACACATGGATATGCCGAGTTAAATAATGGGTGAGGAAGGACAAGAAAGAGTAATGAAAGATCGCGCGCCAGTCCGTGGGACCCATTTCTTAGGATACATCTCCGGTATTTCGCCTGTGTTTGATCGAAAAAACCACGGAAAACTACCGATCAGTAAGCAACGGCCGCTAGAAAACTCCTCAAGGTAGCCAGAATTCGACAGAACAAATTCGACCTAGCAGTCAAGCTGGTGTCGAAATCCTGTCACCGTCTGGACTCGAACCTACGATCACCGATCAGTCCACTGAAGTGACATCAGGTAAAACTGTGAACCATATCTTCGCGGTCTTTTCCCTTCCTCTCCTTGATCTTTACTGAATGTGTTTTAATATAATTGAGTGGAAAGGAACAACTGCATTATTAATTCTTAATATACTTATTTATACTATGCTATGCTATGGCTATGCTAATGCCTATGCTATGCTAAATGCTATGCTATGCTATGCTATGCTATGCTATGCTATGGCTATGTTCTTTATGGCTATGCTATGTCTCTATGGCTATGCTATGCTATGCTAATGCTATGCTAATGCTATGGCCTATGCTATGCTATGCTGATGCTAATGCTATGGCCTATGCCTATGCTTATGCTATGCTATGCTATGCTATGCTATCGCTATGCTATGGCTTGCTATTGCTATGCTAATGCTAATGCTATGCTATGCTTATGGCTATGGCTATGCTTATGCTATGCTATGGCTAGTGGCTATGGCTGCTATGCTATTTGCTATGGCTATGCTATGCTATGGCTATTGGCTGGATTGCTATGGCTCTGCATGCTATGGCTTAGTGCTATGACTATGCTTATGCTAATGCTTGCTATGCTATGCTATGCTATGCTATGCTATTCTTGCTATTGCTATGCTTATGGGCTATGCTATGCTATGCGTATGCTGGGATTGCTATGCTATGGCTATGCTATGTATGCTATGCTATGCCTATGCTATCTATGCTAGGTGCCTATGCTATGCTATGCTATGCTATGCTATGCTATGCTATGCTATGCTATGCTATGCTTATGCTATGCTTATGGATGCTATTGCTATGCTATGCTAATGGCTATGCTATGCTATGCTATGCTATGCATCATGCTATTGCTATGCTATGCGTGAGGCCTATGCTATGGCTATTGCTATTGGCTATGCTATGCTATGCTATGCTTATGCTCTGCTCTGCTATGCTATGGCTATTGCATGCTATGCTATGCTATGCTAGTGCTATGCTATGCTATGCTAATGCTAATGCTATGCTGTGCTATTGCTATGCTATGCTATGCATGCTATGCTATGCTATAGCTATGGGGCTATGCTATGCTATGCTATGCTATGCTAGCTTCATGGCTATGTCTTATGCTATGCTGGTGCCTATGTCTATGCTATGCTATGCTATGCTATGCTAATGCTATTGCTATGCTATGCTATGCTTATGCTATGCTTATGCTATGGCTATGTATGCTAATGCCTAGTGCTATGCTATGCTATGCCTATGCTAATGGGCTATGCCTATGCTATGCTATTTGTTCGTATGCTTGCTATGCCTGATGCTAGTGCTATTGCTATGCTATGCTATGCTATGCTATGGCTATGCTATGCTATGCTATGCTCTATGTTATGCTAGTGCTATGGGCTACTGCTATGCTAAGATGCTATGCTATGCTATGCTATGCTATGCTATGCTATGCTGATGCTATGCTATGGCTATGGCTATGCTATGCGCTAAGGGCATGCTATGCTATGCTATGCTATGCTAATGGCTCATGGCTATGGGCTAATGCTATGCTATGGGTATGGCTATGCTATGCTATGCTATGCTTTGCTATGCTATGCTTGCTTATGGCTATGCTATTGCTGTGCCTATGCTATGCTATGCTATGCTATGCTATGTCTTATGCTATGCTTATGCTATGCTATGCTAATGCTAGCTACTGCTATGCTATGCTATGCTAGCGGTATGCTATGCTATGGCTTATGCTATGCTATGCTATGGCTATGCTATGCTATGCTATGCTAATGCTTATGCTATGCTATGCTATGCTATGCTATGCTAGTGGCTTTTATGGCTATGGCTATGCTATGGTATGCATGCTATGGCTTGCTATGCTATGCCTATGCTTATGTATGTTCGTATGCCTGGATGTTGCTATGCTATGCTATACTATACATAGCTATAGGCTATACTATAACTATACCTATACGGCTATACTATATATACTATACTATACTATACCTATACTATATATACCTAATATATACTATACTATACTATAACTATAGCTATACTTATATTATATTACATGCTTAAACTACTTGAAGGGTGGTAGTGAGTAACAGAGAGTTTTAGATGTTATTGTCGCGCATATTACAGGTGGATAAAATACATTTTTAACACTTTGTGGCATGATAAAAGACGTAACTGTAGCAGACATATTATGACGATTAAGAGAGCCTTTTTAATTATCTGGATAAAGACATAATAATTTGCTGAATTATTAACATACAACATGTATTTTTTGTGTTTTTTTTCTTCTTTCTTTTTGTCTTTTTTCTTTCTTTTCTTCTTTCTTCTTTTCTTTTTTATTTCCTCTTTTCTTTTATCCTTTTTCCTTTTAATTTATTTTGTTTCTTTCTTTCAGTTGCACTGCGGATGTTGTGTATCAGCGATTGTCTAGAGTTTTCGTCTGAGAGTTTTTTTTCTTGCGGATGAGGGTCTTGCGCCCGGCGGAGCTTTCACTGGGCAAACCGCGGTTCGCGTTAACCGCCGAGGATCGCAGGGTCCCCCCAGACAGGGCGGGGCTTGTGGTTGTGCTGCGCGTGCCGGTTCGCCGTCGCTTGGGGCAACGGGCTGGGCGAGCGGGCACGAGGGCGGCGCGCTCGACGCGCAGCCCGCCAACGGCCACCATGGCCGCCAGCTGCCGACGGGAGGGCCCTCCTGGTGTGGTGCAGTGATCAGTGGTGGGCATGCGCAAGCGCCGCGGCAGAACCCGCTCGCGTCTGGTGCGAGGCCGCCGCGCGCCGAAAGTGTGGCGCTTCACACGCGTCGCCGTGCAGACGCGCCTCGCCGCGCCACGCCCGGGTGAGCACGCACGCTCCTGTCCTCGGAACTGGGCTGCTAGCTCCGTGAAAGCGGGAGAGGAGCGATGTAAAATAGAAGAGGATGGTAAGAGGTGATGTGAGCGTGTGTAAATAACCCTCGATTCAGAGAAGGAATCGTGTGTAAAAGAAAAATAATTAAGTGTAATATATCTGTAAATAGACGCAAGTAGATTTTAGTGTATGCATTGTTAGACGAATAAACCTTCTTTGTTTAAATATTGTGTTGGGTTTTTAATTCACCACGGAGAAAAGTTGGCGAGGGATAGATTCGTGCCGTAGGCTGGGTGCAGTCGCCTTTATATTCCAAACAAGCCAGTTTAAGGTTTGGCTTTGAAATGCAAAAAAATTATTAGTACTAGTTTATATTGATGCATAGATCAGCGTGTTATATAACTAAATATATAAAATGGGCAAACACAGGTGTGGGCCTGCCTAGCGCACATTCTGACGCATACGACTGTCCCAGTAAAACGAGTACCATTTTCTCGGCGAGATAGAATAGTCCATAGAAAGGTGCCCGGTTGCCGCCTCCTCTCGCTAGCATATGTTCCGTGAAAAGTAGCATAATGCCAAACGGTTCAGAGTGTCTGTTTGTCGGTGAAGCTAGCTTTTCCTCCTTTCTGGAGTCATAGGACACTCTGTTTTTATCAATTTAATTCTGAAATGCGAGATATAAAAACCAGAAACGCAAAAAATCAACCAATATACACATTTCGACTGCTTTTTTATTACTAGATTTATTTTTCTTTCTGAACAAATATATTAATTTCTTTTTTAAATAATAAACAATTTACATGCTTCTGGAGTATGCTTCTGGAACGCAAATTTTTGCTTAGAAAGCATTTTTTCAAATCAACTTTTGATCTATTATTGCGGCTCAAGGCATTATTTCTGGTAATCTTGATTTTTCAGAATTATTCCACTAGGACCTGCATTTCGAATGTAAAATTTGGCTAATCTGGTTATACTGAGATGAATCATTTCTCACCATCTCAATTCGGAAAAATGTAAAATACACATAGACAAATAAACCACGGATGGGAGATAAAATGGCTGTTGTCAACAAAATGAATAAAGAAACGTGATAAATGCCACTAGGAAGTTATAAAATAGAGAAATATTTTTGTCCAAATTGGAACACGTTTTAATTAATTGCGGTGTAAAAGATGTGAAAGTGAAGAATTAAATACCTAAAGGATCATAAACAATGCATTTAGGGACGCTTCAGACAAAGCCAGTTAAAATGAAAAGCTGGGTAATCTGCGCAGGGTGACGATCGAGGAGCACTTTTGCGAATCACCTGCACAGAGGAGGGGGTAATTGAATTCCCAACTTTTTGGTGGTAGAGAAAAGAAGGGAAGAAACTTTCGAGCAAGAGAGTTGTGTCAGAGCGTAGATTTGTGAATTATGATATTATTATTTAAAAGAATGAATAGAGACTCGTATGGACTCATTTTTAGAAACTAGAGTCGAACAGTTCTGAAACGCCTAGCTAAATTAATAAACGGAGTTATTTTTTGGCGAGATTAGAAATGTTTGTGCAGAATTTGGAAAACTGGACATGAATTGGAAATATGATACGGATTGTTTTAAAAATGTTATTTGTTTAATTGCATTTTTATTTAAATTTTATTTTATTTAAAGAGACGACCAAGTTTAGTTCTATTGCAAAATTTATTGTTGTAGAAATTTCGAGAGCAAGTATGTGTGTGATATGAACTGTAAAAATACAAAAATTGAATAATTACGAAATTCATGAAAAATGTGAATGTTATTATTTTAGAAAAAAAGTAAAAGTACAATATTTCTGATATTCTTTTACAAGATATCCACACCCTGAGTGTTTGTAGGGTAGACGTCTAGCAACCCACTCTTTTAAATGTTCCTAGATCAAGTAAATAGACCTTTCCATACAGAATTTCATTCGTAATTAATGAAAGAACAGAACTAGTCAGGGGACATTTAAGTTAACAACATTAAAAAAATTTAATACAGGTGAAAAAATGTAAGGGATAGTAAAAATCTCCATACATATACACTATCACCCAAATGTATCATCAAATATCCACCAAATATATTAAAAATATCACCTAACTAATATGGAAACAATATTATACGAATGTTATCTTGTGATTATTACGCGATCATAATCTGAAATTAATTTTTGTAACTAATTCAAATAGAAATGAACTTAGTGGAAAGTATTATCACATCTTTACCTCTTTCATTAAAAACGCAACAGGCATACTACTTGTGTTACCAATAAAATAGAGCCCTTCAGAACGTAATGTATCACTATAGTTCTGATATGATGGCCTAGAAGTCAAAATTAAAAAATTGGAAGACGGATTATTGAGTATAAACTTTTGAAATTTACTTTCAAAAATTATGATACCAATAATTAAAAAGGCAATTTTTTCGTGAAAGCTTTCATACATTTTGTACACACGTCTCTGAATATTTCAACACGTTAATTTATCAACATGATTGTTTGAAAAAAAGTAATTAACGAACGCCGAAGTGCGTTCAACCCCAACCAAACAAGCGGTTGAGAATAAAATAAAAATGTATAAACAAGGTGGGAAATCAGAGATTAAAAAAATTAACTTTTTTAATTAATGAGATCCATCGGACGATTACATTCAAAACAAAAAGTGGATCATTAGTAACTTCCTCCTCCTTAATTTCTGATAAAGAGAAGGAAACAAATGACACGGATGGGCGTGTCGTATATTTAGGATAAGTGGCATAGTGATATAAAAATTCCCCACCACTTCACCATTTAACTAACACTTCCGCAATGAAAGTAGACACGCATTCCATTACCCCAGTCATAATTTTAAGGTTAGTTTTAGCTACAGCCCAACATTACCTTAAACAAACTCGACATCCGCCCTTACTTTAGCATAATCTTATCACTTGAAAGTCCTGCTTATTGAAACATTTCATTTCTGCTAATGCGAATACGAATAACGTAAAATAAACGGCGCAACGTACCAAAGTGGCCTGGAGTCTTCCTTCGCGAGCCGACGAACGCTAGCATGACGTAACTCGTGCGCTCCGCGCGGGGTCACGCTCTTGACTAGACTACGGGTCACTGGGTCACTGTAGCGGATACGCCGGCACTCGACTCCGTTCACAGAAGACCCGTTCACCTCGATATCGAAGCACAGCGCCTCCTCTTTCTCCTTGATACCCGCTCGGAGAATTCTCCCTGGAACAGTAATGAAAGTGGGACTGCGGGTGTCCTGAGTGTTGAAGCAAAACATTTGAATATTTTTTTTTTTTTTGTAAATCTCTCCTTTTGATGGTTTGTAATTATTCATCGTATTGAGCAAAGAAACAATATTTATCTTTGGCTTAACCATAATTTTCATACAATACTCATCTAACTGTTCTTGAATTATACTTGAATTTTGAACATCACTCAAATATTTTTTACGTGATAAATTTGAAGAAAACTGGTGGCCAATAATATGTTTGTTGAAATATCAGCAAAATACGGAAAAAATGTAATATAGCACATACTAATATGTAACAAATATGAGGATTTTGTGTTAGGAGAAAATGATTTTCATGCATTTCTGACTTCTGTGAAAAATGGAATATAATACTGGATTCAAATTTCTAAGACAAAAGGTTCTCTTTTTGAAAAATATTTAATTGTTTATAAATGTTTCGAACGATTTGTATTTGAATTACCAGACAACAAATAATTCCTTCATTATATCTTGTCCTTAAATAGGATTGCTTTACGAAATTGTCAAGTAGAATATTTGAATGTGCATTTTACATATTGTGTGACATGTATTGTTGACATTTCACTGTATCATTTGAAAGTAAACTGTTTTGGTGTTACATGCAAATGGCAATTCCGGAATTTTAAGATGATTGGGGAAGAAAAATTGATTCGAAATCGGCAACTCTAGTGACATTACAATTTTAATTTCTTGATTACAAAAAATTTAAAGTTCTAAAAGGTTAGAAACCCAGCTTTAAGAAGTTTATTTTGCGTGTTTATGAGTAAAGGAAATTTTAATTTCTAATAAAAATGTGAAAAAATCTAAGGAAATTGTAGTACTTTAAGAGATTTGAAATATGAATTAAGTGATTTTTAACCTCGTGATAGAAAATATAAAATCAACATTTAAAAAAATGCGTTTCATTTAAATATACCTACATCCTAATTATAAAAACGAAAAGTACCTATATTTACATTGTTAAATTTTTGTTACTTGAACTAACGTCTTGATTTTTTTTCAGATGAAATTACTAGCAGTTGTGGCAATGGCTGTGCTGGCTATATTGATTGTCCTATTAAAAAGTAAGTTAATGCCATTTGTTAAGTGCTGTTAATTGAGCAAAACACATTGACTAACAGAATAGTCAACGACAATTTTAGTCATAATCTAATTTATCCATTTCACTGCCGCTCTTCTGTAAACTCCTCTCTCATTTTCTTTTTATTTCTGACATATGGTTATGGGCGCATGTCTTCATTTGAGAAATGTCTGTAATTTACTTTTGTTTGGAATTCTTAATGAGTGAATTAGTGAAAGATTGGCATCACCACGCAAGAAAACTTGCGTTCCGTATCCCTATCCCGCCCTCCCATCTCGCCCTACATCCGCAAGAAAAGACAATACCTTAGCGAAACATTTTATGGCATAAAGCTTTATGAACATAACTTTCACTTTACCTAAAAAATTAAAATAAATTCAACATTATCGGACATCTCACGTGAGCGTATCCTTTCAGTTATCCGCTAATGCTTCCTGCTCACAGTTTTTTTCTAAAAATATTTAATTTTTATAAAGTTAAAGTGCTATTTGTCCTCCGCAGAGAAGTATGTTTCATTTTACTCATTTATAAATATTTGTTGCATGTCGTTGCCGAAAAAGGTATTTATATTGTAGAGATATTTCAAATGATGATAGGGAAGTCTCTTATTTATTATAACCAAGGTCTACATTTCGAACGAAAGTAATTTGCCATTATTTTATCTATGCCGAATTATGTCATTATTAGTCAATCGCTCACATGGCAACGAGGTAGACACCTCAACATCTGACCAAGTGATGTAAATGGTTTTAAAGAACACATTGACATTATATTCTTTCTAAAAACAAGTCAATGATTGAGAATAGTGATGGAATTTGAGGCAGGGTAAATGTGATGCAAAACGTGAAATTTATTATTATTATTATTATTATTATTATTATTATTATTATTATTATTATTATTATTATTATTATTATTATTTTATTTCTTTTATTTTCTCATTTCATTGGTACATTTAAATGGATTATTGTACAGATTTACAAAATCAAAGCACAATACATCTATTTTTAAAAGTATTCATAGCACATTATTTCCCATGAACTTCCGGACTATCCTTGTTGTTGAGATAATTACTGCTTTCTTCATAACTTTGTACAAGTCTTCATTCAAACCTAGCTGCTAGAGATTCCGTATCAGACACATAGGGATGACTCCGGTGCTTGAAACAATTGTGGGGACGATGTTGACTCCTTCCATATTCCACTGTTTATTAACGGGCTTAACAAGATTTGCATATTTACTCATCTTCTCAGTGTATTTACTTTCAATATTACCTGTATTTGGGATAGAAACATCAACAAGCATGGCATATCTCTCACACTTGTTAATCACCACCAAATCTGGCCTGTTGTGAATCATTGTCTGGTACGTTAAGATAGTTTAACCCCAATTCAAGCGCCACTCTTCGTTCTCCAGTACACTCACAGGTTGGTACTTAAAGTACGGTACCTTTTCTTCAGTCAGAAGACAAGATTTATGAGCCATCGCTTGATGTAAAATTTTTGCTACTCTACCATGTTGTTTATATTCAGTGCCTACCTGATGTGTACAACCTTATGTAACCTGTTGAATTGATTCAACAGTTGGATAACCATAACGACATGAATCGTTCTGCACATTACCATCTTTATTTAACACTACACTTCGTATAGTTACGTGTTGGGATACCTTGATCCTGAATAGCGAACATAAACCCTTCAG
>BOPP01000002.1:10240074-10259425 GCA_017312745.1 Gryllus bimaculatus | reverse complement strand
TTCCCTAGCGTAGTACCATTTCTCTTTGCTACCCCAAATAAACCCATTCTTGAAGACTACTACTTTCGATTGAGAGCTTACAGAAGAGTTTAAATATTCTAGAACGGTATAGTGAGACATGGGGACCAAAAGTAAATATTCAAAAAAAAACTCAAATATACTTGCGTATTATTTGATTTATTCAACATGGCGGCTACAGGCCATGAGCTGGAGGAAAAGGGGACACTGTCATCCAATCGGGAGCTTCGTTACGATTCGTTTTAAAGCTTGGAAAAAATTGGATGAAATGACCCCCTCTCCTTTCACCTCGAGACCTTAAGGCGTCACGTTGAATTAATCAAAGTGTATACGTTGGTATCAAAGCCTGTCTTCACGCTGGAATATCTCACTGCATTTCGCGTCTTTCTCGGTCGTGCCGCTAGACACATCACTCTGCTTGATACAGTCGCGATCATGCGGTATCTAGTGGCGCGACCAACAAAGATGCTCAATGCAGTGACATATTCCATCGTGAAGACAGGCCCTCACGCGTCACGTCGTAAAATACGTTAAAAACCATTGAGTTTCTTAACGTGGCGCCTCAAGATCATAAGCTGAAATGCGGGTGGACATGGTCATCCAATCGGTAATTTCAATGCTCAAAATTTGAATCGTAACGAAGCTTCCGATTACATGACGATGCTGTCCTCTTCGTCCGACTCGTGGCTTCGTAGCACCATCTTAAACAAATCGGAGTAAAGTTGGCTCAGTGCATCACGTCATGACATTGCACTGCCTCGGATCTCTAAGGTCCGAGACCCATCGGTGGCAGGATTTTCGACGCATGCTACATAGCTAGGTCCGATTCAACCGTTCTCTGGTGGACAATAGGCCGGCGGTTCTGATCGGTAGTTTTAAGTGGTTTCTTCGATTAACACCAGGCGAATGCCGGAGCAGTACCCAAGCAAACGGGCAGCGGACCGCGCGCGATCTTTCCTTTCTCTGCTTTGTCCTATCCTCACCCCTTACACACAAACACGTACACACACATGCACTACATTTCTACACATCGGGAGACTTACTACACATTACTACAGTCAGGAAGCTTAGAGCTTGTCCGGGCAGGGGCGGTGCCGCACTGATGGGGGATAACTGGTTGAAAAAGCGCAAGCCGACTGGTGGATCTCCGCAACATTCCGCGATAAACATGCACTGCACTTTTGGGACTAATGGCTTTAGCAGTTAACGCGCCCGGAAACACCAATCAATCAAACCGGAGAGAACGTTCATCATCGTCATCATTGAAAGTCGTCATCCGTTACGCTGCCTTTAGACAAACTGTTGCGGATTTGTTAGCGACCAATTCGCCCAGAGCGACTTTCTGGGACGTCAGGGTACGCGCACGTGGGACGTTGGTTCTCGACGCGTGAGGACCCGGCGCTGACTGTCAGCAGTTTGACTGGCTCTGTTATCAAATCGTGGCTGATACAACGAACGAGAGCCGAAAGTCACTAATAAACGCCTACCAGTAACCGAAACTCCTAGTAGTTTTGGGTCGCGCTGATTGCAAGCGTTGGCTCTCGTCGTTGGCCAACGTGTCGCCTCAGACGAGTTTCATGGTGTGTTCACAAGATTCAAGACGGATACAGAACTTTTTTGATATCAAAGGTGTTTGTGAGGTCCGCTAAAGGGGTTAATGAAACACATGACATGCGAACAGAAATGTGGAAACGTGCGGGGAAAAATGTCTGGGTTTCGTAAACAAATAAACATCTACAAAACCTCACAAGTTCTTTTAAATACTTTTAAAATGTCCTACGTTTATTTAAACATTAATGAAACAAAACCGCACATTTTCAAATGCATTTATCTATTTTTGTGAGGCAACACAATTGGATACACGAGTTTAAGACAAATATCTCTCATACTTGATGTATTGGACGGTCGTACAGTACATTACATTACCTTGTACAGTTATGTAAATCCAATTGAGTGACTTTATTGAGAGGGCTATCAAATCCTTATTTAGGAAAAATGTTGGTTTTGAAAACACAAAAGCGCTTTACAATTCGTTCTCGCAAGTTAATATCAGCCAGTATACGTTTGGTAAATATTCTATATTTTGAATTCAATATTCTAAAAACCATTTAGTAGCAATCTTATTATCTTGTGACACATTTTGATTAATTGATTTTAACAAAAAACAGAACATCTTCTTTGATGGAATTAATTTGCGATAATGCACAGGTCCGCACTCTGCGCTCTATCACAGTAGGGATGCGACATCCATATTGATGTTTCCAAAACGTCGATGTTTTAAACATTAATGTATTGACGTCGATGTTATTTTAACGTATTTGTGATCGATGTTTTTTTCTTTTCCAATCAATTGTTTCTTAATGAAAAATTCCTAGGATCACACAATACTGTAACAGTAAAATATGAAATACAACTGATGCTAACACTGTTTCAAACCAAAATAACGCTCTTAGTACGACTTTCATCTCTCTCGCCTGAGGTGACCTCTATGCCCTTATATTTCCTCTTTCTTTATATTTATTTCGCACCTTGAGATGTGGTCAACAAATACGCTCTGAGCGTAGAGAGTGCCCTTTGTCTTACCCTTATTTGGCGAATTGATGAACACGAACATTGTCAAATTAAATTTTAATGCACATGAATTTTATGTTAGAGGTTACTAAACCAGTCTAAAAACATCGATGGTTTTCAGTCGATGTATTTTTAACATGGATGTTTTGTTATATATGTCGCATTACTACACACAGTCCCAGTGGAAGTGAGCTACTCCAATTTGAACACAGTGGCACTTCAAGGTCAAGAGGTAGACGAAGAGCGTAACCCTGTCACCAAGAGTAACCCTGTCACCTAATCGAGATTTTCGTTACGACTCAAATTTTTAGTTTTTGATCTCCCAGATTCGATTACATCTTCCTCTCCTTCCAGCTCTTGACCTTTATGAGCCACTATGATTAAATTAGAGTATACGAAGCATCGCTAGATCTCGCCACGGTCAAATCAGTACGTTACGTGTCCGCCCTAGCAGCGCTAGTTATCTATAGCGCGTCCGAGGTTAAGAATGAAGTACAGGGCCTTATGGGGTTCTCCGATAAATACCCCCCCCCCAATTCTTAACATTTCAAAACTGTTTTAAATACTCATTAACATAATTTTTCATATCAATAATTACATTAGCAAAATTAGCATCGAATACATTATATATATACCACAAATCGTGGTGAATATCTTAAGAAATTATTATTTTTTGTAGGAAGGGAGACGTTCGGCTGTTGGATCACCCACAGCTGCGGTGCCACTTACTTCGGCTGCCGTATCATACTGTGCTCAAAAAGTTCGCGTTCCGGTTGTTTACCTGTCTTTAGTTGTTTTGTTTTCTAGATTTATGGTTTCTATCACGTTTTTGAAATTTAATTTCTTTTATTTGCAATCATAATTTAGAATGTATGATCCACTAACCGTAAAGCGCAAGAGTGGTAAAGTGCTCCATAGTTGGGAAAAACAAATAGTTATGTTTATAACTATTTAAGTGTAATTGTATTTTCGAACGGGATTCGTACTCAATGCCTATCAAGAGATGACAGTCAGCCCCAGGCGCGAGGCAGCTCGGTTTCCTATAAGTCAAATCAGTTTGTTCCCGTGGACCCAACTTATTTTTTAGTCAAAGGAATTATAAATATGTTATAACGGAAATGTAAAAACTGTTAAAACAGAAACAAGAGGCTTGGCCTTTTTGCAACTGCATGTAGTTGACTTGAATTTTGAATATTGTATTGAAATAGTGGTGCACTTTAAAAATTTACTTAATTTAATTTTAATTAATTTTTCTTCCGGATTTCTTAATGAGATTTCAAAGCACAAGGGTCGTGAAGAGCTTAACAGAAATGTTTTCAAGAACATCGAAGTCGCATAGGAATAGTTTTAGTTTTTAGGAAAGGGAAGAAAGTACGTTTTCATAAAATTGGAAAGGTTCAGACAAACTACTTTAGCCTACTAAACTAGCCTTCCACCCCATTGCGTGATTCGTCGTCACCATCAAGCTCGTAACTTGTAATTCTTGCAGTACAGCATAAAAGCTCCACGTTTGGCATCATTGTTACCATAAAAGACCTCAATTCATTCTTAACCTCAATCGCGCCATAGTAAGCGTCCGAGTGTCCTACGTGTTTGTACCAGAAGCGCTATGCGCATGCGCGCGTGTGCTGCAACTCTCAGAACCGTTCGTTAAGAGGAAGCGGGTGAGACGTGTCTGTACCGATGGGGTACGCGCTCAGTTCACTTCCCGTTGATTCGCCGATCCACATGTAACAGCCTTCTGCTGATTCGCAACGCTGAGGTCCACAGACTCATAGCAGCGACTTCTTACACAGCAGCCAGCGACCCATGAGTCCAAAGCGACACTTGGAACTGATTGTAGTTGGGGACGAAATGGAAAGATTACACAGACAGCAGACCCATTGACAGCACATTACTTCCTCTGTCAGTAGGTAGAACAAATTGCCCTACCTCGCGCAACCACTGGGGGGGGGGAGTGAATATTTTTGGACGAGGTTGGTAAACGTCTGAGTGATGAAACATTGACATTTCGGCGAAACTACATACATCTTACTCTTTTTGATGTAGCCACTTCTGGCGCAGACAATTAATCGCAAGTATACTACCACATATTTGTTTCTTGCCCGACTGTATCAACAATCCATTTTGCGTGATAATATACAAGATGTGAATCCCCCAAAACCAATGTTTCTCCTCGCGTAATCGGTGATATCATTAGTTTAACTATGAAATTTTCTGTTCAGGAGGTATCTTAGAAATTATTGCCTGCTGGATCGTCCGCCGGGGAGGCAGGCTATGAATTTAGGCGCTCTCTACGAGGAACAAAAAATATAACCAATAACCGAGGTAGTTATTGCGGAGACTTAAATCCCCAGGACGCAAATTGGAAGGGAATTGTTTGGCGGAGGGAAAGTCCAACAGCTAGTCAATCCGACTTGTCCTGGGACAGCCGATTAGAGCAGGTACAGTAGACTAGGCCGAACACGGCAGGATGCGATTCTCGGATATCTGCCCTAATTAAGTACCCGAAAGATTTATTCTTGTCGTGTTGACGTTCCTTTAGAAGGCATAAGTGACCATAAAGCCGTTTTAGTCGATTTAACAGTTAAATATTTCAAAGAAAAGTATTACCACCGGTATTTTACGTGAAGGAATAGCAAGAAAGCGAATGTACAGAGGTTTGTCAAAAATTACTTAAGAGAACGAATATGGCGAGTTTCGTGTAGAATAGAGGCAGGGAGGAATCGCATGAACATATTGGGTGGAGAGTTTTAAAATAATTTTAGAAAGAGTGCTTGAGCAGGATTTGTGTACCCAGTAAACCTTGTCAGAAAAGTTAACAGCGATCCCGAATATGTATAATGCAAAGAGTTAGGCGATTGAAAAGAAAAACGCAGAGAAGCACTTTAACAACAGACCCGCTAGGGTAGTGAAATCATTATGGCCTTAATTTCGAAATATACTTCAAAAGTATTTAGGGAAGGAAAAAGAAAAATGGCAGGAGCGATACTGTCATTGAAAACGCATATCTTGATGCCGGAGGGCAAGTAAATAATTTGGCTCGGTATTGTTCTTAAATAGTTCGAGAAGGGAAAGGGAAAGTAAAGACGAGATCCAGTTGTTCGTGGATTTAATATATTCGCCCATAACGGACCAGGGACAAAAGCGCAGAGCTTTTAACGCATATTTCAGCTCGGTTTTCAAGCAAAAATCTAACAGTATTCGATACCAACGCTCTGGTAGATAGTGTAGTTTTCATATTGATGTACAATACTTTGAGAAAGAATAAAATTGAGATGAGAGAGGAAAATCAGGAGTGCCTCCTGATTGGTATTTTCCACGGCACTCATTAAATTAGGCGGAGAGGCAGTTCTACCTTATTTAATGAGGTTGATCGTTCATGTATGCAATAAACAAACGCTGTGCGTACCAAAGATTGGAAGCTGGTCGCGTGCCTCGTCCGTGAGACCACTTTCTTAAAGTGGCTGACAAGACAATAATCTAGTAACTATACGGGCCGCTAAGCCCCTTACATGTCCAGTCAGATGTCCAAACCTTATGGAACATCTAATTTGCAGAGCAGATCAGGAAAGGAATGGCGCAGGGCGGGAGTGGCTTTGATCAAGGGTCAGCCTACAGGTTTCAGAAATGGTTTCTTCATGCGAAACGTGCAGCATGCTCTCGACGTTCTACACGGACCTAGGCCGACGTAGTTCCGATGAGAGGAAAAGGTCTGACGCGATAGTAATAGATTTTTCCAAAGCTTTGATGTTTTCGCACACGATCGTCTTAAAAGAAATTAATAGATTCGGGCGTATAGACACTAGAGCCTGGAAGCGGTGCGATAAACGATACTACTTCCCGAAACATCGCGGAGACAGAGGAAGTTCGACATCGGTAGTTATTTATCAAGCCTCGAGAAGCGTCACGGTCAGGAATTCCACAAGGAAGTGTAATCGGACCACTCATGTTTCTGGCCGTTGTGAACTGAATTCGCCGACTAAATTTAGCTTCCAAATGTACGACTCTTTTGCCAGATGACTGCGTAATCAAGATAGGATATCCAACCTCGGAGATAAGACCGAGAGATATTTTGGCAGCGAGACTTAGGACTTAACATTACATAATCTCCGGGCAGAAACGAAACGGCATGGAAATAAACAGTTCAAGGAGCAGCAAGTCATCACGTGTTCGGTAGGGGTTCGAAGTTACAATGAACTTCCTGTGTACAAACCTAAACAATAATGTTTATACCTCGAGAGTCAGGTCTTGCAAATACGTAGGATACAGCTAAGACAGTAAATTGAGCCTGGGAAAATCAAGTCAATTTCCGTTGTAGGGAAAGCCTCGGAAATCTTTCCATTATTTGCTTATGCGGATACTGAAAACACAGTGACAGTGAGAGCCCACAAGCAACTGCATATATGTTCCCTGAGTGCGACCTATATTTAGATATGGCGCGGTATGTTGGGACCCATACAGAATTTTGCAACAAAGAAATCTGAAAAAGTCCAGCGTAGAAGCCATCAAAATTACTCGTTAGGTGGGTACAAGAATAAAGGGTATGGAGTCATCGAAAGGAGGTAAGATTAAAGTCACGTTGCTCTCTACGCAAGCTATAAAACGTGTACACTGGCCTTCGAGCGTCGCGAAAGAAATTCCAAGTCGATGTAGGCGAAAACTACATAATTTTCGGCAGAGCGGACTCACAAGCATCAAACAGTCAAGACAAGAATGATCAGAAAGAAAACAGACGTTTGGTAAATATTCATTCGCGCATCGCACAATTAGGGACTGGAACAGTTTGCCTGTTCGACCAATCTCGATCCCTTCTCCTCAAAGCCTGCAGCAAATTCATAAGAATTAACATGTAAGTTTTCTTGAATGTGGCTATGTTATAAATATATTAATAAAATTTAAGGTGAAATTACTATGTCCTTCTTTGTAATTAAGTATTATAGTTGTTATTATTATTAATGTTATATCAGTAGTTTATTCGTTAGTCATGGTATCATTATTACTTGATTATCATTCATATATTCTTATTTATGATTATTATTACTTATCTTTATGTATTGATTATTATTATTGATTATTATGTAGTTATTATTATTGTGCAGTGTCAAGTGGCAGTGAAGTGCAGCTGGACGTGTGCTAAGCTGAGAACACAATAAGATGAGAGTAAAGAAGACATTACAGGGCTCGGCGTGTATCGCAGTGCGGTGAGAGTTGTCTGCGTGAAGTGAAGTTGGTGAGTGGAGTTTTTATAGAAAGAAGATTGCACGGTGAAATGTCATGAGATTTGTAACGTTTGTAGAGTTTCTGTATAGTTGTGTTATAGTTTGTGAAAATGTATACGTTAGTGTATTTCTGCCACCAATGTTCTCACACTATATAAATTGCCGAATATTAACTAAATCCTTAGTAGCTCTTCTGAATAACTAATCTTAATTAGTTAACCTATCGAAGTATGAACCGTGTTCTGAGTATTACTGCGCATCTCATCTGCGCATTTTACCGAACTAGTCCATTAAATGTTTTTACTAGTCTAGTTCTAGAAACCTCAACTTAATTGACGATCAACAATAATTAAATGGCTTCTGTAAAACGAATGAACAAAACAAAATTTTTCGGCATTCCTTATTAAAATAGATTTAAGCTTTGAAAAGATCTAACACTTACCTCTTTCTAATGTACGATGTTAAATGATGACTAAATGTGCCGTGAATGCTAGTTAATCGCTTTCACGGCCAGTCCTTTGTAAATCCTTCCTTCAAGACCCAATTCTGGCGGCGGCAGTTGTCACTCGTGTGTCTCTTATGCACGCCTTAGCAACACTGTGCGCTCGTACGCTGAACTGCCGCCTTTCTGAGCCACCTGTCACAACCACTTACGTAACAACCTGAAATGTATGCACATGCATACTATCTGTGACCTCGCCACATTGTATCATTCCTTATCAAATATTCTACGAGTATTTTCATTCTATGTCAAGGAACGCTGTACAAACGGCTTCGAAAAATTGTTACTGATAACACAATCGACTGAGTACATATTTTTACGTGACACTTATACGAAGATACGTTTCTTTATTTCTGCATTTTGCCGGAACAAGGATATAATAAACGAAGTTGTGCTTCAGAGAAATATGGATTACATTGTTTTGCATTGTAAATATGTACAGCACTGTCGTAAGAACTTTACAATAATGCCTACAGCATTAATGATACAGTTTAAGAAGGTTAGGTTATAATGTGCATATACGACATAAACAGCTGCTTAGGGGGACAGATTCATAGAGTAAGCAGAATTTTGACGAAAAAAAGTGTATTCATGAAAGTATATAAATACGTATGTATATATAAATAATGTTAATAAGATGTATATAAAAATCAATATGTATAAACGTTGCATTCGTAAATATTAATTTTATGAAACCGAATTCATAAGAATGTAGTACAAGGGCACTTGAATTTCAACTATTTTAATATCATTATTATTGAAATTTTGATTTAAAGTCATTACAAAAAGGTCACAACTTTACATGGACATCATTAGAGGAAAGGTTTCGCGTAGAGTGATGCTCATCGAGACGTGCAGGACCTTCGGGAGGCCTGTCGCCAGTACGTGGCTTTGTAGAGTGTGCATAAATTGCGAGTGAGCAGGTAAATCCTGAAAAACTAGCAGGTCAATCCACACAAGATTACAAAATCGAAATAATATTGTATTGATAGGTGCTTAAATTTGAATAGCTGCATAAACTGTCAATTATTTGACAGTGGTACTTCAACCCATGGCACTTCAACGAGTTTGAAATAAAGAAATGGCGTCATCTGGCTGTACGCCGATTTAAACAGAGCGGCACTTCACGATCCTGAGCTGGGAGGAGTGAGGTACATTGCCAGTCGGGATCTTCAATACCAAAAATTCAAGTTGTAAGGAACCCTCCGATTGGATGTCACTGTCCTCCCAGCTCAAGTCCTTGAAGTGTCACTCTGTTGAAATGGAAGTAAAAAGATGGTTAATTTTGCTGTAATAAAATGCAGCCGTTAAGTAGAGCGATCGGGCAAAGAGCGCGTGGGCTGCGCAGCTGAGCGAGCTGCTGGCGGAGGAGGGCGTGGGGCTGCGCTCCACGCTGCGCATCTTCATAGAGAAGCTGGAGCTGGTCTACCGGCGCTCGCGGCGGCGCGCGCGCAAGCGACAGCGGGCCTCCATCGCCACCAACGGAGACCAGGAGGTACTCCCCGCCCCCGCCTCCTCGCCCGACCTCCTCGGGCCCGCCTCCTCGCCCCGACATCCTCGGCCCCCTGCCTCCTCGGCCCCCTGCCTCCTCGGCCCCGGCACCCGCCCTCCCGCATCCCGCCGCCCGCCCCGCCCTCCTCTCCCGCCCCGCGCTCTCCGCCGCATCTTTGGCCCGCCTCCTCGGCTCCGCCAGCCCTCCTCGGCCCCCGTCCTCGGCACCCGCTCCTCGGTCCCGCTTCCTCGCTACAGCTCTTCGTCCCCTCCGCCTCTCGGCCCTCCCCGCTCTCGCCCCCCCCCGCCTCTCGCCCCTCCCCGCTCTCGCCTCCCCCCTCTTCGCCCTCCCGCCTCTTCGTCCCCACCCCGCCTCTTCGGCCCCCTCCCCGCTCCTCGCCTCCGCCTCTTCGTCTCCCGCTTCGCCATCCCCCGCCTTTTCGCTCTCCCCGCCCTTCGCTCCCCCCCCTTCGCCTCCTCCCCGCCCTTCGCTCCAGCCTCTCCTCGGCGGGGTAGGAAGGAAATGCTCGCGCTTCCTTATTTTATTAATGCACTTGCTCCTAATGATCAAATTTTGTAATATCTTTGTTGCTGTCTATCACGGGTCATTTTACACTTTCCTCCAAGTAGCTAATTATAAATAGCAAACACTTATTTTTATAAAATTATATCGATGTAATTTTTTCTTAAGTTCTTTAGGACTACTAAATTAAAAGACTATGTTTATCAAATACAAAGGAGACAAGTAATAACACCATGTGCCAGATGTGGCAAGCATGTACACAAGTTACATTTTTAGCAAGAAAATTAGGATGCTTGCTAATCTGTAGACGAAGTAATTAGATAATAAAGTATAACATTAAAATTATTAAGCTTATTTTCGGAACAAACTAAATCACTCATGAAAACTGTGACTTCCAACTGCTCTCAGCGAACTGACACTCCTAAGACACTAATTGGTATTTGATTCAACTCACTGTTGGGAGAATATATTTAAAAAAACGATGTACAACTGATTTGTAGTCCCACGATGAGCAGTTTATTTAGAAGCTGTCAAAATAATAGGCTTGAACCAAGAATAATTCCCGTAAGTGGAGCCGGTAGTTAAAAGGGAGGTCTCACAGGTTGAAACTTCCATACTGTATTTACTCATATCTATGACCTCTTTTTTTTGTTCTAAAAAAATAACAGAGATCTAGTTTTCGTAAATGAAAATGAAAAAGTTGATTTTAGTTTTTATTAAAGGTCTATCAAGGTAGATCTTTTTTTAAATCAATGCAATTTCGAGTGATAATAAATTTGGAAGGTGACGTGTTGAGATTTCTTGGAATGTCATTTTGGTTTAACATTTTTAGAACTGAGGTCTCCTTAGTTTCAGGCACCGCCAAAGGATCTGCGAGAGGTTTTTGAGGAGCTGAAGAAAATTATGCCTGCCGCGGAACTCCAGAAGCTGTACCACAAAAAGATGCAGGAAAGCGAACCCTTCCGGAAGTTCGTGGACTTGCTGGTCGGAGAGCACGGCCAGGTGAGCCTTCTCGCAGACGCAGCCAGCAGAGAATTTAAGGAATGTGTTGATGAGTATATTCCGGTTAAGTAATTGAATCTCATAAACAAGATGACCAACGAACTACGGGCCTCCATCACAAATTCTAAACGGTTCACGTTATAGAAGTGCAGCTTTCGCTCAACATTGAAAAATCATGGGGAAAGTAATATGCCGTTGAGATAGTGTTTGAAATATTTTTATTTTTCGAGAAAATTAATTGTCTAAGATTTTTTAAATGAAACTACGTAGTTTTCTTAAAATCATAAAGATCATAAAGGCCGTAAAAACAGAAATAAATGATGTATCATATGCTATTAATTTAAATAGTAATTTGAGTATTAATTAGATTTTACGACATGTGATTTTAAATTAAACTGTCTATTTATTGTAGCAGTCTTCGCAGACCTCACAAATTCTTGAAAAATGGAAATTTCGCCATTTTTGCCCCAAGTAAACATTTTTACCAAAGGGCAGGAAAACCTTTGATTTGCAAATGTTCTACTGTTTTCATTTTGTGTTATTATATTGTATCATGCTATTCGTTGGATACAGAAAAAAATTGATAAATAAATCCATAATGGAAAATATTTCAAGTGAAAAAAGAAAATATTATTATAATCTTAGTACAATGTTGCACTTTTCAAAATATAATCAATTTACTGTAATGACTACTGTAAATAGTTATATTACAATAGTTGCTCTACGTATTCAAATAATTCAAACTTTGTTCACAGGTCATTTTAAAGAAGGTGATGAGCTTTCGAGAGTACAGAACATTCGTAGAGACTTTGGAAAAGAGGGGATTGGATGTCTACGAACTGGCTGCATATGTACAGTGGCTTTTTACTGGAAAATCAAAAATCAAAAGACCTGAAAATTGAATAAATGAAAAAAACATTTATTGTGACTTTCACGCGTTGTAAAAACATTTCTTGTTATTTCTGCCACGTAAACGTTCCTTGGAAACCAGAAGGATTGTGGAACGCGGGACTCATAATACCAACTACATACATCATCATTGGGTCCGAACTTTTAGGATTTCATAAATATTATAAAAGGCATATTGAAAAATTGAATGATCCCATTTCTTTTATCTATCTTTCTAATCATGTTAGTACCAGGCTCGATAACTGCAATAAATAACATTTAAATTACACACTAATTTTATTCTATGTTTTTACTTTCTCACCCTTAGTTCATAAGAAGAGAAAGTATTGTAATCTTGCACAGGAAGACTGTAAATTTTCAACAGAAAAATGTCTATTGCCGGGCCCTGCTAACAACTAATTGAATAAATCTTGTTACTTCTTAACTTGAGTAAAATTCTTGTTAAAAGAACACAAAAATTACAAAAACATTACTCGTTGCATACGTCGTTAATATTGACATTAATTCACATTATTGCATTTATGAGTACATGTATTTCACATGATGTCTTATAAATTATATTTCATAACAAATTATATTACAAACGGATAAATATAGTTTTTTTTCTGTTGCCTTCAATACGGGACTCGATATACTCTGTATAACTTATCTGGATCGTCAGGATCGTGTGTAGGATGATCTTTTTAAGACTTCTGACAATGGAAAGTGACTCCAAAAACATATAGGTAACATGGTCTGTCCCTCGGTTAAAATATCTTTATGTTAGGTTATGTCAAAAACCTGATGTGATGGAGTGGAATGGACACCAGATTCGGATTTAGCGACCACAAAAACATGCATTTAGAAAACCTGGTTTGATCCCCAGACACGAACACAAGTTTTTTTCTGTGTGGCTGTGTTATTGAATGTCCTACGTATAAAGAGTTAAATGTGTGACGTTTCTCATGATTGTTAGGTTACTTTTATGCAGAGATGTTGTGCAAATCACGTTCTAACGCAGACAAGCAGATAGCGTGTACCTGCAGAACAGCTACGGATTTAGAGTTGCGTAACATTCACGGCAAATATAACTTGTAACTCCATAATATTAAATTCTCCGTTATACTTTCATTGGCAAAATATAATTTTCGACTTCTCTACGTACCCTACTAGTTTTAATATATGTGTAGATCATGTTTCATAATTTTCTTTGTTCTCTCTCACCTCTAAAGCTGGATTTCGCAGACCACATGTAGCTTGAAGAGTTTCACCTTTTCCAGAATTTTTACAGAAATACATATATAACTTCAACTTACAGGAACAAAACGAAATATTTTATTACTGCTATTTACATTACTTTGATTGTTTCTTCATTTATGCGTTCGCATTTTTAAATTTAACACCAAGCCTCTAGATCAGCTATTGTAAACCCTCCTTGGGACCAATCAAATATAAGTTCGTGCGTTGTTGATTATCGCGCCTCTGAGAAATTTAATTTTGCAATCAATCGCATGCATTAGCAAGTAAAATTCCACCATGAAATCGTAAATTTCAAATTTCACGGTGTTTTTTGCGTAGTAAATAACTGGAATATGTAGGCGAAATTTTGGATTCGGATTCGGTCTCAGCGTGTCGACCTGCATAGAGAAACATGGCCAAGTCTTTGGGTCTGAACACTTTCTTTTTGTCTATGTAATGAATCAATTGGATTCAGTAAAGCTTCTCTTTAATTGTTAAACCACCTTACACGAAATATTTCAACACGTATTTTTTCCACTATCTCATATTGATTCTGAAATATGTTACCAACTCATTCATACTCAAAAATGAATTTTATATTTTTCATATATTTAACTAGTTTTGCAACATACAACGTACAATATCAAAATATCAAGCTTCCTTAAATTTGAGGCAATAGTTTTGAAATTTCTTTAAAGCGCAGACATCCAGGCTTAGAAAAAAATTAAGCGTCACGGGTTGTCAACTCTAAGAACCAGGAGACAAGAATGTTACAAAACGTTGTTACAAAACGTTGTTACAAAATCCATAACACCGGAAATTATGACTATTAGCTCTTGACGCTACTATTTCCTAAGAACTGACAGCTGCTACATGATAAATGAACAGACATACATCACAAGAATACAACCACCCTGAGCAGGGCTGTCACATCGACCTTTGTCGAGTCTGTGCTAGGATTGCCTCTTCACTCTTGAACTACTTCGTTTACATTTTCATTAATCTATAGTGTGTTCCATTAATCTAATAGTTTTCATCAAATCTTAAATTTAAACCTGTTTTAGATAAGCCAACGAGTTTAATAATTAACTTATTTAACCAAGAAGTTAGTTTCGTTTTCTCTCTCAGTCGTCTCACCCAATATTCAAACGCTAAACCTAAATTTTATCCTAAAATTAATCAATTTCCTTTTATTTTGTTTTAGTACAAATAAAATATAAACTGACAGACATTCGGCGTGGTCGCAACGTAGTGTATTTCAAATTCAATCATTGTGTCATAATTTAGTTCAACTAACGATCACGGCATGGAATCGACTTGAGCTTGTTATTGACTCAGATCCTGTTTCTTCAACATTGCATGAAGTGCTAATTTCGATGCTCAAGAACGCTTTTTTTATAATTAACATCTTAAAGTACTTTAAAATTCACGTAAAGAAAAGGTAATAAAACCGAAAATTGGGTTTGACCTCCTGTACTTCAGCTTTTGAGTGATCCAAGCAACGTAGTACAGGGGGTTCTGTGAAGTCCGCGTAAAGGACGCAGGTCGGTCTATAGCGACCCGCGGTCGGTCTATAGCGTCCCGCGGTCGGTCTATAGCGTCCTGCGGTCGGTCTATAGCGACCCGCGGTCGGTCTATAGCGACCCCTTGGCGCTGGACCGAATGTGGCACCCCCCGAGAGGCAGGCGCAGGGTCGCCGACGTGCTGTTAATGGCGCTGGCAGCGGCCCTGTGCCCCGAGAGAAGCGAGGAGACGCTGCTACAGGTGAGTCTTTTAATGCGTCCGAGAACGCTTCTCATTCTACGCTTGGCTTCCGCTGCTTATATCGCTCGTACCTCGACTGTGACCAGTGATAAGACGTGCCCCAGCAGGGCCGTGTTACGGCCGTTCAGCAAGCGAGTGACTTGTTTAAATATCTCTGTGCAGTGCAGTGCATTCTAATAAGTGTTTATTACGAGAAATATCAGCACGAGGTGTTCTAGCCCCCCGGCGACGGGCCTTCTCGTGCCACTTAGGGCGATCTTTGTTAAATGTTCAATCCAAGGATTGCGGAATACGCGAATGCATCATTTCCTCCCCGCTTAGATGTGGTGTCGTCAGCTCTATACGCACTTGACTATCATTATACGGAACCGCATCTAATTAATCACCTACAGCACCAGCAGCAGCAGCAAGAGCATCAGCTATAATCAGCGAGCCAACTTGTGAATTCATCCTTCACCCAGCTGTCTACACCACCCGTGGGATATTCTCAACCGTCTCCACAGATAAGTACAGCGCCGTTTCTTAAGCGCCCCAGATTGCAAGATGCAGGGTATAAAACCAAACTTCGTATGTACAGGGATCCATCATGCCTTATAGTGCAAATGTGCCTCTATATAACATCCCAACCGGCAATAGATATTCCACTCTTGATCCTGACCCCGACCCCGTCCCAGAGCAAGGTGCCTCAAACATCGACTCTCCCTCCTCAAAACCGATTAAGATACCACCAATCATTATTCATAATCCATCTGTTCATTCGGTACTCTCGCAAAAAATTAAAGAATTGCTTAAGCATGAAATTGTTGTTACTAAAATCAGAGGACCTTATACTGAAATCAGAACGAAGACTTTACTTTACTTCGTAAGCACTTGTCAACGAAACGACTGTACTATCATACCTACAGGGACCCAACAAAGAATACTATTTCTGTGGTGCTACGAAATGACCCAACATCCTAATACGAGGAAGAAATACATCAAGAACTAGTAAACAAAAATTTACGAGTAATAACGGTTATCAGACTGACTGATTCTAATCGTAAACCTTGGCCTTTATGTGCAGTTACTCTTACAAAATACTCAGAAAGCAGGGCAATATATGAACTACAAGAACTGTTCAATACTATAATCACGGTTGAAGAGCGTCGTCATAGACCCGGGCCACTGCAGTGTCGAGGTTGTCAGATATTAGGACACACAAGAAAGAACTGTGGTAATTCGCCCCGCAAATGTGCAGGGCCGCACGCCACGGCAGAATGTTCTAGGACTGATACCAGTGTTCACTCTGCGGAAAAGCTCATCGGTCCTCTAGTCGCGACTGTGAAATTTATCAAAAACTTCTCCAGAGAAAATCACTCCCGTTCCGCTACCCCATCGGACAACAATTCGCACAATCAGCGATACCCCGTCATGAACATTCATCAACCCCTACAAGGGCTGCCCCTGAAGCATATCCTCATCCTTCCCCTTCCATTCCTATCACAATGCATCAAGAACCATATCCCACCTGCCGGAGAATTCCACAGCCATCATTACCAAACCAAATGCCGCTATATTCAGATGTATTCAAACAGCACATGTACAGCCCAATGGGCAGCCCTTCCATTTGAAACAATTTATCACCCAACAGGTAGAACATTTCTTCTCCAAACTTCTAAGTCAAATTATTCCTTTGCTTACCAACTCCATCCTCCAATCAATAAAATTATATTAACAACAAAACCATGCCTATAAATAGTGCCACTCATTCCTCACTCCGTCTTATTTCATGGAATGCAAAAGGTGTTAAACCTAATATTCATATGCTGGCCCACTTTTGGCATAATAATAAAATACAAGTAGCTTGCATTAAGGAAACACATCTTCGCCCTTCGATGAAAATTTATATTCCCGGTCATGTTTTATATCGCTACGACCTACCGCGAAAACGGTACAGCGGAGGGGTCGCCATATTTGTAAAAAAATTCCGTAACACATCGTCAGCTACCTTTAAATATAAGTAATACTTTCGAAAATAATAGTGTGGCTATTTAGCAGAAATGTTAATCTACCCAAATAATCACTTCAATGCCAATCCCACAATAATCACTCCAAACCCCTTAATATTCCATACAGATCAGGTGATACTGATACCTTATTTTGCTCCCGTCAACCAACATTAGTGATCGGTGATTGGAATGCAAACACGTTGCTTGGGAAAGTAGACTAAACTACCCTGCTGGTAATCTTATGTTTTCTGACACACAAAAATTAAATTTGGCTGTACATGCCCCTGATACACCCAGCTACTATCCCTACCACGTGTCAGTGCAAGCTGATATACTAGATTTCGGCGTTTTTAACTACTTTAGTTGTAACATTCTAGTCGAGACTCATATCGCCCTGCAATTCGATTATCGCCCCGTAGTTTTCTCACTCGACACAACCCCAGAAGAAATTCGCCCCGCTCAGCGTTATCATTTACGAAATGTCAACTGGAAATATTATAAGACGCTTGTTGCACATCTTCTACCTCCACTGGCATTACTCCGTACTACGCAGGAAATCGACAGCGCCATTGACTCACTCATACTATATTAGATGCCCTTGACTTAACGGCCCCGACAGCCCACCAACGCACTTCGCTTCCAGCAATACCACCTGTAGTAAAGAAACTAATCGAGTATAAACGATATATTCGTAATCACTGGTTGAGACATCGATCTCCTCTCTTAAAATCTTATTTAAACCTCCTAGCTAAAATTGTGAAAACCTTTTGGCGTCCATCCACGCCGAAAGGTTCATCTTCAACACCAACGGCAAACTCATATGATCATACACTGTGGAATATAACCAGACGTCTTTTGCGCAAACCTATCAACCTACCCATCTTTGTTACTCTAACTGGAGAAGCAGCTTCTCCTTACAATAAATGCGATACGTTAGGTAATTATTTTGCAACAACCTTTACTTCTTACACTTCTCAAAATTTGCACCACGATAATTGTATTGAAGAAGAAATTGCACGACCAGAAGTAATGGTTCCTGAATGCCCTAAATTTATTTCACCATCAGAAATCATCAAGTATCTTTCAATAGCATCCCCGAAATTATCAAATGGTCATGATCTAATATGAACTTTTTTTACTAACACGCCTTCCAATAAAAGTAATCGCACATATTACAGCAACATTTAATGCCGCTTTGAGACAATCGTTCTTCCCTGATAAATGGAAACACGCCCACATTATTCCCGCTCTAAAGCCAGGGAAAGATCAAAATCATCCAACTAGCGATCGCCCGATTAGTTTGCTACCCACAATGGGAAAGCTCTTTGAAAAATGTATACTCTCTAGGCTAAATTCATATCTCAGCGCAGTCAATGCCATACCACCTCATCAGTTTGGATTCCAACCCCTTTTGTCCACGTATCATCAAAACTTACTCCTAACTGAAGATATCGAAGGATTTCATAATCATAAGCATACCGCAGCAGTTTTTCTAGAGGTAGCTAAAGCTTTCGATACCGTTTGGCACTCAGGGTTAACTTTCAAACTGCGCAGTGTTCAAACTCCACTATATCTTTCACGAATTATTGAAAGTTTTCTTTCCAACCGAACATTTTCTGTGCGTCTCCCCGGGGCTCTCTCCACACCTTTCACCATCAAAGCAGGAGTACCTCAAGGATCCACCCTCTCCACCACTTTATGTAATGTCTACACTTCGAATATACCTCAAAATACCGCAATATCTCTATTTGCTAATGAGACAGTACATTACTCCTCAAATTGCAATCTTCAATCTGCCGTGAATGATCTGCAGCATCACCTTACATTATTTTGCAACAGGGCCAAAAAATGGCTCATTGAAATAAATCCTAATAAGAGCAAGGCAAAAATATTTACCCTTCGTAGACCAGATGTCTCTCCAAATCTCATATACCAATCCCAAGGATTGATATAAGGCTTACATGGCGACAAAATATAAAACACCGAATAGCGCTAACGACTAGTAGAGTCCATCAATTATATCCGGTTCTGAGAAAATCAACCCCCCTACAACTACATGTTGCTATTCACCTTGATAAAGCAATGATACGACCCATGCTTTCCTATGCTTCCCCTGTCTGGGCTGTCGCAACCAAAACGCAAA
>BOPP01000002.1:10189356-10223800 GCA_017312745.1 Gryllus bimaculatus | reverse complement strand
TTATTGACCAATTTATTGACCAATTTATTGACCAATTTATTGACCAATTTATTGACCAATTTATTGACTGACTGATTAGTTGGTTGATTGATTGATTGTCCAATTTATTAACTGACTGATTGGTTGATTAATTGATCGGCCAATTTATTGATAGACTGATTGGTTGATTGAATGATTGACCAATTTATTACCTGACTGATTGGTTGATTGATTAACCAATTATTTAACTGACTTATTGGTTGATTAATTGATTGACCAATTTATTAACTGACTGATTGGTTGATTAATTGATTGACCAATTTATTGACTGACTGAGTGATTGATTAATTGATTGACCAATTTATTGACTGACTGATAGGTTGATTAATTGATTGACCAATTTATTGACTCACTGATTGGTTGATTAATTGATTGACCAATTTATTGACTGACTGATTGGTTGATTGATTGACCAATTTGTTGACTAACTGATTGGTTGATTAATTGAGCGACTGACTCATTGATTGATTGATGTTTCCGAGCATGTCAGATGCTATGATCATTCATTCCGCTAGTGGAGTGAATGTTTAATCACGGCAGGTGGCAATGATTCCTTCTTCGCTGTATGGTGACGCTGACGTACACGTCGGCCTGCGGGTAATTTATCCCTCCAGGTATCTTCTCTCAGCGGTGCACAGCTCCAGCCACCACAAGGTATAAACTCCCGACGTGTCTGGTCGTGTATTTAAGTGTATGTATGAGTGTGATAGTCTGTGTAAGGGAAGATGGTAGGACACGGTAGAGGAAGGAAAGATCGTGCGTGGTCCGTTACTCGTTTGTTACGGTACTGCTCCGGCATTCGCCTGCTGTTGATCAGAAAAACCATGGGAAACTACCGATCAGGCCAAGCGGTCATTTGAATTCTCCTCCAGTCAGCGACTGAATTCGTCCTTGATATCTAGTTAAAATTGAAAATCCGACACCAGTGGAGCTCAAGCCATAGGATCTCGCGCTCAAAGTCGCTGCAGAGAGAGAGAGAGAGGCCCTGACCTAAACTCTGCCGGCACAAACGCGGTCAGGAGGTTACTCTACATCATACTCTACATCAGCCTACTCCGACCCCCCAACCCCTCAAAATAAAAAAAAACTGGATTCGGCCTTGCCGTAAGTACAGATTGTTCTGCGCTTGACGTAGAGGAAGGACAGTGTGAGAGAGAACTAAAATTCGTCGTAACGCGAATTTGCGTAGGGTTTGAATCCCAACGGTGGCGAATTTTGGACCATAAACTGATACCTCGTTCAAATTCAAATATAGTCTGGCGGAGAATTCTAGCGACCGGCTGGTCTGATCGGTATTCTGTGGTTTCTCTTCCCAATACCAGGTGAATGTTAGACACTCGCGCGCACACATTATTTTCCTTTTTTCATTCTGCCTTACACGCATACACTTATATTTACGTGCACTACATAACCACATGTCGGCAGCTTAGAGCTTGTCCCGGCCGGGAGGGGGGGGGGCACTAGCAGAGACAACTCGAGGGGGAACCCCCACACGCGAAGTCAGAATTATGTTTTATCAGGGACGAATACCACCCCCTTCCGCGGTTTAACATTCACAACACTTGGCAGTTGACGCTCTCGGGAACATCAACCAATGAAAGCATCCATTCATCCTTTCAAAGCAAGAACTTTTCAAGCCCATAACTCTAAAATGATTAATTTTATAAAACAAAATCTTATAGTAGATTGTTTGTATGAAATGTTCTGTACTTTAATTTTCTATAGAACATAATTTTCTATGAAATTGATATTTATGGAGATATAATATTATGCTATTAGCTTCATTATGCGTACGATTGGTTGAGCTCTCCTTCTGCTTGTAGTGGTAGGAGTAGAGCTGGGAGGAGTAGGTTACTATTTCGTTAGCATGTAGAAAAATCAAATCTGTAGTTCGTTTACCGATGCAAATACGTTTTCTATAACTCGGGAACAAACATATCTCGTTTTAAAAGCTTGCTAATCTCTCGTTTTGAAATTTTTATTATTATTATTTATTTTTAATTTTTAAACTTCTTTTCGTTTTTCAATAATTTATAGTTAAAATGTTGGGAAGGGATTATGAAGCTCAAGGATAAGTGCGCAGATAATCTCGTCCACACAACTCATACGGTTTTTACTGTTTTATGACAAAATGATGAGCCGTGGTTCTGACAGGAACTGGCCGTGGACCGCAGCGACCAACGCGCTGTTCCTGCGGCTGCACGCCGGCGGCCTGTATCACTTCTGGATGAGGGACTTCCGGCGCAAAGTGCGCCTGCGCGACCTGCTCATCCTGCGGGCGCGAGGCATCGCGTGGGCGACGGAGGCGGCGGCGGCGGCGGAGGGCGCGCAGCCCTTCGCGCTGGCGGACGTCCTGCCGCACCTGCAGCTGCTGGGCGCGGGGCTGGCGCTGGCCGCTCTGGTCTTCTGCGCCGAGCTGCGCCTCCGCCCGCGCCCGCGCCCGCGCCCGCGCTGTTACACGCGACAGAGGTCACGTAGGCCACAATGGCGGAGCCACCGCTTTCCATGACCGCTGACCCCATGATGAAGCACCCTGACGAATGAGGCACCCTGACGAAAGTACTACTATAGACAGAGGTCACGTAGGCCACAGTAACGGAGCCACCCCTTTACATGACCGCTGACCCCACGATGAAGCACCCTGACGAATGAGGCACCCTGACGAAAGTCCTACTATAGACAGAGGTCACGTAGGCCACAGTGACGGAGCAACCCCGCGAGGGACTATGACTTAACTACCCCCCGACCTTCGAGCCTTAGCCTTTGACTGTAATGACGCCTCATGCCAGCACACGCGGAGTAAGTCAGGTAGGCACTGGTATTTAAGCTCTGCGCCATGTCTAAGCAAGTCAGATCAGTCACTGTCTCGCTGGCGTGCGGTTGCTCGTCACGAGGTGGCCGATGTCATTCTCGCTTGTAACTTGTAACTGTTTTCAGTATTTATTAAATATTTGTATACGAATCGAAGTAAGTTATTTCTGAGGAAACCTTCTCCGATCCGTAAAACGCTCACGCGCCCAGGTGACGGAGGGTGGCAACGGCAAGGGTGGCTCAACTGATGTCACTGCAGTGCCTATGACCGGGAGGCTCTAGGGTTCGAGTTCCCATGAAGGCAGGATTTTCGACACTAGCTCCAGAGCTAAGCCTAGTCCAGTCGCTGTCTGGAGAAGAATTCTACCGGTCGGCTGCTCTGAGCGGTAGTTTTCCGTGGCTTCTCCAATCTACATCAGGCAAATGCTGGAGAAGTACACTGACCAACGGGCCACGGTCCGCGCACGATCTTTCCCTCCTCTCCTCTCACCCCTTACTTTCACACTTACTTAGACTCACCTACACTACTTGCTTAGAACTTGTCTCAGCTGGGGCGGTACCCCCTGGTAGTTCGCTCATCTTCAAGAGATCTATGACGTTTTGATTTGATTCATTTTGTCATAAAACAGTAAAAACCGGATGAGTTGTGTGGAGGAGATTATCTGCGCACGTATTCTTGCGCTTCATAATCCCTTCCCAACATTTTAACAATAAAGTATTGAAAAACGAAGAGAAGTTTAAAAAATAAAACTAAATAATAATAAATATTTTGAAACGTGAGATTAGCAACCTTTTAAAACGAGATATGTTTGTTCCCGAGTTATAAAAAACGTATTTGCATCGGTAAACGAACTGCAGATTTGATTTTTCTACATGCTAACAAAATGGTAATCTCCTCCTCCCAGCTCTACTCCTACCACTACAAGCAGGAGAGCTCAACCAATCGTGCGCATAATGAAGTTAATAGAATAATATTTTATCTCCATAACTATCAATTTCATAGAAAATTATGTTCTATACAAAATTAAAGTAGAGAAAATTTCATACAAACTATCTACTATAAAATTTTGTTTTATAAAATTAATCATTTTAGAGTTATGGGCTTGAAAAATTCTTGTTTTTGTTTACGACAAGGCCGTAGTTAACTCTTATAAAAAAATGTTATGGAAAGTTCAATGTAGCTTCACTATACGCACGTTTTGCTTATTATGCAAAAAATGTCAAAAAAGCACCTTCAAACGACCGAGCCGCCCCCGACTCACCCTCCACTCTACAGAAGTTTTAGAAATTGCCACGCTCACTTCTCTAAATTAAATCGTTTGCACCGGCTAGAACTTGACTCCTGCTGGTTACCTGCAAGTGACTAAAGGAGGATGGACGTTCTTGCAGAGAAATGAATAAAGTTATTCAGTGAAACATAATTTATCCGGTTAATGTCTATGAATAAGAACAAGAAAATAATTTGAATGAGCTCATTTCCCCCAAAAATTATTCTAATTAAATTATCATAATTCTTAAAAAAATATAGTAACAAAGAAAGGTTAAGAATTTTTCGTTCTCGCCATTGCGCGGCAGAGATTTGTCACTACTATTACATGCGATTTTTCTAAAAGTCTGTTTATAAGTTTTGCCTTAAGGGCTTAAACGTACCCAGCCATGTTCGACGGATGACCTCACTCGTATGTTGTCCTCGATGACGTTGACCTGACCAGCTATACCGGCCTTTCAACAAGCGAGAAGGTCGTCTTGCCGAGCAGGCAGCCGATTCGGCGTCTCCAAGCGGGGATGGAAACCCCGGCGGCAGGTAGCTAAGTTTGTCGGGCGCTTCCACAACTTCACGCCGCACAACTCGCAGCAGGCTCGCAAACGAGTTGCTTCCTCCGCGCACTTTAGAATCGAAGCAGCATAGTTAATGGTCCTTTTAACCATTCTCAATTTTCACGACAGCAAAATTCACCGGAATGGTAGTGTTCCGATAGCAGCTTTACGTAATTTATACAAGTTCAATAACTGTCTGTCTTTCAGGGAATTAGGCAAGCAGAATTTTATGACAATAAACAACACGTTTGTTTTTTGTTTTGTTGTTGTTTTTTTAGTATCCTATAGGAATAAAAATGGAAAATTTTAGTATTTTCCTGTGGCCACTGACTTCACGACGCTAAGAACTTTAAAGTGCTCAATACGACAGTAAACCGAGATGTGGTCCCTCTGCAGCCGGTAGAGAATCTCCTCCACCCCCGCTCTCCCCACCCTTTGCTCCAGAAAGTTCTAGATCACTCTGGAATCGATTTTTGACTCAGACTCACTACGCCGCAAATGAACCTGAGGCCAATCGGGCGCCTTAGGGGTTCCTTGTAGAAAAGTCTACTATCTCCATCCTGGTTCCTCTCACTGTTTATAAAATGCACGTGGCTCCGCTGCGCTTTTTGTCGTCGGTTGTTCAAAACTTTCCATTATTGTCGGTTAACCATCGCCAAGTTCGACGGGCAGGCAAGTGCGAGAGATAGGCCAAGGATGCAGCTGCCTCTTCGGAGGCACTCGCCAGTTGTAAACACAGGGGATGGGGTCCCAGCGGAGTGCCGCGTGCCTCGACCGTAGACACAAAGAAAGAAAAGAGCGGGCGGAGGGTGCGAGAAAGATTGCCGATCGTACGGCGCCGTCGAAATCAACAAAAGCTCACGAGTCCGTCGCTTTTGCGTCGCATTTGGTCGCATTTCGCCAGAACTAACAACCCATATTTTAATAAATATTACTTACTATAATTCTGTGACGCTACAGTGCGTTATGCAGTGGGTACCAACAAACAATCATACCGTTTCAAAACTCCGGGATGTGTTTCTCCTCTGATTGCCATTTTTTGATCTTATTTGACTTGGCTAATTCGACGCAAACTGTAGCTGAATTCGCTAGAGACATCAGCCAACGGTGACAGCGGAGCGTTAACAACTCAGTGGCCCTCGGTGGCCCTGGATCCCGCGCATCAACGGAAAGATATACACATTCCAACTTCTTTAAATCTACTTTATTCTCTCTTTGGGGAGCCTATTAATCAATTAATCTTGGCTGCCGCCTAGATTATATTGAGAAAGATTTCAAGAGTAAGTATTTACTAGGCTGTCCGGGTGACGCCGCGTCCATGTCGAAGGTGCCGACGTTTCGGTCGCCATTCTGCGACCTTCCTCAGGGCGTAACAACTCACCCGTCACCCGGACAGCCTAGTAAATACCGACTCCGGCCGCGGAAGCCTAAGCTCTCATTTCAAGAGTAAGTTTCCATGAATTTGTACAAGAAAATTATGTACGCAACTCACACGCAAACGAATTTCAGGTACAAACTTTGAAGAATTATTGTTAATGGTGGTAGGCCCTACTCATTTCAAAACGCCGTACTCTGTTTTTAACGTCACCTTGCCTGTCAACACTTTTTCCATAAGTCAAAAACTCACTTTCTGAAGTAGTTAGTAAAAAACTATTGATTTTCTGTCAGTTACTCCGACAGGGAGCTTTCATAGAACATGTTTGTTGTTGTTGCTGTATATATTGTAGATAAATGTTTTTAGTTTTGATGGAATGCCTAATAGGTCTTTATGATTTTAATGAGTTTTTATCATAAGAAATTAAATAAAACATTTTAAACTGTAATTGACATAACAGAATTTATAAGCACAGGATTATTAATAGTTTATGTTGGACAGGCAAGATTCACCTAAGTCAGATTTTAATGATTGTAGTAGGTGAAATGTTTGCAGCTTTCAAAGTTTCCTTTCAGACGAAAGTAAATGCCTTAAATAATTGAATAATACCTATTTTAAAACTTAGTTATCATTTTTAAGTTTGTGCCATGATGAAGTGCTGTCCATGACTGAAAATGATATTAAATTAAATGTCGAAATCATTTCTGAATACTTTATGTGACACTCGTAAAATGCAACATTTTATTAAAATGACTCTTCATTAAAGAGATCATTTTCATTGCATCAAGAAACAAAAGTTCAAGTGAAAATAAATAGAGAAGTGAGCACTGCACTTTTGTCTTAAATTATCACTTGGTTTTGAAGTACATTTTAAATGTGAGTATTTTTCTTAAAAAAATTTTAGTTGTTTTTCAAGAGTTAATTGACAATTAGCCTACAATGGAATATTTTGGATTTGTTGGGAGGGGTTTCTATTGATTGAGTGGCAACAAAATACCCAATGGTCTGAGGGCATTTGTCACACAAAATTTTGAAAAGCATTCTTTAAATTTTGCATGAGTAAATGTTGTATATACATTAAAATATGAAACTGATATAAAATATATTATAAGGCAGAATTTGGAGTATTTAATTTTTTTCATATATTTCCCTGATTTCCACTTCATATTTGAAGCAAACGTTCTCTTATAATATTTACAATTTTATAATATATTATAGGATTTCTCTATTATTATTGATAGAGAGTGATTGATTTTGCCCGATTGATTTTGCCTGACTTTGGTCATGTTATTTTAGCAACTCAGAATTCTATCCAATATCATTTCCATTTACAATATTTTTTTTAATTTAATGAAGTGGCTAGCTGTGGTTTTTATTAAATCTCTGGGCATCAGCATACTAACGCTTTATCAGGGTAGTTTACTTGTCTTCAAGGGCATGAAAATGAATGACCATTCGGGTGGTCAAATAATTTAATTATCATTAGGAAATATTTGTTACTACTATTATTTATAAATTAAACAACTTGCAAATTTTGTTTATGAATGTCCAGCAACATTAAGTGTCAGTTGTCATAATTAATTTATTCAATATCTAATTATTTTGAGTGATCAATAATATTTCATTATATTTCTCTAATTTTTAACTTTGATGGCCATCGAATTTCTACAAGCACAACAAACAATTCTTTCTCAATCTTAATATTACTTATACCGAAACATAACTTGGCCTTGCTATAATATTTTCGTTAATGTCTTTCTGCCATATTACCAAAACTTCTTTTTTGAAGATCTACAGCAATCTTGGCATTGTCAATGAAGTCAGCGACTGTTCCATCTTTCCATCTGGAGCTCTTCTTACCTCCACACTGAATTTAACTTATAAATTTCTACTCCTATTCGCAGCCTAATTATCTAATGAAAATTACGGTATTTTATCCAATAAATTGCATTTAAATCACTTCCCCTTTCTCTTATTACATGCGGACCAGATGTTTGTTTTCTATCTCCATGAACTAACTACAATGTATTACTACTTATGGCTCTAATGGCCATCCATTATCATTCCTCTATAAAATCTGGTATAGTTCCGACCAAAATGTTCACTAACACTTGCTATCTGGTCTTACCGGTTCACTTGTTTCATTGTTATTCTTCATCGATGCGCTCTAGTCACACCACAACTATTTACCTCAAGTGTCTTTTGTTTTCTATTAATAATGTCTTATATTAATTATCTGCTTATTAATATTTGGATTTTCTGACTCATATCCTCAATGTACCAGTTTAAATTGCATCATCGCATAGTTCCTTATAATTGGAAGTTATTTGACATCAAAGTTTTGTTTGCAAATGTCAAAAATTCTACAAGATTTTTTGCCTTGCCTTAACAAATATGTACTTTTTTTTGCAACTTTATGTTACATTTAAATCCCAGAACAACCGAAAGTACTCTGTGTAGGTTATTGCTCTCCAGGTATCATTACATGGCTCAGTGAGTATAGCTAGAAAACATTGGGAAGGAAATTCGCATTTAATAATACTCCTGTATCACAATATAAAACTTAACAGTGTATGGTAATATTTTCATAATTTAATTTATAACGTTTATCATAATACACAATGAGTAGGGACTACATTTTTGGGTGTGTCAAAATAGCAATAGAACATTGAAGAGAATTTCACTAACAACAAAAATCAAACATCCTGCAGACATTGTATGTAATAGGGTCCTAAGTCTCTTATTCGTAGGTGGCACACCAGGAATTTCCAAGTTATGAATTTTGGAGAAAATGACATTCAATTATTAGGTAACCACTTTTATTAGCAGATTATAGTTAATAACTACTTTTAAACCCACTAAATGCATAGTAACACAAAATTCAAAGGCTTTGTTTATGCTACTTCTTACATCATTTTTATTCTATAAAATATGAATCAATGAACGGTCAAAGAAGTAATGAGAGAAAGGCTTATTCTATTCAACCAAATAAATTTCCAGCCATTGTGTAGTAAATGCATCAAACTTTGTTGGACAGACCGCAGATGTGTTAAGAAAATCTTGGGGCAGCTAACTGCTATCCTTCCATACCACTGCCACGTGAAATTAAGATATATGTCAAAATCTGTCTATAACATAAATATACATAAAAAGAATCTACAATAAACTTTATTACTCTGTCATTTATTGTCAAAATGTAATACTACTTAATGAGGCAACAGGATGAAGGCCATACATTTGATAATTTCTCAATTTTTACTAAATAGGCATTAATTAGGCAAAAAGTGACAGGATTATCTGAGTCCTCTAATTATTTGTGTTATGTAAGTTAACTATATTAACATATAAACTGAAATTTAAAATTACTTAGGTTAAGTAACTGTACTCATGTGCATCGCAGGCAGGGAATGGTAGGCATGCATTCTCCTTCAATACATTTAAGTAATCCAATAGTTTTATTCTAATATGGTATCTTTGTTTTTCAAAAGAAATGTTCAGAATAACACATTGTAACAATGAATTGTATTTATTTTATAACATTCAAATGGTAAAACAATAGTATGGTGTACACAAAAATATTTTGCCATCCTCCATTTCCTGGAGTTGGTCCGAATGCCTACATTTTCATATCAAACACTAGAATGCTTTTCACCATTACTAGTCTATGCTGCTGCCTATTCTCCATGGCTACCATTGTTTTCTTGGTTTATTGTCAGAGTATATTATTGAATTCAAGGAGAGTTGTGACACGACTTGAAATTAATTAATTCTACTCCATATGCTGTGTTAACTTTAATAATTGAATAAAAATAAATTGTTGTAGCTGAAATTAAATTTCTGATGAGGTATGTTTTCCCTTTAACGTTTCCCACAAATTTTGTGAGCCATAGATATCCATGATTGCAAGGCGCTAATATGTTGTAAGTATACTTATGCCACAAGTGTTGATACATTATAGGTATTACAAATAAATATTAATTATTTTCAATGAAGATATTGATAGTGCTTTTTATATTCCTTAAAATAACAATGTGTTCTAGATTTAATGATTTATGATAAATCATTTCTTTGAGGCACAAATAAAAATACCTTAGATTCATGAAACAAACCTAATTTTGTATATTTTTTTATTGGCTAGTGAAGGAATACTGACAAACAAAACTTGTTAACTTTTACTTACAAAGAAACACACAACAGAAGGTAAAATCATTCATTCTTTAGAGAAAAAAAGTTTTATATGTTTTTGGGACTACCAACTTAGGACACAAAAATACTACAAATGCTGGGAATTCAATTTTCTATTTGCCTTTAAACATTTTGTAAATTTGAGAATGCAGAAAGAATATTCTTTCATTGGGGCCCTCCCCAAAAGTCCTAGGGTTTTCTTTCACCTTCCTTTATTTGGCATAACTGATTTAAATATTTATTTATGCTTGAATTATGTAATTATTTATACAATAATAATGTATAGTATTATGCCTACAGAACACGAGTAATATGCAATATAATAACGAATATGTTTATTATTTAATAAAAATCAGCGACCTCCCCTCCTCTCCCCAAATGATCGACTGGATCCACCCTGGAGTCCACTATACCATTTCAAAGAGATAGCATACCAACAAAAATTCATAGCCATCATACGGATTGTCTTGTGGATTTAGATTACAAAGAAAAGATTGTTAAGTGATAATGAGGTTTTGGAGTTAGAATAAAAATGTGACACTTTTAAATTAAAAATTTCTTTACACCAATTCCTTTTGAAGGTGATTTTACATTACTTCCATGACTTTTTGTTCCCCTACTTTAGCTAGAATAAATGTCTTTTTGCATGCCTATTTTAGTAAATATAAGTGCCTTTTTGCCAGCCAACTTAGATAAAATAAATTATTGATCTCTAGGCTCTAGTGATGAATAATGCCCATATTTGACATCTTGAATTCAGTTAGCAAATTTTCTGTTATCACAGTTTCAAAAATATCAAAATACCTATTATTAAATTTTAAATGCTCATTTCTATCATCATTCATGATTCACCTTAGTGTAGTAAAAGATCAGAGTTGGGTATCTTGGAGCTCAAGAAAACATGACGAATAGCTCTTCCCTAAAATAAATTACAACATTTTTTTAGCTGATTTTGGATATTAAATAAATAAAATTAAGCTAAAGGAGACATTTTTTTTATGTTAAGGTAAAATCTTTGTTTATTTCATGTAATATTTTCCTTTTTACTGTGGTAACAAACCCAGATATTACTATTATGCAAATATTGCAGCATTACAAAAATTTGCATGAATTTCATCTCTTATCTCTCCAAATATCTAGACTTCTTTCTGGAATGTTTTAACTCTATCATTCACTGCCTTCACCCAAACTGTATTACAGTAAAATTTAAAAAAAAAAGCTTTTGAGTTATGGTCTTTTTTGTGTTTTTATTCTTTTTTTTATAAACACAAAGCTTTTTCAAACATAATTGAAGAAACATGTTGTTAATTATGTGTATTGAAGAAATAAAATTCACAAATTATTGCAAAAGAAGCAAATTTCTGTTGAAATATCAGAAATTAGGATACTGGACATTGATGGATTAAATTATTTTGTAAGATTATCCAAAGAAATTTTGTTTCTTGAGGTGGACTGACATTTTTAACAAGATTAAGAATGTTGTAGATGTAGTTGTTGATTTAGAGTTATAGTTCTAGATGAATTATGTTGAAGTTCTAGATGTTTTGTATGAGTTTACAATTAGTTTTATTATGGTAAAAATATTTGGCGAAATTTGTTGTCTTGCAGCAGCAATTAAATCATCGTGTAGTTTTGGATTAAATATAAAAAGAGTGTTAACTATACAATGACTGTATTAAGCATTACCTATAACTTGTAGGGCATATTTTAATGCTATATACACTCAATGCCCCAAAAAGATGACTACAAGCTGTAGTGCAAAAGGTGATAAGCATTAGCTGTTGTGTTTTCATGGTCTCCTGTCTGAGAAGTAGGCGATCATTATTTTTTCATTCTTTTTGCTTATGACCTCATTTGAGTCTTATGTTCTTTTGTATATGGCATGAGGGCACCCTAGATCGAATGCTATTGACACCCACCGAATGACAAACTACTGATCCCTCTGAGTGTAATCAGAGCTCGTGTGTCAACTCACTTGCCATCTGCCATTTGGCATTGAGTTCGCCAGAACCCCTATGAGAAGCGGAGTTTCTCTCTCAGCCAAGATCAGTTCTCATAAATGTGTTTATAATGTGGCCCCTGAAAATTTCAAAAGGATCTCCCAGGTCTGTATATCTATGTAACAAAAACCTATTATTTCCAATTAAATCTACATTCAATTGGCTTATTTTCCTTCTTTTTAAACTGTGAATTTGGAGACTTGCGTACCATTAATGGTTTCATTTCTTGCACCTATTGCAACCCGTAAACAGTTCAAAATTAAATTAGTATTTATTAATTTATTTTTCATTAAAGTATAAACATTCCATTCTCTTGAAGTGTGGTATTTATTTTCAGTAAAATGTGTTCGTACTGTAAATAAAAATGTCTAGGCAGGATCCAGAAATGTAGTACCCCTCTTTTTAGGCTGCACATACCTATGATTATTCTCTTTTTGCAATAATAATATATGTCTGAAGATGGCTTTTGCAAAGATTATTAAGATTCATAAGTGGTTTGTTTTCACTGCAATTGTCATTAGCAACAAGATACACACTATTTATATATTGAATTTTGAATGAGTAATTTGGGCACTAAGCCATTTACCTATAGTATTTTGATAAAACAATATTGGTCAAATTGTGAGAATTCGTGTTGTCATTGCACATGATACTTTTTTGCAAAATTGTACCTAATTAGATTAAAGATTCAAATGTCTGAGAAAGCACAGATTTGCGGGAGCATGTAGATAGAACTTTTGCATTTTAATTTTATTCACATATCTACCAGTATGTACCTTTGTTAAAGCTACTCACAAAAGTTGAGATTCAAGTTTTTGCCATAGCGGAAACTAGGCAATAGTATTAGAGCTAGAAATGATGTTTTTACGCATGCTGTGTGTTTTTTGTGAGTGAGCTATATTAATACTCTTTCAGTTGGGGATGACATATTACAAGCAAGATGTTTAATCTATATATAAGTCTTACATAATTCTATACTCGATTTTAAGTGGGCCGATGACGTCAGGGTCACTAGTTCAACCTCCTGCCTTATAAAATTAACTCTTTTTAATTTAATTTGTGAACGCCTTCTCAACAGGACTTCGGTGCATCAAGATGTGCTTACCATTGTCAAAAACTTTCTTTTATGAGCAGCAGCCGTAACAATGACCTCATTACCGGCGCCACTATCGAAAAATCGAAGTATAGAAAGCCTTGTTTGTTTATAAATTGTTGTACGTGTGCTTGCATGCGGCTGTGTTGAATTTGGTTTCCGCTTGGTTGACATAGTTTTTACTTTCCCTATACAGGCCGCGCGATCAAAGCGGAAGGAAATTAGGAAATCCCCCACCTAAAATTTTCAGAAGCTTATTAATTTAACTTGTCGCAACTTCAACAGGCAAAAATATTATCGGATGTTAAATCATCATCATCACACGTTTTAATCATAAAACGGAAAAAATCGTATCGCAGCATAAGCTGCAGTGTAGCCTGCGACGTTATTTCAAAGATCTGTAATATTTGACGAAAATATTTTTGAATTTCCCCTCCCAATTCGTCTCTGGATCGCGCCCTTTGGCGTATACAAAGACTCCCGCTTGTTGATATTCGCGACACCCAGCAATGTAACCAGGGCCGCGGCACTCTCCACCAAACTGGGGCAAAGCTCGAGGTTGCTTATATAGGCAGCGCTAGTGGCGCCGGTGCAGCTGCAGGTTAGGCCTGCATTCCCACATAAATTTTGCAATTTGTGAGAAATACGAAAAGTGTCCTTATAAATGTACTATTATTCAAATATATTACTTAAAGAAACCTCTGAAAAATGCGCAACATAACGTTATCTTTTGCACATTATGGGGCCTGCTGCGACCCGCGATACTCACGCAGTAGCCACGCACGTTTAAGTATCGTTGCAACAGTTTCGTGTTTTTAGTTCATGTAAAGAAGGTGATGGCAGCAGAGGCGCCACCGTAATGGTCCTCCACCACGTTATATGGGGTTTATAGGGCCCTGAGTGTACTCCAGAAATCGTAAGATCTACGATATTTTGACGATTGTAGGAAAGAAATATAAGCTAGAAAGTGAAACAGAATTGTTCCTTTTTTTAAAGGATAACGGTATAAATAAAACAAAATGCCGAATGTAGTTTACGTATTCAATAAAAAAGAAAATAAAATGAAATATTCTGGATGTATTAGCCACAGTAATATTTGGGCACGTGATATATGAATCGGGTACATAAAATATATAAATGAATAAATAAATAAACGAAAAGAAAATGAATACTTTGTAGCATAACCACTGTTGTCAATGACTTGCTGCAATCGCTTTGATACTGAACCAATAATCCTGTTCAGGGACTATTGTCCAATTTGTCCCCACTCTTCCTTGATTCTCGCTTGCAGATAGGACTTTGACGTAATTGGGATTCTCCGGAATGTACATTTCAATTCAAGCCATACATTCTCCATTGGATTGAGGTCAAGAGGCTGAGGCGGCGTTTCCAGAACTATTGGACAATTGTACAATCATTCCCGCAGTGAATATGATTTGTGTTTCGGGTCGTTACCTTCATAAAATTTAAACAAGTTCCTGATGCCCAATGTGTCAGCAAGTTTGTGTAAATTCTCAGCATGTTGAGATACTGATGTTTGTCTAGTTTGTTTTTAATAAACACCAGCTCCCCCACGCCAGCAGCTGATATGCAGCCGCACACCATTATGTGTTCACCTCCCGTGTTTCACGGTTGTCACTACATTTTGAATTGCAATTCTGTATTTCGTTTGCGCCATATCATTTTCCTACCGTCACTGCCAAAAATATTAAACTTTTTTCTCATCAACAAAAATTACCTCACGCCACCACTCCTCTGATTTCGTCACATATTCCTTTGCAAACTGAAGTCGTTTAGCTCTATTCCCAGCATCGTAAAAGGGTTTTTTCCTGGCCGCTCTGTCGTAAGATCCAGCATTCTTAATTATTCTGCGCACTGTTTCGGGGTGCACAGATGTCCCTGACGCTTCGCGCAGTTCCGCTGCCAGCTGGACGGCACTCACCTTCAGATTTTCTCGTACTTTCCTCAAACTCGCTCTCTTTCGTGGATCTTCTTACGTTGTCCTTGTTGCGGTTTAGATTCAATTCTGTCTTCTTTCTCAAATTTCTTAATGATATCGTGCACCATGCTCTTGTTCACGAGTAAAAGATTTGCGATCTCCCTGCAGGACCGTCCCTTTGCGAGTTGGAAAACTACAAGCTGTCTCTGCTCCACTTCTTTCCCTTGCGCTCATTGCAAGGTGTTTTCAGGCGGAAATATTTACAGCGACTGACTGCAGAGTTTCGTTTGTCCTGGGTAGGGGATGGTGCGCTTATCGCCCTATCTAGGAGAGTACCGAGGGATAATACATTTTCCATTACGTGGCGGAATATTCATGTGACTTCATATTCTTGCATATTTACACATAAATCCGTGTTTTTAAACGTATGTTGTGCACCAGAAACATTTTCTTTGTATTATCTGTTTTCTAACAATAAAGAAACAGTTCCTTTGCATTTCCTTATATGTAACTTCCGCGCACGTATTAAAAATTGCAGTCAAACAAGAAACGCCTTCAGTATTTGTGGCTGTCCGAATATTAATGTGAGCCACTGTATATATGTAGTATAGGGAAAGTTATGTGGTGTCACAGAATGGCACAGACATTCCAGTATTAGTTTTCTATATCTTTTGGTCTCGGGTAGCGACTGAGACTTGCCATATACTCTTACCAGCTGCGATCTACCGCCGTTCAAACTACTTTTTTTTAATTACTTAATTTTTCGGTTTCTAAATGTGAGAATGGAAATATTATTTTAGGAATGTTTAAAAAACGTATAATGTATAAAAAAGTATAACGTCGTCCTAAATGGCAATTTTCTTTTAAAAATTTGGAGCTGTTTTTAAGAAAATGTGAGTTCGAAATTTGTTCGATGTGCCACTGTGAGTTCGAAATTTTAAGCTTTTTAACTCAGAAAATTTTTGTTTTTTCGAGAAACTTCATTAGAAGCCATTTGAAGGACTTCAACTCACAAATACAACTGTGTTTACAAATTGCTGGCAATGTGCATAATAACAGCGTGACAGATCTTTCAAAAATTACATAAATGTAAGTTTTGAAAAAACAAATGAATACAGCACACTTAATTCATCTTAAACACTGCAATAAGCACTATCCCTTCGAAAAGTCTGAAGAAAAAATGTGGAGCGGTTTTTGAGAAAATGGCGTTTGAGCGTTTCTGAAAATGCAGAATTTTGAGCTTGTTTTCACAGAAAACTGTTAAGTTTTCGACCAAAGTTATATAACATTATTTAAAGTGCATATTTTCATGCATATAATAATGTGACCAAATCACCGCTGATGTAAATATTAACGACGCGAGGGACAAGTAAACAAATTACATTTTTGTAATTTTTGAAGAAACAACAGAATAGAAAAAATTGATGTTTATGACATCTCATAGAGTACAGTTATCACGATCACTGCCAAAAGTTTTAAAAAATTGAGAAAATCTTGTTTTGTTATTTTTTGAAAATGGCACATATTGCACGAAAAGTACTGCAATGTTCAAAACAATGTACATGACCTTAATGAAAGAACTGGACTGCGGAGACAAATTTTATTTGAAGGAAGAATCTTTCTTAATTTTGTAGTTGCAAAAAGATGCCCGAAAATTTTTAAAAAATCGGAAATTCAGAGTTAGCTCTGAAAATTGGACCTGTCACCGTTATAAGTGTATTTTCCTCTATTTCTACAAGAAATTGAAAGAAAAAGTTTAGAGCCGTTTTTGAAAATGTTTGAAAAGTTTTATCTAAAGTATCCCCAAATTTTGAAGAAAGTTTTTGAAAATTGCAGCCTCTCGAGTCGGATCAGATCGACCGGGGAATATCCATTTTGGAGAAAATCCTTCGTATTGTTTAGGTGCTAGTGGAGTTCACAGACGGACAGACGGACGGACAAACAGACGGGCGGATGGACGGACGGACGGACGGACGGGCGGGCGGACGGGCGGACGGACGGATGGACAAACGGACAGACGGACGTTTTGAAGAAAAAATCGGTATCAGGGGACCCCAAAACGGCATTTCCGTTGAAATATCGAAATCGATTTCTGCAGTATTACATAACTTTCCCTATAGTGCGTCTATTACTCCGTATATACATATGTATACGGGAAAGTAAAAACACGTGTGAAAAAATATGTCAAAATGTGTGAAAGCATTATCAGTGAACACTGATTCAACAAAAGCTCCCAGTGCATCTGGGCGGACAGTGAGTGAGCTGACATTACGTAGCTGTAAAGAACAAAACACAGGATTCTGAATTTCGAGTAGACATTTCAATTTTGATTGGGGTGATAAAATATAACCGTTTATGTTCTGTTTGTGCACAATTTGGCCACAAAATGAATTATGGAGAAAGACGGTATTGTATTATGTTCACTGCATCTTATATGTGATAATTGTGGTTATGATGCATCTTTTAAGACACGTGCAAATAATAAAGCTTCGTATATAGACTGAGGTGTATTGGTGTTGGTCCGGAAGGGGGAAAATCTGTACTAAATTGGCAAAATTACATGTTACTTTTTCATTATATGAGACACATAATGGAGTAAGTCACGCTTGTTCATTAATATTGAGAAGTAGGAAAAATGTGCATTTCTCTTGTAGTTTATGAAAAAACAATGGTGGCAAATTTCAATAAGATAAAAGCTTCAGAGTAATTTTTCATGTCAGAGTCATTTTCACATTTTGATACTCAAATGTGTTAATGGTTTTTTAAAAACTGACATAACATTTTGCCATCTGATTCATTGTGTGGAATGATTAGTTAGTGACTCCATGTGCGTCACCTATTAAGGTCCTTAGTCCCGTAAATGGAGTGCATGTTTTTGCTCGGGAGGTGGCGGTGATCTTTCCCTCACTGTATAGCGAGGTCCGGCGCCGACCTACTGTCGGTAGCGGGGTTTTCCCAGACCAGGTATCTACCCCTAGCGACGAACCCTCCCAGCCGGGACAAGCTGTAAGTTCCCGACCGGTCTCTTAGCGCAGTGCGTGTAAGTTTAAGTGGGTGTACGTAAAGGATGAGGATAGGACAAGGAAGGGGAAGGAAAGATCACGCGCTGTCCGTGGCCCGCTGTTTAGGGTACTGCACCGGCATTCGCCTAGACCACGGAAAACTACCGATCAGAACAGCCGGCCGCTACAATTCTCTTTCAGTAAGTGAATTCGAACTAGCTCTAGCTAGTGTCGAAAATCCTGCTACCGTCGGGACTCGAACCTACGACCTCTGTTGTCAGAGACACTGCCATACCATCAATTGAGCCTTGAGCGACTTCTTCCGGTCATCTTAAATACTCTTGCATTAATTTGTTTAAGAGAAAATTGAAAACAGAAGATACTATCTCTTTGTTAAGTAAGTAGGCCGTACAATGTGGACATGAAAGGGCAGATATAGTGTAAAATATAATTTCTTTAGTGTTTATTTTATTACGGTTGAGAATGTTTCACGATTCTCTAAAAAAAATTTCATCAGTTTTATTCTTTTATACTATTTTTTAACAACTAGAAATATAATCCGCAATTTTATTATGTTAATTAGTGTACTGAAACAGCATAAGCACGCTTAATCCATGCTTAGTGTCCCGCAGAAAAAAATGTTTCAAAATATTTTTAAAACATTTAATATTCACAAATATGTAAAAATATTTTAAAATAATGTTTAATGCAAAAAGTTATGAGTTAACTTACATATTCATTTTGAATACATTGGTTCAATATTTCAATAATCAATATTGAAATCCCCATTTTGTATGTAATCCCTTAATGAAAATCGTAAAGAGAGTAAGATGTGTAAATTTACATTTATTGCATAAATGAAAGAAAAATCACATCTCTGCGTAATATATTTACATTGTTGTTGTTGTTTTTTTTCAAAGAGTGCAGTCTTAATTGGAAGACAAAAGTTGGTTTAGAAAATACTTAACTCTTCTACACTCTGGGAAGGCATTCAACTTTTGATATAACATCAAAATATTAGGGCATAACTCCAGTTAAAAGACTAATATAAAAATAACTCTAAAATTAACACAAAATTAATCAGCAATTAACTGTGTATTGGAGCGAATCTTCAGAATCATACAGCAAACATTGCTTAGTTTTTGGAAACATGTTAGATGTGAATAATAAAAGAAGAAAATAACGTTCAGTTCATACCACAAATAGTGAACTCGACGTGAACTTAGCTAAAGATGTGACCAGTAGGCCATTATACATGAAGGGCCCTATTTCGGTGCAGAGAAAATATGTGATGGTAGTTGGAAGGCTGGCAGGGCGCTCTCTCTCTCTCCTCTCACGCTGGTTGCCCCGATCCTGCTGTCTGCACCGCTCCTGCTGACTGCACCGATCCTGCTGTCTGAGCCAGCACTACTTCCTCAGGGCAGCAAGATCCCGCGTGACTGTCATAAGAAAAAAATAAGTTAAAACTAGTCATTAGTATTACATACAAACTTAATAAGCAAATACACTGTTTACTATGCAAATTACCTTTTCACAATTACGTCTTTTGATTTCATATCAACACACCTGTAAACCAGACCTGCCGAAATCAGTAGCCCTGAGATCACCACCCAAACTATTATCTCAGACTTCCAGGTAAATAATATTTATGCCTTCTTTTCGTATTGATAATTGATAGATGATGTATTACGTTAGAGGATTAACGTTTCTATTCAACAAAGACTTTATTTGTTCTGATTTCGTTCGCAGGATTTTCAGTGCAACCCTTTTCAGCGTGTTCAGGAAGCAGTGAAAGCTCACCGGATTGCAGCAATAATCGCTATTTCTGTGCAGAGGGGATGATAGACCGAGAGCCAGCAAGAAAATCCACGTGTGATAAGCTCAAAGCGAAACCTTTTCGAGACGTTAGCCAGTGTTAAAAGGAACAGGAAATCGAAAATATGGCGGCTTGTAGGTGTTAGCGTTGCTGCTGCATCGAAAATATGGCGGCTTGTAGGTGTTAGCGTTGCTGCTGCATTATTTTTTAAATGTCTAGAAAAAAAGCTATGGCCTTGGTCCGTAATTCTTGTTGAATATTGTTCGTTAGGTGGCCAAAGTGTGAAGGAGTTCTATGCCATACTGATGTGGCGTATCAAACTGCACGCCGTATTGAATTCAGTGTCATTTTAATGCTCTCTTGTATTACGAGCTTAATGTTTTGCTCTAATAGCAGAAAATTATTTTTCATTGCCGATTATTACCATCCTTTACCTTTTCTGAGTCTCTAAGTAGTAGCTAAACTAATTGAAAAATACTCAATTTGTCACTAGGTCATGTATCATAAGTACACACCTGGGGAAAAAAACATTTTTTTCATTGATTTTAATGTCTACAGGACGAATCTGTAAATGCCATACCGATTGGATGTCACATGAAGCCGCCCCACACCTAGGCACAGGTGCTAACTTTTCGACCGCCATTTTGCGACCTGCGTCGCCTTTCGCCTTGAGGAACATCGCAGAATCTGACGCGGTCGCAGAATAGGACGCGGCGTCTCCCAATTTTCCAAGTAGTTCACGGGTTCGGTGGTATTGCGGTTAACATATCTGGCTGTTGAAACACAGTTTGCGGATTCAAACTCAACCGAAGCCGTGGATTTTTATGGGCGAAAAAATCATTCGCACGCCTTCCTTAGGAGGGGAAGTAAAACCGGCTGCCTCATGTAGTAGATTTACTGCATATAAAAGAACTTCAAGCCTAAATGAATCCTCTGAGCTAAATTCAAAATTGCCTGATTCGTCGCTCGAGTGATATCTTCTTTCTCCACTAGATGGTAAAAGAAGAGTAGCGAAATTTGCTACACAAAAAATGAAATTTCGTCACGTAATATAAGTGACTAACTTACCTCCCGAGCGCGCAGAAGAAGGGCAGGTAGTGGGCGACGTCGTCTGCGAAGACGCGCAGCGCGCAGCTGGGCAGCGGCAGGCAGCGGCCGGCGATCTGCGCGCCGCCACGCGCCACCGTGCAGTTTCTCGCGCTGGCCGCGCTCACCGCCTGCGCCCCCTGCCAACCCGCAGTCAGCCCGTTAGAAGCCTGCAGCTGGGGCTCGCGTTGGAGCAGGCTACACGCAGCCAACTCGCACATTCATGTTCATCACGACATGTATGTGGCATGAATGTATAGTCGTGGGGTCATTTTTACGCATTTTGTTTCCTATTCGTGTTCTTGGTGAGTTAATGTTTCATGAATTTACAATCGCAGTCTAGAACAATTTTTTTTATTATATCAACAGTTCATGACAAAATTCATTATTGCAGTAGACTTTGTTTTCGAAGTCTCGTAATTACACGGAACGTCGGTAACTTCCTTGACCTATCAAAACTGAGGGTTGAAAAATCAGATATAAGGATTACATTTTCTCCTAAAATAAAGTCTTTATATTAAACATAATTTTACATAAATACATTTTATATAAAATTGTAAAATGCAATGAATTAATAAATGTTTATTCAAATTTTTGAGTATTTTAAAAAAATAGGTAATTTCCTCTTATACTATGGATGTCATTTTAGGTAATTTTCCTCTTAGTTTAAAGTCATAATACAGGCAATTTTTAAAGAATTTTTAGGTCGTCAGAATCCGAGCCCTGTCTACAACTAATCATTTCACCGAGCGGGGTGGCTCAGGCGCTGGCGCTGGCTTCGTTTTCGGGAGGCCCGGGTTCCATCTTCGTGGAAACCCTGACCGGGGTTTCCCTGGGACATCCAGGCGAATGCTGGGATGGTTCTACTGAAAGCCCACAATCGTGAAACCGGCGTCGCTAGCCTAATTACTGAACTACATAAAGTCACGAAGACTACGTGAATTCGAGACATTGCGGTTACCTGGTTGGGTAACCGACTAGAAACCCCGGGATCTAACGGCGCCGAGACCAATTGCATTTACGGGATACATAATGTGTAAATACAAATACAAAAACAAACTAATCGTTTCATACTTTACTAGCTCGTTACTATGTCTTTATGGAACTTGGTTGTTTGATTAGAGATTCCGTGCGCGTTAATGTCTAGAGTCATTATTCCCGTAAGTGTAGTGAATATGTTATCGCCGGGGTCGGCTGGCGAGATCCGCTTCAAAGGCTTGAAATGCACTCTTCTCACACGACCCTCCCCCTTCTCCACAAAACGATCTTAAGGTCACGCGATCTTGTTCAGAGGCTGGAGCACTGGATCGACTCTCGATCGTGTGAGAAAAGCTCACTTGTGTAGACCGTGCATTGTAAATCGCCGTTCTTTTTACCCTTTGATATTTCCGTACTCTGCAATGAAGACTTAAAGCGCCATTTCGACATTCCGAAAAAGGGCGTTGACGATAACTTCTAGTTTATTACTCTGAGCATGGTGATACGAAAATGATATTTGAATTTGGGTAATCTGCACAGCCGAGTGTATTACTAAATAATATGAGATCTTATTTCATACTATTTTGACTTGAAAAATTTAGTGTAGAGAATAAAATTGTGTAAAATATTGATTCTGCAAGATCGCGGGGACGTTCAATGGGAACTCACCGAAGGTTCGGCAACGATGTAAGGCACCAAGCCAACAATTTCAGGAATGAATACGTGTGATCCGTTGCCGGCCACACCACCACTCAGCCAACTCAATGACGATAACTGCACCACTGGAACGGATAAATAGCCTTCATAACATTTCACATGCTAAGAAAAACATAAAACATCAACAATTAAAAATAAACGCAGTTTGAAATTGTGGGCGTTCATACTGTTCTCTGTGTTCAATACGCAAGCTAAACTATATTTCCTGTATCCTCATTTGGTCCACTCTTAACATTTTTATGTAAATCACATACACACACACACACACACACACACTTAGTCTGGTTTATTTATAATATTTCTTTATACGAATTTATACGTTATTATACGAAATTTATAATATTTCTGTAATAACTTAATTGTCCTGTCCCTATTACACTTCAAATTCCTTAAAAATGGCGTAAGCACTATTGCACTAAAAAGTTCGAAAAACACACGTGGCGTCAGAGTTCGAGAAAGTTCTCATGAAGCACCTTCCACATTCGGAGGGTGGTGAATTATTCTTTGGAGAATCATCTTTCTTTCAAAGTGGTTAATCTTCCATTATACAACTTACAAAACCGTAGTAGCAATGAGTGCATGTGGAGTTTATGTATGTGTTTATGTGTATTTAATATAAAATGTGTATACATGTATGTTTGAAGTTTATAATATGAAATACAATAACAATAGTAAATATGTAGTAATTAAATGCTGTGTCATGCAAGAAGTGTGTAAATTGAAGCAGGGGCGAGGATGGCATCACAAGAAAGTGTCGCTTCGTGCCTCGCCTTCCGCACAATAACAATAGTAAATAGGTAGCAATTAAATGCTGTGCCATATTCCGTGCCATGCCAGAAGTGTGTAAATTAAGGGAGGGCCGAGGATGGCATTACATGGAAGTGTCGCTTCGTGCCTCACCTTCCTCAAAATAACAATAGTATATAAGTAGTAATTAAATGCTGTGCCATGCAAGAAGTGTGTAAATTCAGGGAGGGGCGAGGATGGCATCACAAGGAAATGTCACTTCGTGCCTCACCTTCCGCACAATAACAATAGTAAATAAGTAGCAATTAAATGTTGTGCTATATATATTCTGTGCAATTGAAGAAGTGTGTAAATTGAGGGAGGGGCGAGGATGGCATCACATGGAAGTGTCGCTTCGCGCCTCACCTTCTGCACAATAACAATAGTAAATAAGTAGTAATTAAATGCTGTGCCGTGCACGAAGTGTGTGAATTGAGGGAGGGGCGAGGATGGCATCACAAGGAAGTGTCGCTTCATGCCTCACCTTCCGCACAATAACATTAGTAAATAAGTAGCAATTAAATGATGTCTCTATATATATTCTGTGCAATTGAAGAAGTGTGTGAATTGAGGGAGGAGCGAGGATGGCATCACATGGAAGTGTCGCTTCGCGCCTCACCTTCCGCACAATAACAATAGTAAATAAGTAGTAATTAAACGCTGTGCCGTGCACGAAGTGTGTAAATTGAGGGAGGGGCGAGGATGGCATCACATGGAAGTGTCGCTTCGCGCTCAGACCCTTCCTGTAGCAATAAACAAGTACGCTAACTAAGTAGATATTAAATGCTGTGCGCATGCAGAGAAGTGAGGTAAACGTTTGAGGGGAGGGGTCGAGGATGGCAATTCACAGAGAAAGTTGACGCTTCGTCGTCGCCTCCGCAACAATAACAATAGTAGCAAACAGTAGCAGTTAAACTGCTGTGCCATGCCAGCAAGTGTGTAATGTGAGGGAGGGCGAGGATGGGCATCCACAAGGAAGTGTTGCTTCGTGTGTCACCTTCCGCCACAAAACATAGTAAAATATAGTAGGCAATTAAATCTGCGCCAGCAAGAAGTGTGTAAATTGAGGGGAGGGCGAGTGTCATGCATCTGGAAGTGTCGCTTTTCGCGCCTCACATTCCGCACAATACAATAGCCAATAAGTAGCAATTAAATGTGTGCCATGCAAGAATTGTGTAAATTGAGGGAGGGGCGAGGATGGGCATCCACATGGAAAGTGTCGCTTCGCGCGCCTCACTTCCGTGGCGCGGGCGGGGGCGCGGGGGTGTTGGGCCGCGGGCGCGAGCGCCGGTGCGCGCCCCCGTTGCCCCTCAAATCATGTGCGTGCGCGCACCGCTGCGTAGCCCATCCGCGCATCCGGCGGCCGATCGGGCCCATGCCTGCGACGTCTGCAAATGCAGGGCACTTGCTACAACAGCACGTACTTTCTACCTCGTAAATTTTTCACGGACAAAAAAAATTACGTTAAAGTAATCAACTGGCTCGAAAAATTAAGTATTTCTTCGAATGTTATTCTTTAGATCGAAGACAGATGTTATTAAAGAAAAAGTTTAATTCTTCCGTAATTGTGTTGTAAGAAGACGCAAAACATTGAATTTTTGCAATTTTTTTGAATAATGGGGGTTTTCAAGCTATTACACGACTCCTGCGCCCATTCTCTTTAACGTCCTGATGAACACTATCAACAACAAAATGTCTTTTGAAATTTTTGGAAAATGGTCTCAGGGGCTACCCTCCACCCCAAAAACATTAAAATGACTGACTTCAAATTTCCTGGGGCCTGACATCAGACTTAGATCGATTTGGGAAATAAATTTTGGGCGAAACATCGGCCGACAACGGTTTAGCTGCTAGCGTTGTTTACAGACAGCGTTTTGCCGGTCAAATGGATTTTTCGGTATCAGAAGACTCCATCAGTACGAAGGGGAGGCTCACTGGTCTGCGTCTACCACCTAAAATAAGGATTCAATTCAATTCGATTCGAACGATCACGTATCAATTCGATTCGATTTCAATTCAAATTTCAAAATTTCATAAAACATGGGATCTGGCTACACTAAGTTAAGCTCTGTTTCTTTCTAAAATAGCCCACTGGATCTTATCCACTTTTTCGTTTACCAGGGCATGCAATAAGAGTTTTTCTTACGAAATTCCGCATTTTTTGTTCTGCGCCAGCGTTTCATACCTTCTGCTACTCCGTAGCGGAGAAAGCAAGACGAATGCGCGCCGTGGCCTACCGGGACATTCATGGCGGCAGCCCGAGTAAACCTGCCCGGCGTGCGCTCCTGAATCTGCGTGCTTGCCCGCGCCCATGGCCCCGCGCGGCGGGCCCCGGGCGCGCTGCGGGGCGTCGCGGCGTCGGCGGCGTACGCAGCAGGTCGGCGCTGCCCGTCGCGTTGTCGCTTACCACCACCAGCGCGAGGTGAGCGGCGTGCGGAAGCGTTAAACGCAGCGTCCACGCCCCCGCTGCGCGGCGCCTGCGGCCTTCCGCGTCGGTCGCCGTGCGGGCGCGCTCCAGCAGCTGCCGGCACCTGCCGCCGCCACACGCAAGAGTCACGCTCCAGTTCTCGCAACGACGCCGCCGCTCAGCGCCGCTCAGAAACCACTCAGCGCCCCTCAGCGCCCTGAGCGCCCTCGCGGCCGCTCAGCGCCGGCTCAGCGGTCCTCAATACGCCCGATAGCGTCCATCAGCGGCTTCACTCAGCGGCCTCAGCGCCGCTTCAGCGGCCATAACGCTGCTCAGCGGGCCTCAGCGCCCCTCAACGTCCCTCAGCGGCCCTCAACGCTGCTCAGCGGGCCTCAGCGCCCCTCAACGCCTCTCAGCGCCACTCAGCGTCACTCGACGACGCTCAACGCTGGTCAGGGTAGCTCAGCGCCCCTCTGCGCCGTTCAGCGGCCCTCAACGCTGCTCAGCGCCACTCAGCGTCACTCAACGGCGCTTAGTGCCGGTCAGGATCACTCAGCGACGCTCAGCGTCGCTCAGGGACACTCAGGGTCACTCATCATTGCTCAGCGTCGTTCAGCGTCACTCAGCGACGCTTGACGCCGGTCAGAACCGCTCAGGGTCACTCAGCGCCACTCAGCGTCCTTCAGCACCACTCAGCGTCGCTCAGCGGTGGTCAGGATCACTGAGAGTCAGTCTGCGCCGCTCAGCACTGCTCTGCACCGCTTAGAACCGCTCAGAGTCGCTCAGGGTCACTCAGCGCCGCTCAACACCGCCTAGCGCCGCTCTGCACCGTTCAGAACCACTCAGCGCAAATTGGCGCTAATGGGTTAATTGACGCGCAGGGACACTTCAACGAACCTCATCACTTCATTGTACTAGTGTTTTCTGCATAAGCGATGCTATATTCGAACATGGCAAAAATGAGATTAGATCTTAGGAGTATGTAAATATGTTGAAAATACTTTTGGAATAACGAGCTAAATGCCCGACTACTTTAACAATGAATGATTCACCTCTGAATTTTGGGTATGTGAGAAAAGACACATATGTTGCAGTAGAGACTATGTCCAAGTTAAGCGGAAAATATTTTGAACTGAAGGGCTTCTCAATGGCTACACTATACCAAAGAGACATTTGGCTGAGATAGATTTAACTATAAAACAACCAAAATATTTACAACAACTGGATACACTTGCGTAGTCTACAACTGCACACATGCTTCCTAAGAAGATTTTCCTCCGCAAAGGGAATTACCTACGCTCTTTGGCCTTTATTCCCTCTGCGGGCGTAGAAACACGGCTTTGTGCAGCGTCCGGATTCGCCGGAATGCTGCCACGCATCGAAGCGCCTCCCCAATTGAATCGTTTATTTCAAATACCCGTCAAACGTCAAATTTCTCATTTCGAGTAAATTGAGAAAAAGTCTCCTATTTTTTTATTTCAAAATTATTTTTATTTATTTAAGTAGTTTATAAACGAATATGTTCACATAAATGTGCACTAAAGAGGTGTCTATCCTCTTGGATCAACAATCCGCCGCTAATGAGTGTTTTCGATTTTGGCGTTTGACGGGCGTAAACAATTCAGTTAAGCGTGGGTAGCCGGCGCATCCCCGGGGCCGAATTAAGCGCCACTCAATTTTCACCTGGATAAACCCTCCTCAATGCCTACGAGTATCGAGCACTGCCACGACGAATCCAATTACACTCATCGGAGCCATCCGGTCAGGGACCCTCAACCCGCCTCCCCACTGCACGCCCTTGGTGCAGACGACGTGTGCTCACCCCGAAATCTAGAGAAACATGATAGGAAATTTCAATGTTCTCATCGGACATTTTTTGGGGTGCTGAGTCGAGTCCCTTCCAGAATCGGGCCCCAAATGTCGGAGGGCAGGGGTCCAAACTGGTTGGTAACCACGTAATCCCGAGTAACTAGAGCAGCTTAGCTCCGCACTGCACTCGTTTTGGCGCTAACGACGTGAGTGTCGCCAAGAAAGTAGGGTCCGGGTAAGTGTTTCCAGTGTCCACCAAGAACCTCAGACCATTAGGCCGTCGGTTCCTCCTCGCTCTGCGGGGCATAATGGATGTTTTAAATTGCGTTTTGGTCCAAACTATTACTGTAGACATACCACCGGTGGTAAAACAGCGTAGCGGGCTGCTACACTCAAGTTCGCGGTTTCAAACCCGATCGACGGGGAAGTAAGGCTGGTTGTCCCTTGTTGTAGATTTACCCTCAAGTCTAAACGAAGACTCTGATCTAAATTTGAACAGCCTCTTTTGACGCCCGAGTGATACCTCTTTTCTCAGATACAGGGTGGAAGAAGCGCACCAAAATTGCGTCATCAGCCGGAAGTGAACCCTTTACGCCTTGACGCAGCCAGCGCAGCCCCATTCCGGGGTCCAATCGCGCTCACCGTGAGGTAGGCCCAGAGGCGCTCGACGAAGGTGGCCTGGTCGGGCGGCAGGCGCGTCACGACGGCCGGCCGCGCCACGGCCGCCGCCCCCGCGCCGTCGCCCACCACCGTCGCCACCAGCGGCTCCTCGCCCGCGACCTCGCCCTCGCCCTCGCCCTTAGCCAGCAGCCCCTCCTCCTCGCGCGCCGCCGCGCCGCGCAGCAGCCCCGCCACGGCCAGCTCCGCGCCCTCCAGGTGCACCGGGAACGCCGTCTCCGTCAGCGACGTCTGGTTCACCTGCGGACCGCCAACAGCTCAGCACGGTCGGCACCATGCTAATAATGTCAAATTTGTCTCGAAAATACATCGAGAGAGTAATAATACAATGTCGACATCGACTATTATATTATCCACGTACACTATGTAGTCCAAAGTATCCGGACACATCCAAAATGATGTTATTGTGGGGTCGTGTTTTTCATGGACTTACCACCTTGTTATTTTGTGTGGCACTATCATGGCACAGAATTACGTTCATGTTTCAAACACCTTGCTTCCCACTGTTGAAGATCAATTCGGGGATGGCGATTGCATCTTTCAACATGATCGCGCACTTGTTCATACTGCACTGCCTGTGGCGGAGTGGTCACACGGCAATAACATCCCTGTAATGGACTGGCCTGCTCAGAGTCCTGACTTGAATCCTACCGAACATATTAGGGATGTTTTGGAACGCCGACTTCGCGCCAGGCCTCATTGACCTACATCGATACCTCTCCTCAGTGCAGCACTCCATGAAGAATGGGCTGTCAATCCCCAAAGAAACCTTCCAGCACCTGATTGAAAGTATGCCTGCGAGATTGGAGGCTGTCATCAAGGCTATGGGTGGGCCAATTGAATTCCAGCATTACGCATGGAGGGCGCCACGAACTGGTAAGTCATTTTCAGCCACGTGTCCGAATAATTTTGATCCCATAGGGAATGACTCGCCGCTGAATGTTGACTGATTCCAGCAAGCGGTCCCACTACCTCCCACCGCTCACCCTTGGTGAACGGGAGGAACTTGAAGCTATCAACCCTACTGGCCCGACATAACCATAGTGATATAAAGTACGAAGTGTGTAAGATTGAAAGATTTTTAGTTTACTTGCGATTATGATCACTTACCTTCCGCGCAGTGATTCGAAAGTTATTGAATATGTATTGAAAGTTGAATTAGTAACCGATTTTCCAAGTCACGCCACTAGGTTCGCTACTGAGCAGTTGTTTCCCATTAAAAGTATGAGAAAGATATGAAGTGTCCTTTATTTGTAATAGTCGATTCGATCTAGCTGTGTAGTGTCAAAATTCCTGCCACCATAGGAACTTGAACATGACGTATTTATTTATTTACATCAAAAACAGTTATAAACTGTTTGTAACGTGCTATGGGAAGAAGTTAATTTGAAGTTTCGTTTATGTTCAGAAGAAAAACAAAGGGCCACCTCAGCATTTGCTCAAGGCTCAGGGAAAACCTGCCCGAGTTGGGGGTCATTGACCTAGAAGCTGAAGTACAAAACTTGTTACAGGGTCTTTAGAATTGTACAATCCAAATGGTAAATAATACATTAAATCTCATTGTTAAAATTAATATTACTTTTCTTTTGGATGCACTATAGTCTCTAGATGTATAGAGACAGTTGTGCAGCATAAAATATTTTACTTGGAACCTTAACTTTTGCATCGAATTTAATCGTTTAATGTCATCGGGCAAGGTGTTGTTAAATAATGTACTAATGTATGTTGTGTGTTGTGTCTAATAATGTATTTTGTGTGAATTTTTTGTAGTGAGCTGTTGATACTGTCATCTTATGAATATGATAACGACGAGTGTTGTAGTTATAGACAACGGCTTAAAATGTATCTCCGCCCTTAAGTAAGTCATTTTTGCCAAAACCCACTGATTCATCTATGAAGAGAGAAGGTAAAATATCTAGATCAATAAAGAGAGACTTCTCAGAAGAACAGAATAGTTGACAGCCCGCCCGAAAGCAAAAGGAGGCGCACCTGATCGTCTGCGTACTGGAAGGTGACGTTGGCGAGCAGCGGCGACGCGACGCGCCGGTAGAAGTTGCGCAGCTGCAGCGCCGCGTCCGCCGCCTCGTAGATCTTGCGCGCGAAGCCCTTGCCGCGCAGCGACAGCTTCTTGAGGAACGCGAAGTCGGCGCCTTGGCCGAAGGCGAGGCTGTAGAGCGGCGCGGGCGCGGACGAGGCGTTGGCGGCGGCCGCCACCGCCGCCTCGATCTCCTCGTGGCTGCTGTTGGGGCCGTTGGGCTCGCCGTCCGTCAGGAAGAACACGAGCGGCTGGCGCGCGGCGCCGCGGCTGCCCGCCCCCGCCGCGCTCTGCACGCGGCCCTCGCGCACCGCCGCCGCGGCCGCCTGCAGCGCGTGGTACATGTGCGTCGCTGCAACAGAGCAAGTGTGCCTTCTATAACTCCGCTCCTGGTTGCGGCAACGAAGAAAAGCAACGAAAAACACAAAATTCAACTCAATCCTACTAAAACAGCCGCCAACATCTTCACACTTCGTCCACACTCACCCCCGCGGCCGCTAATGCTAAACAATGCAATTATCAACTGGCTCCTTCTCTCCAAGTAATTAGGACTGAACATGGACAGAAAACTCCATTGGAAGCAGCATGTATATATACCAAAATCACTCAAGCCAGAATCAAGCTAATACAATAAAATCATTTACTATACAAATCCAGCCCATTATTACACAATTCAGCTATACATATATACCAAACAAATATAAGACCCTTGTTTTATACGCATGCTCAATCTGACGAAACGCAGCAAATACCAATCAAAGGAAACTGCGAATAGTACAAAACCAATTTATTTGAGTTATTTAACCTCCCTGGTATGTCATCAATAATCAGTTACACAAAGAATTCGACCTAGTGATTATAGACCATCATATCACCTATCTAGCTCCCAACTACTTCTCAAACATATCATGAGTTCATAGACTCGGCTAAAACTCTTCACATAGCCCCAGAATACAAAATAAAATTCCCTTTCACACTTTTCTCAAGAAATTCTACGAACTAGATTCCGACTAGAAAAGCCCGATGGTGCACAAAAAGTCTCACATTTTATAAAAAGAGTACGTCATTATTTAAAGATCAAATTTTGAAGAACAGCTTTAACTTTAAAAAATAACCACCGCAATTTTCGAAGGTTATAATGAAAATCTGCACACCAGAGGTTTTATAAGAGTATTTTACCGTGAAAATCTCCACATCTATTTTTAGAGCTTTCACATCTACGTAGTACATACAGGAGAAAGTAAAACTATTTTTTTGACTTAAAAATAGTCCCTTCCTTCGCGAAATTTTCGCTATGAAATATAGCCAACTGCTTTGGTACTTATTTTGACTATTCTGGAAATTGATTCACTTGAAGCAACAATGCTCGGCGTACTGAAGCGCTAGCTAGTCGCAGCGCCTACCTCCAGAGGCGACGGTGTTGTTGATGGCGGCCACCGCGGCGTCCACGTTCTGCGCACTGGCCGCGACCACCCCGTCCGCCAGCGCCTCGTCGTCGACGAGCGGCTGCAGCCCGGCGGACGGCGTCCACAGCTGAGTGCCGGACGCGAACGTCAGCAGCGTGAACGTGTCGCTCGCCCGCAGCTCCGACAGGATCGCTGCCATCGCCTCCTTCAACTGATAATTTTCAGAAGTATTAATCAAGGGGAGAGAGCGAGGGGGAGTGAAGGAGAAGGAGGGTGAGAGACATAGCTCAAAGCGAGTCAATTTCAAGTGACAGTACACAGAACCTCGAGTACTGAGATGTAACTTCAAAATACAAAAGACTGACGAAAATCTCATGAAAATTGGCACGCACGGGTACGATTCGAGAGGTAGAAAAGGGAATCGAAACGACCAACAGAAAGCAAACACCCTTTTCCATTCGTTCGTTTTGGCGGAGACGGAACGGGAAACAACTAAAATGTAAATAGTGTTATCTTCAAACGTGGGGAGTCAATGAAGAAATATTGCAAAGTTCGTTCGAAAATTGTAAAATAAAAGTAGCTATAAATTTCGAATACTCGAATATGTAGGGAGATATAATATTTTATTACATTCAGTATTCAATCCACGTTTTGTTCGCTCAAAAATGAATACAGACAATTTTAAATAAATACTCGAATTGTAAATTATTGCAATATATCTGTATTTCAAGTTTTTTTTTTGTGTTAAAAGGAGATATTTCAGCTCGATCAGTGTGACAAGACACCACACGGACTTACGAATTACTTTCTGAATGTAAGTTTCGCGTTCAAAAAACTTGTAGTTTCGTGCAATTAATGTTTATAACTGATGCAAATATTATGTAAATTTATTTAGTCGAAATGATAGGAGCTGTCTATGTGACAATCAATAAATAAATACAAAAGATATGTGTAACATTCTTGTGGAGCTTCAGTTGGTTGATAATTTTCAGAAGTATTAATCAGGGGGAGGAGAGAGCGAAGGGGAGTGAGGGAGAGGGACGAAGAGAGAGGAAGAGAGAGAGAGAGAGAGAGACAGAGACAGAGCTCAAAGCGAGTCGATTTCAAGTGACAGTACACAGTACCTCGAGTACTGAGATGTAACTTCAAAATACGAAAGACTCACGAAAATCTCATGAAAATTGGCACGCAAAGCCGCAAACACTTTCCGTCTGGAGAAAACATTTGCGAAGTATTTCACCAAAACAAGCGAAGCGGCCGCCTCACCTGCTGGATTTTGCGGCCGTACATGGAGCCGCTGGTGTCCAGCAGGAAGACGACGTGCTTGGGCAGCGGCGGCAGTTCGGAGTCCGGGGGCGAGAAGAAGTGCACGAAGTAGCCCCCGTCGCCCACCACCAGCTCCGACACGTTGCCGCTGCGCGCCACGTCGTACTGGATCTGAGGAAGCCGTTTCTTCATTTATTTATCGGCCAACAATGTAACAACAGTATGTGATATGCGAGGTAGATGTGTAATGAATTCAAACGAGTGTTTGGGAACTTCCAGATTAGTAACTCGTAACCGATTAGTAACTCGAGTCAAATTTTGTACTGAGAATGGACAAAAACAATAAATATATCATTTGAAATTTGATGTTTAAAACTAAGATGAAGTGCAATAAGTGTTTATTAAGTACTGGATTTATAACTTTTATTCATTTACTTTTTATTAAAATATCTTTTTTCGATATTGACAGAATTTAGAAAAAAATGTTTCTGAAGTTCACATATGGAATGTCAACAAAAAGTATCTATGTTGAATGGCTCTCGGTTCATCAAGTTCTCAAACTTCAAAAACTTATCTAGTTGTATAACAAAGTTAGACTATGTTGTTGAGTGACTAGGTTAGCTTTTAGCATTCATCATAACCTGTTTGTGACCAGCATAAACTTCCAGGGGAAAAATGAATCATAACAGGAACCGAGAGAACTTTGCCTCCCTGGTGTCTACCATACATTTCCTAATTTGATAGGCATAGTAAAATGGTAGACATTTCTGAATCAAAGCCTGAATCATACGTAAAAATTCTTGAAATGGTCTGTGAGAATGCGTTTATAAATACCTGAACTGTAAGTATGCGTTTCAAAATGCTTGAAATAGACAGTGAATTTACGTTTCGAAATGCTTGAAATAGACTGTGATAAAGCATTTTAAAGTACGTGAAATAGACTGGAAATTTGCGTTTCAAAATACTTGAACTGTGAGAATGCGTTTCAAAGTGCTTGAAATGGACTGAGTATGCGTTTCAAAATGCTTGAAAGAGACTGTAAATAAGCGGTTAAAAAGACTTGAACTGTGAGTATGAGTTTCAAAGTCATGAAATGGACTGTGAATATGCATTTAAAAAATAGTTGACCTGTGAGTATGCGTTTCAAAGTGCTTGAAATGGACTGTGAGAATGCATTTCAAAGTGTTTGAAACGAACT
>BOPP01000002.1:10175812-10189337 GCA_017312745.1 Gryllus bimaculatus | reverse complement strand
TTTGAAAGGAACTGTGAGAATGCGTTGCAAAGTGTTTGAAAGGAACTGAGCATGCGTTCCGTACCTCCAGGAGCCCTCGGAGCCCCGCGCCATCTCCGGCGAGGCCCTGCTGCGCCGCCTCGTCCGGCTCCCACCGCACCAGCGCTTCGCTCGCCGTCGGCCGCTCGATCTGCACACACACACTCATACACACACAGTTCCCTCTCCAGCCAAACTCCAGGGGAAAGTTTCCCACCTCTTAGTGTCTCCAGTTTAAACTTAGGCGGAATGACCAGGAACAGGAATCGGCTCTTTCCGGCCGGCCGTAAGTTACGTAATGCAAATTTATAGTATTTTGAATACCGCCTTTACCCCTGTAACACATCTGTAACGTGCGCTTGAACCTCCTTACATAATTACGTAACGCTTTCGACAAGATCGTCAATTTACAATATGTAAAAATAAATAATTAAGCAGTAACCGCAAGTTGTATTAATTTTATTTGTGTTGTATACAACAATTTCTGATAATTAAAGTCAGAATTTGTTGGCGGACTGCTCCTAGCAATAAGATTGGGGACAATGTTTTAATGAAGGAAAGTCGCATAGACGAGAACTTTTCTGATAGCAAGTCGTTCATATAACGTGGTGGATGCATATGTAAGAGCTACCGCGCCAATTTAAGTGGATTCTAGAATAAACTATCAATCAATTTTGATTATTTTCTTCGTAATCTAACAACTTCAATGAATATACCACGGATGAGAAAATTTTTCTAATTATTGTAACACTTTATACGCCATAACCTATTAATTTATTAATATTTTAAATTGAATTTGTAAATATTTTAATGTTTGCTATATAACTGAATAATATGAATTATTTAGGCATTTATTTAAAAAGTTAAAATAAATATCAGAGTTACGCAGTACAGAATTACACATGATCCACTTACACTTTGCCCCCTCCTCCCCTATTTAGCGTTTTGTAATTTAAGGATCACCCCTTAGTCTTCCGCAGCACGTCAACCCGCTCGAAGCTAACCCTTTCAAGTTCAGCGGAAAGACGTTCTTGTTTTATCTTTAGATGTAAAATATCATGTTCGTTGCGCTAATCATGAATTCAGTTTGACCAATAATGCACACCAGAGGGAAAAGTCTGTAAACATGTTAAGGGCGTACGGAACACTTTACGGTCCTAGCATTACCGATCGCTCAGACCCATATATTGACAATCGCAACTATCTAGACTACATCGATTGCCGACCTCTTGTAGTTTGTTGCGTATCCTGAGCACCCTAGTTTCCCTGTTTTCTCGTCTCCATTGAAATGGAAGTTACCCGATAACTTTCAATATTCAGCTTTGCTCACAACTGTCACCTCTATGAACTCCAAATTCCACACCCCTATTCTTCAAGTCCCCCTAGCTTATGTTTTATTACGTCACCGCCAGAGCGTGCTCGGCGGCTCCGCGACCGCACGCACCGTGGCCAAGGGGTCGTCGGCCTCTTCGGCTGCGATGTCCACTTCGTTGTCCGCCGCCCGCAGATTGGCCACGCGCACCAGCGTCAGGTTGGCCGAGTCCCGGATGCGCGCCTCCACCAGCAGCCGCTGCACCACCTGAGAGAGAATCCTTTTTTTTTGGGCCAAAAAAAGCCCGGGTCGCCGAAATTCGGGGCCCGAAAAATGCCTTGCCCACCCGCCAAATCGAAAAGCGGGGCCCTCCCCCCCAAATTGGATCGTTTTTAAATTTTCAAATACGCCCGTCCAAACGTCAAATTTTCCCCTCATTTTCGGTAAATTGAGAAAAAAAGGTCTGCCCTATTTTTTTTTTATTTCAAAATTTATTTTTTATTTATTTAAGTAGTTTATATAACGAATATGTTTTCACATAAATGTGGCCAACTAATGAGGTGTCCCTACGCTGCTTTGGATCAACAATCCCGCCCGCTAATGAGTGGTTTTCGATTTTTGGCGTTTGACGGGCGTAAACAATTCAGTTAAGGCGTGGGTAGCCGGCGCAAATCCCGGGGCCGAATTAAGCGCCACTCAATTTTCACCTGGATAACCCCTCCTCAATGCCTACGAGTATCGAGCACTGCCACGACGAATCCAATTACACTCATCGGAACCATCCGGTCCAGGGGCCGCTCACCCCTCCCACTGCACGTCGCGTGGGCGCCCTTGGTGCAGAACGACGTGTGCCCACCCGAATCTAGAGGAACATGATGGGAAATTTCAATGTTCTCTTCGGACATTTTTTTTTGGGGTGCTGGAGTCGAGTCCCTTCCAGAATTCGGGGCCCCAAATGTTGAAGGGCAGGGGGTCCAACTGGTGGGTAACCAGGTAATCCTGAGTAACTAGAGCAGCTTATGCTCCGCACTGCACTCATTTTGGCGCTAACGACGTAGGTGTGCCAAGAAAGTATGGTCCGGGTAATGTTTCCAGTGTCCACCAAGAACCTCAGACCCATCCAGTCAGTCGGTTCCTCCCTGCGCCCTGCGGGGCATAAATGGTGTTTTAAAATCGCGTTTTTTAGTCAAACTATTACTATAAGGCATAATCCCCGGTGGTATAATTAGCGTAGCAGGCTGCACAAATCCAAGTTCGCGGGTAACAAACCCTGAATCGACGAAGGAAGTAAAGCCGGTAGAATCGCCTTGTTGTAGATTTACCCTCAAGTCTAAACGAAGACTTCTGATCTAAATTTGAAGCAGCCTCTTTTGACCGGCCGCGAGTTTGATACCGTCTTTTCTCAGATACAGGGGGTGGAGAAGCGGCACCAAAATTGCGTCATCAGCCGGAAGTGACCTTTACGCTTTGACGCAGGCCAGCGCAGCCCCATTCGCGGGGTCCAATCGGCGCTCAACCGTGAGGTAGGCCCGCAGAGGCGCTCGACGAAGGTTGGGCGCTGGTCGGGCGGCAGGCGCGTCACGACGCCGGCCGCGCCACGGCGCCGCACCCCGCGCCGTCGCCCATCGCACCGTCGCCCACCAGCGTCCTCTGCCCGCGACCTCGCCCTCGCCTCAGCCTTAGCCAGCGCCGGCTCCTCCTCCGCGGCGACCGCCGCGCGCGAGCAGCCACGCGCCACGGCCAGCTCCGCGCCCTCCAGGTGCACGTGGAACGGCGTCTCCGTCAGCGGACGTCTGGTTTCACCTGCGGACCCGCGCCAACAGCTCAGCACGGTCCGGCACCTTGCTAATAATGTCAAATTTTGTCTCGAAAATAGCACGAGAGAGTAATAATACAATGTCGACATCGACTATTATATTATCCACGTACACTATGTAGTCCAAAGTATCCGACACATCCAAAATGATGTTATTGTGGGGTCGTGTTTTTCATGGACTTAACACTTGGCTTCTTTTTGTGTGGCATACTATCATGGCAGGCAGAATTACGTTCATTGTTTCAAACAGCCTTGCTTCCCATTGTTGAATGATCAAATTCGGGGATGGCGATTGCATCTTCAAAAACTGATCGCGCACTTGTTCATACTGCACTGCCTGTGGCGGGTGGTCACAACGGCAATAACATCCCTGTAATGGATGGCCTGCTCAGGTCCGGCTGACTATGAATCCCTACGAACATATTAGGGGATGTTTTTGGAACGCCGACTTCGCGCCAAGGGCCCTCATTGAACTACATGATACTCTCCTCAGTGCAGCACTCCGTGAAGGAACGGGCTGCCATTTCCCAAGAAACCTTCCACACCGTGATTGAAAAAACTGAGGCACTTTGATACCTGCGAGAGTGGAAGCCGACATCAAGGCTAAGACTGGGCCCAACATCCTATTGAATTCGCAGCATTACTGATGTAGGCGCCAACGGAACTGGTATGCCATTTTTCAAACCACGTGTCCCGGATACTTTTGATCACATAGTCTATAACCTAGTGCTGAATGTTTGACTGATTCGAGCAAGCAGTCAGCAGTACTTTCCTACGGCACTCACTCTCGGCGTATACAAGGGAGAACACTTGAAACTAGCGGCCCCTAGTGGCCCGATCTGTCATAACCATTGTGTTATAAGTACGAGTTGTAAGGGGTTGAAAGATTTTTAGTTTTACTTACGAATATGTTCACTTACATTTCGCGGCAGTGATTCGAAAGTTATGGAATATGTATTGGAAAGTTTGAAGTTAGTAGCCTTTTTTCGGCAAGTCACGCCATCTAGTTCGCTACTTGAGCAGTTGTTTCCCATTTAAGTCATTAGAAGATACGACAGTGTCCTTTATTTTGTAGTATTTGATTCGATCTAGCTATATAGTGTCAAAAGTCCTGCCACCATAGGAACTTGAACGTGACTTATTTATTTACATGCAAAAACAGTTAAAAACTGTGTGTTGACGTGCTATGGGCAAGAAGTAATTTGAAGCTTCATGTTATGTCCAGAAGAAAAACAAAGGGGCCGCCTCGGCATTTGCTCAGGATGCAGGGAAACCTGAAACCGAAACGTGATGCGAGTTGGGGGTCATTTGACCTAGAAGCTTGAGTACAAAATTGGTTACAGGTTATTTAGAATTATACAATCAAATGGTAAATAATACAATTAAATGTCATTGTTAAAACTAAATATTTACTTTCCTTTGGGGATGTTTTCGGTATAGTCCCTAATTGTATATGAGACAGGTTGCGAGCTATAAACTATTTCCTTGGAACGTAAACTTTTGCATCGAATTTAATCGTTTTAATGTCCATCGTCGCAAGGGTTGTTTTAAAATAATGTACAATGTATTTTGTGCGATTTCTTTGTAGTGAGCGGCTGTATGATACTGTCGCTTGATGAATCTGATTACTATGACGAGTATTGTTGTAGTTTACGACAACTGAACATTTATAAACAGCTGAAAATTTTATCTCCGCCCTTGAAAAAAGTAAGTCATTTTTGAACAAAACCCACTGATTCAATCATGCAGAGAGAAGGTAAAATATCTAGATCAATCAAGAGAGACTTTTCTCAGAAAGAACCAGAATAGTTGCACAGCCCCCCCGAAAGCAAAGGAGCGCACCGTGGTTCGTCTGCGTACTGGAAGGTGACGTTGGGCGGAGCAGCGGGCGACCGCGAACGGCGCCGGTAAGAAGTGCGCAGGTTTGCAGCGCCGGCGTCCGCCGCCTCGTAGATCTTGCGCCGCGAAAGCGCTTGGCGCGCGCAGCGACAGCTTTCTTGGAAGGGAGGCGAAGTCGGCGCCTTGGCCGAAAGGCGAGGCTGTAGAGCGGCGCGGGGCGGACCGAGGCGTTGGGCGGCGGCGGCACCGCCGCCTCGATCTCTGCGTGGCTGCTGTTTGGGGCCGTTGGGGCTCGCCGTCCGTTGCAGGAAGTAAACACGAGCGGCTGGCGCGCGGCGCGCTGCTTGCCGGCCCCCGCCGCGCCTCTGCAGACGCGGCCCTCGCGCACGCGCCGCCGCGGCCGCCTGCAGCGCGTGGTACAATGGTGCGGTGCTGCAACAGAGCAAGTTGTGCTTCTATAAACTCCGCTCCTGGTTGCGGCAGTTACGAAGAAAAGCAACGAAAAACACAAAATTCAACTCAATCTCTACCTAAAAAAGCCGCCAACATCTTCACACTTCGTCCACACTCCTCCGCGGCCGCTAATGCTAACCATTAGCAATTAGTCACTGGCTGCCGTTTTCTCTCCATAGTAATTAGGACTGAACATGGACAGAAAATCTGTCCATTGGAAGGGCATCGCAATTATTATACCAAAATCAACTTCAAGCCAGAATCAAGCTAATACAATAAAATCCATTTCCTATACAAATCCAGCCATTATTACACAATTCAGCTAATACATATAACCAAACAAATATAAGACCTTGTTTTATACGCATGCTCAATCTGACGGAAACGCAGCAAATACAACAAATCAAAGGAACTGGCGATATAGTACAAAACGCAATTTATTTGAGTTATTTAAGCCTCCCTGGTCTGTCATCAATAATCAGTTACACAAAGATTCGACTAGTGATTATAGACCATGCATATCCCTTCTGCTCCAACTCTCTCAAACATATCTGAGTTCTAGACTCGGCTAAAACTCTTCACTAGCCCCAGAGATACAGGCTTTTACAAATAAAATTCCCGGCTTTCAACACTTTTTCTCAGAAATTCTTTACGAACTAGATTCCGAACTAGAAAAGCCCGATGGTGCAACAAAAAGTCTCACATTTTAATAACAAGAGTACGTCCATTATTTAAAGATCAATTTTGAAGAAACAGCTTTACTTTAAAAAATCACCACGCCAATTTTCGAAGGTTATAATGAAAATCTGCACACCAGAGGTTTTATAAGAGTATTTTACCGTGAAAAATCCCCAACATCTATTTTTAAGCTTTCCACATCTACGTAGTACATACAGGAGAAAGGTAAAACTATTTTTTTGACTTAAAAATCGTCACTTCCTTCGCGAATTTTCGCTAATGAAATATACGCCCACTGCTTTGGTACTTATTTTGGACCTAATTCTGGAAATTGATTCACTTGGAAAGCAACAATGCTCGCGTACCTGAAGCGCTAAGCTAGTCGTAGCGCTACCTCAGAGGCGACGGTGTTGTTGATGGCGGCCACCGCGGCGTCCACGTTTCTGCGCCCCTGGCGCGCGACCAACCCCGTCGCCAGCGCGCTTCGTCGTCGCGAGCGGCTGCAAGCCCGGCGGACGGCGGTCCACAGCTGCGTGCGCGGAACGCGAACGTCAGCAGCGTGGAAACGTGGTCGCTCGCACCGCAGCTCGACAGGAATCGCTGCCATCGCCTCCCTTTCAACTGATAATTTTCAGAAAGTAATTAATCAAGGGGATGAGCGAGGGGGAGTGAAGGAGAAGGAGGGTGAGAGACATAGCTCAAAAGCGAGTCAATTTTCAAGTGACAAGTACACAGAACCTCGAGTACTGAGATGTAATTTCAAATACAAAAGACTGACGAAAATTCTATGAAAATTGGCACGCACGGGTACGATATCGTAGAGGTAGAAAAAGGAAGTCGAAACGACCAACCAGAAAGCAAACACCCCTTTTTCCGTTCATCCTTCGTTTTTGAGCGGAGACGGAACGGGAAACAACTAAAAATGTAAATCGTGTTATCTTCAAACGATCGTGTGGGGGGAGTCATGAAAGAAATATTATATAGGTCCGTTTTTCGAGAAATTGTAAAAATAAAAGTAGTATAAATTTAAATACTCGAATATGTTAGGGTGGATATGATATTTATTACATTCAGTAATTAAATCACGTTTTGGTTCGGCTCAAAAAATGAATACAGCTAATTTTTAAATAAATATTCGAAATTGTAAGTTATTACAACATGTCAGTCATGTCAGCTTTTCAAGTTTTTGTTTTGCGTTAAAAGGAGATATTTCAGCCTCACGCATGTGACAACACATTCCATGAATTCACACGAATTACTTATTCTGAATGTAGGTTTCGCGTTCAAAAAACAATGTAATTTCGTTTAATTAATGTTTATAAATGATGCTTTTAAATATTATGTAAATTCATTTAGTCCGAAATTATAGTTGTTTTATGTGACAAAGGATAATATAATATAATAAGATGTGTAACATTCTAGTAGAGCTTCAGTTTGTTGAATCATTTTCAGAGTATTAATCTGGGGGAGGAGAGAGCGAGGGGGAGTGAGGGAGGGGAGGAAGAGAGAGGGCGGGGAGAGGAGGAAGAGAGAGGCCAGCCAGAGAGAAAGAGAGAGAGACAGACAGAAAAGCCTAGAGCTCAAAGGAGTCAACTTTAAGTGACAGTACACGCACCGTGCAAGTACTGAGATGTAACTTCAAAATACGAAAGACACGAAAATTCATGAAAATTGGCCACGCAAAGCCCCGCCAAACACTTTCGTCTGGAGAAAACATTTGCGAAAGTATTTCACCAAAAAAACGAAGCGGCCAAAGCGCGGAGAGGGAGGGCAGAGCTGAGAACGGTTTGAGGGGCGGCCGCCTGCACCGCTGCTGGATTTTGCGGCCGTACCATTGGAGCCGCTGGTGTCCAGCAGGAAGACCGACGTGCTTGGGCAGCGGCGGCAGTTCGCGGAGTCCGGGGCGAGAAGAAGTGGCAGCGAAAGTAGCCGCCCGTCGCCACCACCAGCTCGACACGTTGCCGCTGCGCGCGGCACGTCGTACTGGAAATCTGAGGAACGCGCGTTTCTTCCATTTATTTATCGGCCAACAATGTAAACAACAGTAATGTGATATGCCGAGGTAGATGTGTAATGAATTCAAACGAGTGTTTTGGGAACTTCCAGATTAGTCACTCGTAACGATTAGTAACTGCGGAGTTCACAATTTTGTAATCTGAGAATGGGAACCAAAACATTAAATATATCTATTGGGAACATCTTGATGTTTAAAACTAAGATGAAGTGCACATACAGTGTTTTACTTAAGTCCTTCGGCATTTATAACTTTTATTCATTACTTTTTATTAAAATAATCTTTTTCGATATTGACAGAATTTAGAAAAAAATGTTTCTGAAGTTCACATTGGAATGTCAACAAAAAAAGTATCTAATGTTGAAAATGGCTCTCGGTTCATCAAGTTCTCAAACTTCTAAAGACTTCTCTAGTTGTATACAAAGTAGACTATGGTTGTTGAAGTGACTCAGGTTAGCTTTAGCATTCATCATAACCTGTTTTGTGACCAGCTAAACTTGCCAGGGGAAAAATGAATGCATAACAGGACGCGGAGAACTTTGCTCCTGGTGTCTACCCATAGCATTTCCTAATTTGAAATATTGTTGTCATCACGTAATACTTTGGTCTAGTAGTCATTTCTTTTTTTTTCTGAATCAAAGCCTGAATCACTACACCGTAAAGGTTTCTCTCGCATAAATATGGCTGTTGAAGAGACTAGCAGGTATTCCTATAAATACCCCGAACCCGGTTAGTATAGGCAGATATATCAAAATGCTTTGAAATAGCCACAGATATTTGAAATACATATAGAACGATTTTTTTCTCCGCAGTCACATGTGTCATTATAGAAAATATGGTACTATATGCTTGTGGGTCACAAACAAATAATTGTCGATTAAATACGTGAAATGACTGGGAAATTTGCGTTTCAAAATACTTGAACTGCAAGAATGGCGTTTCCAAGTGCACTCGAAGAGTGGGGAGCATGGGAGTAATGAGAGGATTAAGCGTTGTCTTAAAATGCCTTTAGTAAAAGAAGTCGCCGGGTAAAAGGTGAAATGTTTGGTTACATATATAGTGCTCTTCAGACATGTGGTGTAGTACTGCACGCTCGTTCAAAAGTCATGATGGTACATTCTGTTTCTTGGCAGAGTGCTAGTATAGAAAAGGTTAGTTTGACCATCGTAGAGTATTTGACTGATTTGCAGCCAGTGCTGATATAATGTGTGGAGATGAGAGTTAAGGCTGGCAATTTTCAGAGATTGGTCCGATCGAAGAGACGCTCGTAGAGTTGAAATTGTAGCTCTATCTTGCATCAAAGTAGTTCTGGGATCAGCGCAGATACCGCTCGCATGAATTTGCGTGCAATGTAGTGTGCTCTGAGATAAGTGGAAGACAGTAGATGTCATAAATGTGCAGTATTGTCAGATAAAAAGTGTGTATCGCAACAAGTGAGGCACGCATCCGATAGCCCGCGCCAATCTCCGTTGGTGAGGGACTCGTCTCTGCTTGTTGCGTTCACCGTGATCTCGTTACTCCGGCTTTCCTCTCAAGGTCACAAGCGCTTCGCATCATGACTCGTGCGAGACTCCGCTCACTGAATCAACTTGCCAAGACACTTAGCTACATTTTGGTATCTCTTCCACATTGTTTCTGGTAGGAAACAATGAGAAGTTTCAAAAATGAAATTCTGAAGACGCACACTCTTCGCAGATTTCACTACTCACACGACACTGTAGCCTCCGTTCGTCGCTCCAGACAAAAATCTCGTCGTGACGTCGGGGAATACACCGGTCTTTCTCACCTCCAGGACTAGATGTTAAGAGTATAGTATATACATATGATTAATGACACACGGAATTTGGACAGATTAGATACGAGGGACATTCGTGCCTCTCCTTTCTCGTCGCGCGGCCAGGCTCAGAGGTTTTACTCGGATTCTAACTCGCACACACTCTCTCACTCGTCACTTGAACTCAACCGCCTCTTTGTACTGACGCTGTATACAGGACAAAGTCGTATAACAGATATGTTCGCTTGATCTCGCGCTCTTGATTAAATTTAACGTGTACTCTTTCGACAAGATGTCAATTTTACAATTGATATGTAGACTAATAAATGTAATTCAAGTCAAGTAAACGCGTCCCAAGTTGTTGAGTAGATTAAATCTCTATTTGCTCGTTGTGTTAATACTAGTCCATATTCTCGATATCATAAAGTCAGCAGTAGTGTATGTTTGAGTGCTGCGCAGTCCTAGCAGACAGATTTTCTGGGTGACTAATGTTTTGAAGATGAACAGGAAGACACGGCTCTGCACTACAGGCACGTGTGAGAAGACTCTATTTGCTCGCTTGAGACACCGCAAGTCCCCGCTGTTATTGTTTAAGGCCACTAACAAACGCTGGTCGAGACATCCCCGTTCCATCACTATCTTAGACACTCCATAGCCCGCATAAGCAGATATTCTCTGACGAGACTTTACACGTTCAGGCTTTGCTTCATAAGGACCAATAGGGATGAAACACTTAGTTCAATCTCTAGATTCTTGATTTATTTTTTTGTCTCGCCAACTCTAACAACTTCTATGAAGGGATCCCGCTCACTAGAATAGAGTAAGAAATTATGACACTGGTTTGTAACACTTAATCCACGTCGATACCTCTGGACCCTTCTGATTTAATTTATTCCACTCAATTTGTTACTACTTGACAATGGGCTTAAGTACTCTCTTTAATGTAGAATTTCGCGTATATAAACGGAATCATGGGTCATTTAAGTTGGTCAGTCAACTTTTTAAAAAAAACTAAGCATAAAATACGAGAACGAATTACCACGTCGCGTGTTAGCGGCCATATTGTTAAAACCTCTCCAAATCTACTCACGCCCTCCCATGTAGTCTCGTGCGCTCTTCCCTTCACAGCCCTCCTTCCTACCCTATTCTAGCAGCTTTCTGTGACATTTTAAGGATCACCCCTCTAGTGCTTCGCCTCAGCCACACGCTCAAAGATCCTGCTTCGATAAGCTAACCTTCAAGTGCGGAAAGACGATTGCTTTGTCTTACTCTGGCAGAAGTCAACATATCATTCTGTTTGTTGGGGTCACTATGGGCATTTCGGAGTTGCTCGCTTGACCGCCTTCTCAAGTGGCGTCAACCACCGTAAGCGAAGTAAAGGCGCTTTGTCTGTGAAACTATGGTAGGGGCTCTGTGGTTTATCCTAAGACTTTGCGGGGGATTGATGCAAGACTTCTGATATTGAATCAGCGAAGCTATTCCTAGACTAAAATCGATTGCCGGATCCCTCTGTGTTCGTTTGTTGCGTATGCCGCTGAGCACCTCGCTAGTTTCCTGTGTTTTCCTCAGTCTCAGTTACGAGGTCTCATTGAAATGGGAATGTCTACCGCCGAGTAACTTTCAATATGTGCAGTGTGGCGGCAGTATCAACTGTCACCGGAAACGTCTATTGAACTCCTCAAATGGTTTCATGACATCCCTTATTCTTGCAGTCCCTAGCGTCGATCATGTTTTATTACGTCAGCCCACCTAGTGCCTAGAGCGTGGCTCGCGGCTCCGCGACCGTCACGCACCGTGCGCCATAGGGTTCGTCGGCCTCTTTGGCTGCGGATGTCCACTTCCGTTGTCCGCCGCCCGCAGATTGGCCATCGCGCTACGCAGCGTCAGGTGACTTTGTGCCGACGTACGCGCGGATGTCGCGGTCCGCTGCACATAGAGTGGTAGGTCGACCTGCAGTAAGTTCAGTTTGCGTATGCAGCTTAGGGGAGGCGTGTGTGGGCGGGCGAGTGGGAGGGGTGGAATAAGAGCGAGCAGGTAGCCAGCGGGGTGGAAAAGAGAGGGCGGGTGGTTGGGCGAGGGGGCGGAGCGGGGCGAGAGGGGCGTGGCGAGAGGGGCGTGTGCCAGGGGCGGGGCGAGGGGTGGGGCGAGGGTGGGGCGAGAGGGCGGGCAAGGTAGCAAGGTTGGGAGGGGCGTGGCGTTAGGGAGGCGGGGGCTAGGGGCGGGGCGAGAAGCTAGGAGCGCCGTGGCAAGGGGGCGGGGCGAGGGGGGTGCGGGGAGGAGCGCAGCCGGGAGCAAGGGGGCGGGGCGAGGGAGCGGGGCGACGGGGCGGGGCGGGGGGGCGGGGGCAGGAGGGGGCGGGGCGCAGGGGGCGGGGGCGAGGGGCGGGGGAGAGGGCGGGGCTAGGGGCGGGGCGAGAGCAGGGCGGGGCGCGGGACGGGTGCGAGACGGGTGCGAGACGGGTGCGGGACGGTGCGGGACGGGTGCGGGACGGGTGCGGGACGGGTGGCGGGAACGGGTGCGGGACGGGTGCGGGACGGGTGGGGCGGGTGCGGGCGGGGTGGCGGGACGGGTGCGGGACGGGTGCGGGACGGGTGCGGACGGGTGCGGGACGGGTGCGGGCCGGGTGGAGGACGGGTGCGAGACGGGTGCGGGACGGGTGCGGACGGGTGCGGGACGGGTGCGGGACGGTGGGGACGGGTGCGGGACGGGTGCGGGAGCGGGTGCGGGACGGGTGCGGGTACGGGTGGGGAACGGGTGCGGGAGCGGGTGCGGGCGGGTGCGGGACGGGTGCGGGACGGGTGCGGGACGGGTGCGGGCGGGTGCGGGACGGGTGCGGGACGGGTGCGGGGACGGGTGCGGGACGGGTGCCGGGATGGCGGAGTTGGGGACGGGTGCGGGACGGGTTGCGGGACGGTGCGGGACGGTGCGCGGACGGGTGCGGGACGGGTGGGCGGGACGGGTGCGGGACGGGTGCGGACGGGTGCGGGACGGGTGCGGGACGGGTGCCGGGACGGGTGCGGGACGGGTGCGGGACGGTGTGCGGGATCGGGTGGGGACGGGTTGCGGGACGGGTGCGGGACGGGGGGGGGCTGTTGGCGGGTGGTTTGCGGGGTGGTTGCTGGGCCGGGGTGGGCGGTCGGGTCGGGTCCGAGTCGGGGCGGCCGGAGTTTGGCGGGGGGTCGGTGACGGAGACGGGTGGGGCCGGGCCGGGCGGGTGCGGGGCGTGGCGGTGCTGGGTGGGGACGGGGCTGGCGTGGGGAACGGGGGTCGGGGCGGGGGCGGGGTGGGGCGGGAACGGGACGGGACGCGGGACGGGACGGGACGGGACGGGGCCGGGGCGGGGGACGGGCGGGGCGGGGCGGGGGCCGGGGCGGGCGGGGCGGGGAAGGAGCAGAACTCACCTGAACCCGGGTCGAAGCAGGAGGGCGCAAGCGGTGCGGGCCGATTGCTCGCGCGCCAGCAGCTGCTCGTAGGTGAGGTTGAAGGCGGCCATTGTGGCCGCAGCACGTTGAGCGCCACGCCGTGAAGAGGTTGGCGGTGGGGCGCGCGCTCGAGTGCAACGTGGCGCGTCGTGCGCCCGCGCGCCACCGGCCTCCCTGGGTAACTGCCGGCGGCCGGCCG
>BOPP01000002.1:10142153-10156715 GCA_017312745.1 Gryllus bimaculatus | reverse complement strand
AAAAAAAAGAAAAAAAATATCCAAAATTGATATTCCCCAACCGTACTAGCTAATGTCGCGACCTCTGGGATTGGAAACTAATATTTTAATTTTGGAGGGTACTTTACATGAAGCTACTCCGACGTTTTCGAAATTTTCAAAAAAGTAGCTCCAAATTTTTGAAATTAATTTTGTTGTTGAATAGTGCAAAGGACGTTTAAGAGAATGGTGCAAGTCTCGTTTTCGTTAACATCTCTCATTTTCGAAAATAAAAAAAAATTAAAACTTCAAAATTGAAGATAGAGATTTTTGTCTCAAAGCCTGTTGTACACAATTAGCTCTTCCAGAAAGTTCATGAACAATTGTTCTGAAAAACAAATACTTTTTTACGTAATTAGCGATTGAAAGGCATTTTTTTCTCAAAAACAACATCAATTTTTTTTCTTTAAATTTGCTTCACTTATGAGAGACGGTAAAAACTATAGTGCTAGTCCAATATTTTCGGGCATTGCTCTTCTTTTAATTAATAAACATTTTAAAAATACAAAATTGAAGATAGAGATTTTTGCCTTACACAAAGTCTGTAGTACAAAATTAGATCTTTTAAAAAAGGTCATGTATGTTTTTTTTAAGAAAAGAGCGAGTAGTTTTTGCGTAGTAGTAGTTTGAGACCAAAATCCCAAGATCTAGTTAGCAACAGCCTCTGATGCTGGGCAAGTGAAATCTCCTTTTGTGGAAATCCCCTGTGATCACTCAACTCACACGATTTGTCATAACAGATAAGGCGTTCCGAGATTTGTTTTGAAAACACAATCTTTATGGTATGGGTAGCTCCTTTCCTTGTTACTATTACAATAGAAATAAAGAATTTTATATTAAAAATTCTAGTATTTTTATTATTGGATATGTATTTTATCCCTAGTATAATGAATAAAATATTGTTAATTGTTACAATCGCTTCTGATATACTTTCATCGAACGTCTGAGTAGGTTGATTTTTTCCATAAAGCTGCACTAATATGTTAGTTAATGGTAGTTAATACCTTATTTTACGTGGCAAAACATGGGCCATTAGGCCCACTCTTCCGTCTGACCACGCAAATTTTGCTACGCTACTTTCACTATCTAGTTGAGAAAGGGGGTATTTCATGGGATACAAAACAAGCTGTTTAAATTTAGCTCAGAGGCGTCTTTTAGGTTGAGTGTCTTTTACAAGCAGACAATCTACTGCATGTGACAGCCCGCTTTACTACTTGACGGACGACCAGTCGCCCGTTTTGAAAATAGTATTTTCGAACAATTTTGAGAGGAATAAGAACAATTTTTACAAAAACGACTCCACTTTCTTTAAATTGTATGTGCAGAGAGAGAAATGCTCTGATTAACACGCTGATTTCATGTATTGTTTTAATATTTCGAACATTATCCAAATGATTTTTTAATGTCTTTCTCATCGTTACTATTGTTTTTTAATACGATATCGCTTTTGTGAATACAAGTGCCTGAAATTATTTCTTTATGAAGTTTCTCAAAGACAACAGTTTTCTCTGCAACAGATAAAAGTTGCTTATTTTCGAAAACGCTCAATCGACATTTTCTCAAAATTTCTTCACGTTTTTTTCAACGAGAACTTGCGCTTTTGGCAGGGATTTACACTTTTATAATATTATTAGTCATATTTCAGTTCCACGATTATGGGCCGATGATGGATATTGGAAAAAAAATATGTTATGCGCCATTAGGTAGCAACCGTAGCAGCGTCAGAAGCATGGGAACCTCTCAAACATTTATCTAGAGGGGCTTAATAACACGTACTTTTTAGTATTAGTAACGGTTATGCAATATTACAATACTGCAAATTCTCTCCATTCTAACACATCTCTGCTAACACTGGTAAAACTCCTTACGAAGGTGGCGCATGAGGTGCGAACTCGAGAGACATTGTTCCTTAACATTATTACACTAGAATAGAACAGACGTCTGAAAGTGTGGTTTTATCTCCTGACAAACTTAGTCACGGTCACTCACACAAAATCTACCAACAGGGCTATTTTCAAATAAAGGTGCAATTCTTCCTTCTTGTGTTATATGAAAAGATTGCGTAATACACGTATTATGTAATATTGCAAATTGTATCCAACTAACTCTACGGGCTACCTCCTGAAACTACATCTCCATCAGGTTTTTGTCCAGTTTCGACATCGAGCGAATGCTGAGATGGCCCCTTTTCTTTTCTTCTGGACACACATGTAGCTTCACTATGCGCACGTTTTGTTTACCTCTCCATTTTTCTTGTAGTGGTAGGTAAGGGTGTGTTACTATTTTGTTAGCAATGCAGAAAAATCAAATTTGTAGTTTGTTTATCGTTGCAAATAAATTTTCTATAACTCTGAAACAAAAATTTCTAGTTTTTCAAAAGTTATTCTACTTGCCCTTTTTTAAATTTACTTTTATTTGTTTATTTATTTATCTTTAACTTTTACTCATCCTTCAACAATTTGTAGTTAAAATTATGGAAAGAGATTTCGGAACTCAAGAAAACGTGCGCAGATGATCTTTTCCCGCTTCCGTCAGATAGTTTTTATTATTTTTTTTACTAAATAAATCAAATCAAAGTTCTTTAGCACAAGAAGCGCGGGAGACTCGAATGTGCATTTTTTTTAATGTTCAGATGTTTTAATGATAATTAGATTAAACTCATATCATATTTGTAAGCAAAAATTGATCTACTGGAGGAGACCATGACAAAAAGGAAATTCCTAGGTATTGTCGACTATCGAAAGGTACATTTTAGATATTTTCGCCAAAGTAATGAAAACTATGCGCATTTCGAAAAAACTTTACATGAAATGATTTAAAGATGTAATTCTGAAAAATAGTTTGCACTACAAAAGAAATTGAAGGCATTGAACAGATGTTCCAAAAAATTAACTTTTTCATTATTAAATTCGAAATTCGACGCAAAAACTACTCAATTTCAAAAATATTTTCATGTTCTTATTCAAAGATCAAAGTTTCATAAACAAATTTCCGAAAATATGGAATTCACCGAGAATGAGTCCTGAGTCATTTTATAAATGTACTTTGTATTCGAGAAAAAAATAGAAGCTTTGAGAATTGTACAATACCAATGTCGTTTTTATAACCAACGAAGTTTGTTATTTGTGATATCGGCCGTGTGTCGTTTAATACTTTTCGTAATCCCATCTTCTTATAAGAAAAAAATAATATAAGTATGAAACACCTGTGCTTTTAACGGGTAGGAGTGCATGGCCATCTTCCAAGTCGATGCGATTGTTTTTTTCAGACTAGACAGTTACAAGAAGGGCAAGGTTTTATCATAAAAACATAAGAGAAATTTTTTACTGGAAGCAAAAAAGGTACCTAAAAATTATTGCACTTTTTGCTATTTTTAGAGCATGTCGACGAGACGAACTTATGTCATTGACTGTTGATGATTTAGAGGAACGGAGTGCTAGTTACGCTAAATTGCACAAAAACATTAAACAGAATGTTTGTAATACCCAAAGACAATCTTCTATTTTATACATATGATTTATAAATAAAATTTGCTAACCTACGTTCACCTAACCTAGAAACGACATTTTCTAGATTATAGAAAAGCGAAATCTACTAAACAAATTGTGGGTATACACACAATAGGAGACACTCCAACAAATATCAATTTAGACTATTTTATCCAATTTTTAAAACTAGACACTCTTGAGGTCTAAACAAGCAATTGTTTTCAACGTTCATCGGCCACAATGCTAGTCGTAAACGGTGGAGATCTTCTCTCGTTAAAAGAACTTGGAGGTTGGGAATCCTTGTAGTTAGTAGAAAAATATATTGAACACTCGGTATCGAAATTAATTAAAATTTCTGAACAGTTTTTCAGCACCGATGAGCCTGCATCAATATCAAGAGATCCAAGCCCGTCGACGTCAGTTACACATCTTTTGAAGACTAGAAATTGGCAATAATAATAATAATTGTTCATTCCATATTAAGATTTACTATAATGAGAAATTATAAGTTAAATATAAGAATTTTATAATTGAATTGTTAAAGATTATTTTGTAGGTGTTATTTATGTTGTGTATGTGTATGTTACTCATGTTGTTTGTCATCTCTTTTCGAAGTTTAATAAATAGTTTCATGATCACTTGGCGGCCAATAATATTATTTTTTCATTCCTCTATGGAGTTGCGTTAGGCATATATATTAACGGACAGTATTACGAAAAGTATTTAACTATTCAAAAGAAGTTAATTATTTAAATAAAGTCTGAAATTCCTAACACTAGTACTATTTATCAAAATTAATTGTCACCTTTTAAAGGAGCAGTCTGTTGATTCATCTCATTTATATACACATCCCGATACTATTTGATAAACCTTATTTCATTAGCATCGATTATAATAAGTGTGAATAGCGATCATGATAGTCACATTTAACATCAATTGAACAATCTAAAAACATTTTTTTACTCTAGTAGTAATATTAAAATGACCGCAATTTAATTTCTTTATCATAGCTAACACCACGAGTGCTTTGGAAATTGTCCATAAATTCCTGACTCGTGAAGCGAGAAAAGAACTGAAAGTGTGTTAAAATCAGAGGTTACATTATAGTACATACGCTGTTTCTTGGACATTGACATTGCGATCGATGAATAACGTCTCCTCAGATAGATGAGTCACCGTTTATGATTAGCCAGTGGGTAGAAGAGGTCAGAAAAATCGAATAGAAAAAGCGATAAACGTTTTGAGATACACCGCTCTATTGGGAACATTTTGTGTATATAGTTAAACACTATTGGTTTTAATTTCACGAGAGATAATCTTTGAAATCAAACATTTACCGAACCCCCACCCGATCAGGCCCGAACTGCCGCCTCGGGTGGAAACGACGTTGCCAGGATTTTCGACTCTAACAACATAGCTGGGTCGAGGAGAATCTCAGCGGCCGGCTGCTCTGATCGGTAGTTTTCAGTGGTTTTTTCCAATCAACACCAGACATTCGCCAGGGTCACGGACCACGCGTGATCTTAACGTCCTCTTTCTTGTCCTATCTTCACCCCTGACACACACACGCACTACACCACCACACATACCGGGAGACCGATCGGGAGCTTAGAGCTTGTTCCGGCTGGGATGGTGCCTCGCTGGTGGGAGATACCCGATCGTGGAAACTCTCGCTAGCCGACGGGTAGATCGGCGGCGGACTCAAAATCCAGTGAGGGAAAATCACAACCACTACCGCCTTAGCCATTGACGCGCCCGGAAACTCTGACCAATGAACGAATCGGACGAAAGCGAAACCTGTTTTGACGCAGGGCACTCACCGTGGGAGGCGCCTCTCCCTCGCGGACCTCCTGCCCAGCCGCCAGCGCCGCCAGCAGCAGCAGCGTCGCGACCGTCGCCTGCGCCATCTCTGCCGCGTGTGCGGCGCTGCCCTGCCTCCGCCGCGTTTTGGAGCTTCCGCGCCCCGCCACTCCTCGCCCCACCGGATCCCCTCCCCGCTCCGCCCTTCTACGAACGAGCCCCGCGCGCCGCGGAATCGATTGCGACATTCTCGAAGTGTGAAGGGTCGAGAGGTCGCGTGTGTTTGACTTGTGGGAATTACGATTGTTATCGTTATTCTAAGGAATGGAACGAACGGTTATTGAAAAAATGATTTCTTGCGTCGTAAATGAAAACAAGTTCGTCACAAGCATCTTTATCTCTTGGGGGCTTTCTTTGAACAATATCTGGTTGGCTGTCCTGTGCACGGACGTCGACGTATCGGCCTCCATGCTAGGGCGAAATGAAACGAAAGGCTCTGGCATTTTCTGAGGAATGTCGCAGATTATAAATGATGCGAGAACGTCCGAGCTGGTGTAGCACCTCAAGTTTATTAAGGTGTCAGAAAAGAAACGGAAATGTAATGAATCACGAAGTATGAAGATTTTCAATTAATTGGTGTTGGCATGCAGTAACCATACCACAAAGAATACATCAATTTAATCTCGGAGTGTAAATATTGTTTCATCAATGTCGCAATTTCTTTTCTTTTTGATTTTTCTTCGCATTGCAGATAACATTGTTTTAACAAAAGTATTATAACTTGCGTACTAACTGCATCTTTAGATATGTTGCGCACTTTGTTTCTAAAGTGAAAATAGCTGGATTCAACATCTAATTAATAGTCCCTGAACTGTAAAATCATTACAGGCCATCATGATCCTGCAAGGCACACGAAAACTGGATTTATTTTTTACTATGTATTGCTTTCGATTCGTACCTCGATATTCCGCTGCCATTTAGATTTATTTAGTCAAATACAAAAAAAAACTGTACTGTGACGTATGGGGAGAAGATTATCTGCCACGTTTTTCTTGAGTTCCAGAATCCCTTTCCCGCAATTGGTTAACTAATAAATAGTTGGAAAGATTTAGTAACAGTTTAAAATAAATAATAAAATAAATTTTAAAAAAGCGCAAGGTAGTAATATTTGAAAAAAATAGACATTTTTGTTTCCCGGAATTTATAGAAAACTGTTTGCATCTGGAAACGAATTGTCAAGTTACTGATTTTTCTGCATTGCTAACAAAATAGTAACTCGTCCTTACCTCTACTCCTACCATTACAAGCAAAAGGAGAGTTCAACAAAGAGTGCGCATAGCGAAGGTACATTTATCGAGCTGCACACCTTGTCTAGATTGCGGGTATCATGGTTACGAGGGAAATATGAAAACGAAGGATGTAACATTCTGTTAAAGCGGAAATTATGAAATATTAAGAGTAACAATAAAAAATTTGAAATTTTTTAAAACTAAATATCTCCATTAATTTCATGAAAAATCGTTGATTATATCTCCGTGTTAATAGCACTCGTTAATTAAAAATCCACCGCGCGATTAAAACTCCATACCTACCAATCAAAAAGAGCATGTACATCACAGACTACGTACCTGCAACAACTACATACAAACAACGAATGAATAAAACTAAATTGGCGAAGTAAACGTTAAGATCGCTAACTAATGGAACAACAAAATATTTAACGTTAATACATTAAATGTTTTACGTGTAAAACATTTGGTCCTAGGATTACAAATGTAAACTTGTGGTGCAACAGAATGCCATATACTTTCCAGTATTAGTTTTCTATTTCTGTTGGTCTCGGCTAGCTATTCGGACTTGACACATATTCTTGCTTGCTGCCATCTATCGCCGCACAAAGTACAATTTTTTAAAATTTTCTTAATTTTTCGGCTTCCTAATAATAAAACGCAAATATTATTTTAAGGATATTAAAGAACAGTAAAACCTTGTACTGAATGGCAATTTTCTTTCAAAAATTTGGAGCCGTTTTTAAGAAATAGGCGATTAAGCTTAACTGTGAATGCGAAATTTGAACCTCTTTTCACAGAAAACTATCGAGTTTTCGAAATACAGCAAAATTAATTCTATAACATCTTAAACAGTTCAGTTAGCACTATCTGTGGGAAAAGTTTGAAGAAAAAATTTGGAGCCGTTTTTGAGAAAATCTTGTTTTTGTATTTTTTTTAAAGCATAAATTTCACGCAAAATTGTGAGAAAACTAGTGAAATTTTCAAAAAATGTACAGGACCTAAATGGAAGAACAAATTATGGTAATCCAATTTAACGTGAAGGAAAAATCTCTATCATTAATTTTGTAGTTGTAGGGAGACCCCGAAGAAATTCATTTTTAAATTTTCGAAAATGCAGAGTTAACCGTGAAAATCGGACCTATGCCACCTTGATAAGTGTATTTGACTCAATGCTTACAAGAAACTATAGAAAAGAATTGGAGCCGTTTTGGAAAAAAAAAATTGAAAATGTCCCTGGGGCTTTATGTAAAGTATCCCCCAAAACGAATGATTTTCAAAATCACATAGCTTCAACTCACTTTGAAAAAACGGTTAACTTCGGACGGTCGGACATTTTGAAAAAACTGTCACACAACACGCGTATTTCTGTTGAAATCTCGAAATCGATTTTCCGCAGCATTGCATAACTTTTCCTATACTATGTATATTACTCCGTATATACGTACTTACATGGGAAATTAAAAAGCAAAGCTTGAAGATCGTCAGGTGACGGTTCGGGAGCTATGTAACTCTGATGTCAGTAAGACCACTTCTGACGTGCTTTGAGCTAAGTGGACCCAAAAAATGCCTACGCATCATGCTAATGCTCGTCTCCACACCGCCCGTGCAACAATCGCTTAATTTTGAGGGGATTCACACATATTTACACGAAACGTCAATTGAGGATGAGACAATAAGCTTTTGTCTGCCTGAGTTGGAACGTCATATCGTTTCCTTGGTGTAGAGGTCAGGCTCGCGGGGGTTAACTCGAAGTGCCTGAGTCTTAGTGCGGAGAAAGGCGGAGAGGAAAGCCTCCCTTGTGCTGTGTATCTACGTTACGAAGCTTTCCTTGGGTAGCAAAAGCGCTGAGACATGGAGGGGGAGAGGTTTAAAGTTGCTTCTCAGAGTGATAGTTTTGTTGAGTTTGAAAAAAAATCCTACGTATATTAGTTTGTGAAAAATACTACGTGAATAAGTTTTTGGAAAGCCACGTTCTTCAACGCCGCCGACACAGTCTCTGCCTTCTCCACTGTCGCACACGTCTCCCCACAAGCCGCCGTCACCGGAGCAAACCCCTCCGCCCCCGACACTATGGAGACTGCCTGTAGTTTGATCGCGAAGCTCGAGACTATGTGCAAACAAGGCGAAGAAAAACAAAATCTTCAGCAGACATTTATGCCTTCTTTTCCGTCTTCTCGGGCCAATTGCAGGTGACGCGGGATGATACGCATCTTCTTGTTGTCGCGAGCAGCATTCCCGACCAACTCGAACACTTCGGCGGCGAGATATTCCATGACGGCCGCCAAGTAGACGGGCACGCCGGCTCCTACGCGCTCAGCATAGTTGCCCTTGCGCAGAAGACGGTGGATATGAGTCACCGGGAACTGAAGCCCGGTTCGGCTGGAGCGGGACGTACTTACTCTTCACCTTACAGCCTTTGCCGTGACCACACAAGTCTATTTCAGAAAGGGCGAAAACACGAGTACTGCTCTAGTAGACCCTCGACTCGGTTGTACAGCATAACTCCAAGGCCAAGAGCAAGTACTTCCGGTTGCGATGAATTTTGCTTTTTTTATCAATTACTCTTCAGAATGCTTGGTGAAGTGTGATACAATCAATACCGTCTGATCCCTAAAAAAATACTACGCATTGAATAACAGAAAAAAGTACTTTCACCGTATAAAATCTTTTATACGTAACTTAAAAAGCCTATGCCCGTCTCTCTCTCGTGGTATTTAATCTCTTTAAATATTTTACCTCAAATATAACTTACTCCCTCTTAACTCTAAAAGACTCAGCAACAATGTTCAACAGTTGTTTTGTTTATTGTTTTTCTTTGCCACACAGGTAGCCTTTTAACACCATCTTTGCTAGGCATTTCCTCCTACCTCTAAAAAATAAAAAATATAATAAATAAAGAACCCAAAGGGAAGTAAGATAGTTTAACATGGTCAATGGTACAATGTACACTCACTTTTCACAAAATCAACCATGTTAAATACGAGTTTGTTTTTTTTTCCTTTCTTTTTCTCTTTCCAAAAATAAACACATATTTTATCTAAAATGTGTCTCACATTTTGGTAGTTTTCACTATGAAATAGAATATATATAATTCAAGTTATGATATAAAATAATCCAAACAAAATACTTATTTTTGTGTTGCAAACATATCTTTTTTATACCCAACACTAATGAAGTTTTTCAAGAACTATCAAGACTTACAGCAGCTCTGGCAGCAGGAGTATAAACTAGGAATATTAACTTCTGAAATTTATCAGTCATATGCATTGTTAACAAGAAGTGGTTAAAGGTACATCACTTTCCCCTTCATGTTTCAATTTTGCTATAAGGTGCAGGGAATCGGGAGAGGAAAAGTTGTTTGAATTCTCATGCTGACGATAACTTTTGTTTTCAAAGTCACAGGGACAAAATTTCAAATGATCAAAATAATAACTAGATTTGAATGAAAAAATAAGCATTTTTCATTACAAAAGGGAAAATATAATTTTTTAAAATTTTTAAACATGATTAAAGTCTTGCTAGTCACATTTTTTTCTATGTTAACCCTCAGAATCCGAAGGGGGTACATTTTGTACCCCACACCATAATTTTTACTAATATAATTTCTCACGTCAATTTTTACGGGTTAACATAATTTTTTCTTGCACTTATACACCATTACATGCAACTTCTATGTATAAAATAATTACTGATAGAAAACAAATTTGTAATGTATTAATTGATACCCGTAAATCAGTGTAAGAGTTTAGTGGAGGTAAAATGATTTTCAAAAAAAAATATTTGGGGTAGAAAATGTACCCCCTTTGGACTCCGAAGGTGTAATTTGGCTCCGGACTCCATTTTCCCTACAGGGTTTAAAGTGGCACTATAATCCCTCCTGGATTTAAGTAACCACACTCACTAGCGACTCCCATTATCATTACAGCCTGAGAAAGAAAGTCTGAATATAACAAAATAATGCAAATGAAGAAAAGATGTCACAATTATGATTTTGCTCTTACTTAGCCATGGCTAATGGAATCTGAAGAGCTTGAAAAAGGAAGTAAATGTAATAACGAGTAAATGAATACACAGGAGACTGAAAAATCTTATTTTAGTCAGCCCACAAACACTTCCCTACCTAAAGAAGTACGTTATAATTAGGGAGTGGATTTGCACGACCTAAAATATTGCCACAAATGATCAATAAAATGCTCTTCAAATGCTTTAAAAACGACCCAAAACAAAAAAAAAATTATATAAAAAATTTGATCAAAATCACTGCAGATGAACAACTCAAACTGATGAATATGAGGCTTCTTCCTTTTGCTCAAGTGAACTAACCTTGCAGGCTCTAGGTTTGAACTACCCTTTAAAAGAAAATCTCTGCTTTTATTTATCATGAAATCGGCTGAATTGACAATGGCACCGACAGGCATCGCAGGAAGCTTAGAACAAATAGTACTCACAAAAGCTGACTCTACAATACATGAGCGAAGAAATCGAATTGGCTACTCAGGAATTCTGTGGTGAACACTAGTTGCACATTGTAAATATTTCTGGAAGCAAGAATCATGAAAATGATATTAAAATCAATGAAAATGCATTAAAAATGACTTAGAGGGGTACAAAATGATTCATTGGGCAAAATCGATGAAAAACGCAAGGAAATAACATAAAAATGCTTCATTTCATTTTGTGTTTACATAAAATGAATTTTTATACTAAGTGGCATTTTTGTAAAGGGAAAAGAAAAAAGTTGAGATTTCATTAAAATCTGCCCCCTAGTTATGATGATTTACAGACACCAAAAGTGGCTCATGGCATAAATTTGTCACTGCAGTGCCTCTGACATGATCATTCCTTTCTCATCTTTGTCCTATCCACACCCGTTACTTGCACCATTTACATACAAGTAATGGGAGTACATACTCGTACTTGCACTACACAACCACACATGCCGGCAGACTGAGTTGGTTCAGCCTGAGGCGGTGACCACCCTTTTGGACAGGAGATACCTTTCTGGGGAAAAACCTGCAAGCCGACAGGTAGGTCAGCGTCAGATCTCGCCATCCAATGGAAAATTAACCACCACCTCCCATGCTGAAAAACCTGCATTACATTTACAAGACTAATGTATGTAGCAGTTGATTCACCCGGAATCAATCATGATGCAATCATGATCAATCAAATGCAATTTTCCTCTCCATTCAAACTGTTTCTAGTTGTCTCATGTCAAGATGAATATAGAGTAAATGCATAATAGATATAGAGTAAATACATAATATTATTAATATAGACAGGATTTCCACGCAAATGCAAGTTTTTATTTATGGTTTGTAGAGTTCAGAAACTTTGTAAATATATTTTTCAGAGCATACTCATTTCAAAAATTGCATACTTTTTCTGTGCATGATTGCAGGTTTTGGTAGTTTGGGGAAGAAATTCAAGCATAATGCATTTTTTGAGTTTTACTGTTAGATCCTGACAGTACAAAGTTGCCTTCTCTTATTGTTATAATAGAAATTTTAACCCTCTAGTCCACATGCCAATTCTTGCAAAGTGGGTACTTGCGCTGGGAGCCACAATTGTAAAATGAATCAATCACAAACGATTAAGTAACAAAAGCTAACGAAGATACAGGAAGAAGTAATTCAATATCCTTTGATAATTATTGACAATGGAAGAAAAAAAAATCTAAAGCAGATTCTCAGTCCACTTGCGTTCATCACTATCTCTTGTGTTGTCATTGCCCTGCATACATGTTCATTTGTTTCCCGACCTGTCAAACTGATACCTTCTTAAAGTACGTTCTTTAAAATGTAACTGTTACATTTTAGCTGTAACATGTAAGCTCTGTGATTGGGCCCTGAGATTAATATGTAAATTCCTGGACCTCCCAATTTTTCAGAATGTGGTCAATCTAAATAAGATTCCTTTGAAGATGCAATAAGTCAGCACATCTACATTTTGAAACTGGGCATGATCAACCTTTACGCCAACAATATTCATCCATTATTCATATGCAGGAGAACATCATTATTTTTACTCTGGATAACTATTCTTTACAAAAATTAAGTTATACATGTTTTTTGACATTCTTGTTTCAGATTTTAGTAATTAAAGTGAGTTGAAAGGTCTTCCATTACAACTTACTATTTGGCATAGGAGTAAATTCACACAGAAAAAAAAAAGAAATGTCTATCAAACATTAAGTTTAAAATACTTTAATTTACAATTATCCATTTTTTAGCATGCAAATGTAAATACATCTTTCAACATTTTCAGAACTTACAAAAGCATCTACATGTCATTTACAACATAACGCACAAAGCCATCAGAACGTATTTCCTTGATTCGCTGAGTAGAACGCAAAATATTTATCAGCTTGCTCACAGCCAAAGATGTACGAAGAAAACCAAACTTTTTTAGGTCATCTTCAGTGAAGAATGTCAGTCCTAAAAATTAATGAATATTAAGAAACATTCCAAATTATTTCAAATGTCAGTGTTAATCTAGTAGGTGCTAAACTGCACATTCGTTCTTAGGTTACTGTTAACATTAAAAATACACCTGTCTTAAGTAGTCACCAAAAGTTCTGGCTAAAATTGGCTATTAAATTGTTTAATATTGTTTAATAAAGGTTATGAAGTTGTTGGAAGCGTGTTCTGTATCTTATGAAATGAGTAGTATGTTCTCTTTAAAATTTTTGAAAACATTAAAGAAAAATACAATTTAAACAGTTTATTTAGGGTCATTAGCACAGGATGTATGTAGATAAAACATCAACAAACAAAGATCCCTTTCAAAAAGCAATAGTACTGTATAATAAATTACCTAATAATATTAAAAGAAGGAAAGACAGTTTCAAAAGATTATTAAAAACTTACCTAATTGAGACTTGCCCATATAAATTAAGTGAAATAAAACAAGAATTATTATTACTATTATTATAGGACATAAATATTCTTAAAGTATTGATTACATATTTTGTACATTTGTACATTGATTAACAATTTTGTAAATCTTATAATGTTACCCAATAAAGTTAATATTCAAGATGTAATTGAATGCAATTAAATTATATATGTAGTATATACTGACATTGTTTGATACTTATAAAACTATGAAACAGACAATGGTAGTGACAAACCAACAGATCACATTTTTAAAATTGATTTTGTAATTTTTGAAGAAAAATCGAGCAATACCCGAAAATGGAACTAGCACCATATTTCTTACCACCCCTTATTACACGTGTGAAGATAATTTAAAGAAATAATTTGAAGCGATTTTTGCGAAGAAGAAAAAAATTGTTAATTTCAAGCACAAAATACCTCAAAACTACTAACTTCTACAAAAAATTACACATGACCTTTTTGAAAGACCTAATTTTGTACAACAGACCATGTCTGAACCAAAAACCTCTATCTTCAATTTTGGAGGTTTAAAACATTTTTTTTTTCTAAGTCGAAAAATCGGGAAATCAGCAAAAATAAGATCTGAACCATTCTCTTATAACGTCCTTCGCATTATTGAACAACAAATTTTTTTTAAACATTTTGGAGCAGTTTTTGAGAAAATTTTGAAAATATGTTCAAGGCTTTATGTGAAGTACCCTCAAAAATCGAAATATCCGTTTGAAATTTCCAAGCGAGATCATTCAGATCGATTGAGGAATATAAATTTTGAAGAAAATCAACTGAATGGTTTCGGCGCTAGCGTTGACCACAGGAGGATATTTGGCTGTCAAATGATTTTTCAGTATGAAGAATCAACAAAACATGGATTATGGCTACAACGCAGGTAGAGGATTTTTTCCCCTAAATTTAGCAACAGGATTTAACTACTTCTTTGTTACCAGAACCCGGCAAATACGTTATTTTCTGGTGACATTTCTGTCTTTTTTAGCACACAATTACATAACTTTCTCTTCTTACAAAGATTCCGTAAGGCGAGAAAGTAACAATTAACTATACAAATAA
>BOPP01000002.1:10126656-10142128 GCA_017312745.1 Gryllus bimaculatus | reverse complement strand
CTGAAAACACACGTGGCCAAGGGCACAAGAATCTTGTGATACTTTGTGTCTTGCCACAGAGTAAAAGATGGTGTTTATTTTTAAATTCACATTGTGCTGATGTTTCCATCACATATATTATTTTATATCATCCTGGAAATGTTGTACTGCGACTTATAGGCCACTTATACGCTGAAAATTGCAAAAGATGAATGTCCCATGTAACAATACAGTGAGGAATCTGTAAATTGAACCAGATATACAGATCATATAACAAAATTGTGTATTACATTAGTTTGTAAATAAGTTAAGTTGTCCTTTACTCTTCGCTCACGCGTTAATAGGAATTTACTGGTAAGAAGAGGAAAGCTTTCGTATTTGTGTGCGTAAAAAAGACCAGAACTGGGCTTAATACGCAGGAACAAAGAGCGTATTTGCTGGTGGGCTTTGGATTTGGTAACAGAAGTATATGTGTCCATAATTTCTGTGTTGTTTGACTAAATTATAGTGAGTACAATAAAATCCTCTCTAAACAGTGTAGCTTGTTACGGCCATAAAATCATTGGTCTTTGTTGATATCTTACATACTGAAAGAAATCACGGAGAAAGAAACTGAAAGGTGTTAAAATTTGAATCGAGAGGTTAAATACATTAATTAAGTGTACCTCGCATCACTGGATGGTAACCGCTCGCTCGCTGTTTCTTGGTACATCAAGATCCAGAGTCGCCATTGCGGCGGGGATCCTTCTGGCTCGCACTCGTTGACTATGGAAGTATACAGGTCTCCTCAGATAGATGAGTCACCCGTTTAATGATTAGCCAGTGGGTAGAAGAGGTTCAGGCAAAAATCTGGAAATAGAAAAGCGGATAAACGTTTTGAGATAGACACTCGCTCTAGTGGCAACATTTGTTGTAATAGGTTTAAACACTATTGGTTTAAAATTCAACTGAGAGGATAGAATCTTTGAAATCAATACATTTTACCGAACGATCCTCCACACCGGGTGGCGATCCGGCCCGAATCTGGAGCATGCCAGCCGCGACTCGGGTGGAAACGGACGGGTTGCCCTCCGTGTGCGCGCGTGTAGTGTGGCGTGATGCCTGCACGGACGAGGTGCCGAGACCCTTTCCGTTGATTTCTTTCTTTTCTTCTTTCCGCTTCGTTTCTTTTCTTTCCTCTTCTTCTTCTTCTTCTTTTTCACCATGTCTATTCCGTCTGCCCCTCGTCTGATCTGCTCCGTTTTGGAATTTCACACGGCTTATGCTCATGATTCGATTTTTTTTGTCGGGTGTACTCTATCCACACGAAAAAGCCTTGACATATTTCTCCCACACCAACAATTCTTTCGAACGTCTCACCGTCTACCCAACTTCGCTTGTTCTTATGTTTATTGTGTAGCCTCAAGATGGTTTACTAAACGAAAGACAGCATAACAATTTGTTTTCAATAATATTGCGGAAAGCCGTTATGAGCAAAGAATGGGTTTTGATCTTGCTTATTTTCTGTTGTTATGTTTAGGTTGGTTTTTGGTGCTGTATTCTCCGCTTCCCGCCCGCCCTCTTCTCCCCGTTTCCCCTCTACAACGAACACTGTGAGGGTCGTGTTCCCCATTTCGGCAGCGTCGGCGGCCCTGCTCGCAAGTGGCAGGCGTTGAGAATGTCGTCGGAAAAATGCAATGACAATGATAGAATTGGAAAAATGATACTACTAGTGGTAAGGTCGTAATGAGATAATTATTCTTTCTTAAATTTAAGAGAGCATGCAAATTACTTGTTGTGATGCCAAATCGAAGAGAAATGCCCGAGCAAGGCATCCTAACAAACGGGCCTAAGCGGACCGTGCGCCGATCTCACTCTCTCTTGCTTGTCCTATGCCTCACCCTTTACGTTCTCTCTCCATCTCTCTCTCTCTCTCTCTCTCTCCACACACACACTCACACTCACATCACACAACAACTCACAACTCACACACTCACACATCACACACTCACCACTCCATTGACGGTACAAGTCGTTTCGGAATATTTCAGTCTGTTTCTCATTTGCATCATTGAAATACATATCCTGGATATGGGTTGGTGGATGTGGGTAAGTGTTAATGAATATAATTAAAATTCTTGACATCAGTTGTTTATGATTAAAAAGCAGTGTATCGCAGGGCTTTAAAACCTGGTGTTACATTTTGATTATCATGGTGCATTCTATAAAAAAAGTTATATTCGAATCTTCTATTAGTACATTGGACACATGGAAGTTTGAAGAGCTCTTCTGGGTTTAGGTAGAGTTTGGATCATTTCGAACCGACAGACAGGCAGTATTTCAAATTCTATTAAAATGTTTCACTAACATATCTTTTCTTTCATATGGATGAGAATGAGGAAAAGACAGGGGTGGTTGGGATTCTACATATATGGGTTATACAGATTCTTACTAAAAATGGCTTTCCCTTACCTGGACATAATCGTTCTTGTTGTTTATATACATTCTGTAATAATTTATCTTCATATTTCAAATTATTACGATTTCTCACAATACTATATTTTTTTGATATTGTAGAATTCAGAGATGAAATAAAATCATTTACATCCTCTACTTTGATGCGTCCTCTTGTGTAACTGCAACAAAAAAAAGCTAATTATATACAATAATACAAAGCAAAACTGTCACTACAGAGAGACTTCTCAAAATAATTTTTAACCACACTCTGAACGTCCCAGCCATTGCAGCCCAGAGAAGAAAATATCAACGTTATGAGAAGAACGGTGACAGAAGACCCGCACCTGGCATTTGCTGATGTTGGACTAACACTAAATATTGGGTCCGTTGGGCATCAACATTTGACTCACAAAGCATGGTGCTCGCTGGGTACCACATAAGTTGACAGGAGAGCAAAAATCTATAGGGAGGACTGGTACAAATTCATACTAAAAAAATTGATGGACTGCAATCTAAAGACATTTACAGCATTGTAACAGATGAATGTATTTACCACTGCAAACCTGAAAACTAAAAGAGAGGCAAGGGTATGGTGCTTTCCAAGATAAAGAGGGATCGCAACAGCGAATAGAAAATGGTTGCATTTTTTGAACAAAGAAAGGTCATGGTCTATTGTGACTTTAGGAGCCAATGCACTGTGACTGCTGAATGGTATGTGACACAATGCTTGCCAAAAGTGGGGACATCAAAGCATCTGAAGTCCACACAAGGTCACATTTTGCTGCACCACAACAATGTTCCTGCTCACACAGCTGCAAGAACAATAAACATTCTCAACAATGAACAGGTTACCCCATCCCCCTTGTGATTTCTTTTTGTTCCCCCAAACCAAGCAAAATTGTATAATTCTCTACATGTTACAAAGAAATCAACCACATCCACACATTATGCTGATCCATCATGTCTAACTTGGAATCAATGCATGGTTTTAAGTTTCCCAAAGGTACATCCTTATTATTTAACGTAATCTACAAAATAAGTTCTACAAACTTCTAATACATTTTTGGAGGCTTAGTTCTCTGTTCACGGTCTCTCTAACACAGGTGGTTGGACACACACAAAATCTTGAAATATATCAGGGTGACCACTCACCTTTTGAAACAAATTTCCCTTACTTTTCTTAGTTTCCCCGAAGCATTTTAACAGTTTTTCACTGATAAGATTTGAAGAGTATTTCACACTATTTAAAGAAAATATTAAAGCAAGAGTGAAACTATTTGTCAGTTAACTGATTTTGCCATGATAAAGTACAAATTAAAAAATTAAAAATAATAATAATAAAAAAAGAGCAACAAATAGAAATTGAGCAAAAGCTCATGCTGAACACTGTTGTATAAATAATATCTGGTTTTATAACCATCTCAAAATTTTCCCTTACTTCTAATGATTTATCCAGTGCAATTAAATTCCTTGACTTTTCCATGCTTTCCAGGAAGTGGCCACCCTGTATATTTTAAATTAAATTGTTTGTTAAATTTTCTATGAAACCAGACAGGTCTTTGCTATTCTGTTTGTTAATTTTCCAGCAGATGTCAGCACTGTGCTGTATAATCAATTTTCACATAACCAGAGAGAGATGGAGTAATGTAATGAAATCACGATTTTTTTTTTAGTAATGAGGATTTTCAATTAATTGGTGTTGGCATGCAGTAACCATACCACAAAAGAATACATCAATTTAACTCGGAGTGTAAAATATTGTTTCATCAATTGTCGCAATTTCCTTTTCTTTTTGATTTTTCCTTCGCATTGCAAGATAACATTGGTTTTTAACAAAAGTATTTAACTTGCGTAACTAACTGGCATCTTTAGAATATGTTGCGCACTTTGTTTTCCTAAAGTGAAAATAGCTGATTTCAACATCTAATTAATAAAGTCCCCTGAACTGGGAAAATCAATTACAGGCCATCCATGATCCTGCAAGGGCCAAACACGAAAAACTGGATTATTTTTTTTACTATGTTATTGCTTTCGATTCGTACCTCGATATCCGCTGCCATTTAGATTTATTTAGTCATACAAAAAAAAACTGTATGTGACGTAATGGGGGAGAAGATTAATCTGCGGCACGTTTTTTCTTGAGTTCCAAGAAATCCTTTCCCGTCAATTTTTAACTAATAAATAGTTGGAAAAGATTTAGTAAACAGTTTAAAATAAATAATAAAATAAATTTTAAAAAAGGCGGCAAGGTTAGTAAATTATTTGAAAAAAATAGACATTTTTGTTTCCCCGGAATTTTTATAGAAAAACTTGTTTGCATTGGAACGAATTGAAGTATGATTTTTCTGCATTGCTATACAAAATAGTAACTCGTCTTACCTCTACTCCTACCATTACAAAGCAAAAGGAAGTTCAAACAAGAGGGCGCATAGCGAAGGTCCATTTAATCTAGAAAAGAGGGGGGATCGACTGCACACCTTGTCTAGATTGCGGGTATGCATGGTTACGAGGGAAATATGAAGAACGAAGGATGTAACAATTCTGTTAAAGCGGAAATTATGAATAGTTAAGAGTAACAATAAAAAATTTGAAATTTTTTTTAAAACTAAATATCTCCCATTAATTTATGAAAAAATCGTTTTTGATTATATCGTCCGTGTTAATCAGCACTCGTTAATTAAAAATCCACCGCGCCGATTAAAACTCCATACCTACCAATCAAAAAGGAGCATGTAACATCACAGAACTACGTACCTGCAACAACTAACATACAAACAACGAATGAATAAAACTAAATTGCGAAGTAAACGTTAAGATCGCTAACTAATGAAATACAAAATATTTTTAAACGTTAATACATTAAATGTTTTACGTGTAAAACATTTGTCTAGGATTACAGAATGTTAAACTTGTGGTACAACAGAAATGCCACATACTTTCAGTATTAGTTTTCTAATTTCTGTTGGTCCGGCTAAGCTATTCGACTTGACACATATTCCTTGCTTCTGCCATCTATCGGCCGCACAAGTACAATTTTTTAAAAATTTCTTATTTTTCGGCTCCTAATAATAAAACCGCAAATATTATTTTAAGGATATTAAAGAACAGTACAAACCTTGTACTGAAGGCAATTTCTTATCAAAATTTGGAAGCCGTTTTTAAGAAATAGGCGATTAAGCTAAACTGTGAATGCGAATTTGAAACCTCTTTTTCACAGAAACTATCGAGTTTTCGAATACAGCAAAATTAATTCTATTAACATCTTAAACAGTTCAGTTTTAGCACTATCCTGTGGGAAAAAGTTTGGAAAGAAAAATTTGGAGCCGTTTTGAGAAAAATCTTGTTTTTTGTATTTTTAAATGCATAAATTTCACGCAAATTGTGAGAAAACTAGTGAAATTTTCAAAAAATGTACAGGACCTGAAATGGAGAACAATAAATGGTAATCCAAATTTAATGTGAAAAGGAAAATCTCTATCGGAGGAGGGTAGTTGTAAGGGAGACCCGAAAAAAATTCAATTTTTTAAATTTTTCGGAAATGCAGAGTTAACCGGAAAACGACCTAAACGCACCTGACAAGTGTATTTGACTCAAATGCCTACAAAAAAACTATAGAAAGAATTGGAGCCGTTTTGGAAAAAAAATGAAAATGTCCTGGGGTTTTATGTAAAGTATCCCCCCACAACGAATGATTTTTTCAAATCAGCAGAGGCTGTTCAACTCACTTTGAAAAAACGGTTTAACTTCGACGTCGGACATTTTTGAAAAACCAGTCACGACCAACACGCGTCATTTCGTGGGAAATCTCGAAATCGATTTTCCCGCAGCATTGGCATAACTTTTCTATACTGAGTATATATTCCCGTATATACATTACTTACACGGGAAATTAACAAGCAACTGCTTGAAGATCGCGGTGCCGTCCGGGAAGCTATGTAACTCTGATGTCAGTAAACCCCTTCTGACGTGCTCTGAGCAAAGTGGACCCAAAAAAAATGCCTACGCATCATCCTAATGCTCGTCTCCACACCGCCCGTGCAACAATCGCTTAATTTTGAGGGGATTCACACATATTTACACGTAACGTTCAATTGAGGATGAAGGCGCCATAAGCTTTAAAGTGCCTGCCTGAGTTGGAACGTCATATCGTTTCCTTGGTTGGTAGAGGTCAGGCTCGCGGGGGTTAACTCGAAGGGCCTGAGTCTTTGGTGCGGAGAAAAGGCGGAGAGAGGAAAGCTCCTTGTGCTGGTATCTTACGTTTACGAAGCTTTTCCGTTGGTTAGCAAAAGCGCTGAGACATGGAGGGGGAGAGGTTTAAAGTTGCTTCTCAGAGTGATAGTTTATTGAGTTTGAAAAAAATCTAACGTATATTCGTTTGTGAAAAATACTACGTGAAATGAGTTTGTGGAACAGGCACGTTCTTTCTACCGCCGCCCGCACCGGTCTCTGCTTCCCACAGTCGCACACCTCTCCCCACAAGCCGCCGTCCACCCGGAAAAAGCCAAAACCCCTCCGCCCCCGCCACTAATGGAGAACTGCCTGTAGGCCGAAGAAAAAACAAAATCTTCACACATTTTTGCCTTCTTTCCGTCTTCTCGGGAAAGGAGAACAGCCCTGGATGTTACAGGAGCACCCCGCCCTATCACTGGACGCCCCTACTAAAGTTTGTTCGACTCCTCGTCGTTCGGATGCCATTGCAGTAGACGCGGGATGATACGCATCTTCTGTTGTCGCGAGCGCGTTCCCGGCCACACTCGAACCTTCGGCGGCGAGAATATTCCATGACGGCGCCCAAAGTAGACGGGGCGGCGCCGGCTCCTACGCGCTCAGCATAGTTTGCCCTTGCGCCAGAAGACGGTGATTTGAGGTCACCCGGGAACTGAAAGCCAGGTTCGGCTGGAAGCGAGACGTACTTACCCTTCACCTTACCGCCTTTGCCGTGACCACACAAGTCGATTTCAGAAAGAAACGAAAACACAGAGTACTGCTCTAGTAGACCCCTCGACTCGTTTGTAACAGCATAACTCCAAGGCCAAGAACTAGTAATCCAGTTGCGATTGAATTTTGGCGTTTTTTAATCAATTACCCTTAGAATGCTTTTTAAGTGTAATAACACTCAATACCGTCCTGATCCCTAAAAACAAAATTATACTTACGCATTGAAATAACAAGAAAAAAGACTTTCCCCGTATAAAATCTTTTTATATCTTTTATACTTGAAAAAGCTATGCCCGGTGAAAGTTTCCATAGGTCCTATACTAACATAAAACTATTTTATTAAAAAATTAGGTCAGAAGGGCCAATTTTTTTTCTAACTGTCTCAACACAGATTTTGCTCATTGTAAGTACTTTAGGGGTACCTTTCATCGTGGTCCATCTAACGAACATTTCTAACCTTAAGTTGTACCGTGTCTAAACTTCCGCCACAAAAATAAGTTATAACACTAGAGATGGATCGACTCTAAATAACAAATGGTGCTGCAGGCTAACTAACCCCACTTGACTGCGACGCGATTTGAAGGCTCAACACATTATTGTCTTTAATACTCATATTATTTGTCATTTATTGTTGAATCTCTTCTCTCTCATCGTGGTATTTAATCTCTTAAATATTTTAACCTCAAATATTAACTTTACTCTCCCCTCTTAACTCTAAAAGAAACTCATCAACAATGTTCAATACAGTTGTTTTGTTTATTGTTTTTTCTTTTGCCACACAGTAGCTTTTAACACCAATCTTTGCTAGGCATTTCCTCCTACTCCTCTAAAAATAAAAAATATAATAAATAAAGAACCCAAAGGAAGTAAAGATTAGTTGAACCTGGACTGGTCAATGGTACAATGTACACTCAACTTTTCACAAATCATACCATGTAAATACGAGTTTGTTTTTTTTCCTTTCTTTTTCTCTTCCCAAAAATAAACACATATTTATCTAAATGTGTCTCACATTTTGGTAGTTTTCCCCACTATGAAAATAGAATATATAATAATTCAATTATGATATAAAATATCCAAACAAAAACTTATTAGTGTTGCACACATATCTTTTTATACCCAAACACTAATGAAGTTTTTCAAGAACTATCAGACTTACAGCAGCTCTGGCAGCAGGAGTCAATAAACTAGAATATCACTTCTGAAATTTATCAGTCTATGGCATCTGTAACAGAAGTGGGTTAAAGGTCATCACTTTCCCCTCACGTTTCAATTTTGCTATATAGGTGCAGGGAATGCGGGAGAGAAAAGTTTGTTTGAATCTCATGCTGACGATAACTTTGTTTTCAAAGTCCAGGGACAAAATTTGCAAATGATCAAAATAATAACTAGATTGAATGAAAAATAAGCATTTTTTCATTACAAAGGGAAAATAAATTTTTTAAAATTTTAAAACATGATTAAAGTCTTGCTAGCACATTTTTTCCTTATGTTTAACCCTCAGAATCCGAAGGGGGTACATTTTGTACCCCCACATAATTTTTACTAATATAATTTCTCACGTCAATTTTTACGGGTTAACACATCATTTTTTTTTTGCACTTATACACCATTACATGAACTTCTATGTAATAAATAATTACTGATAGAAAACAAATTTGTAATGTATTAATTGATACCCAAATCAGTGTAAGAGTTAGTCGAGGTAAAATTGATTTTCAAAAAAAAATATTGGGGTATGAAAATTGTACCCCCTTTGGACTGCCGAAGGTGTAATGATGGGCTCCGGACTCCAATTTTCCCTACAGGGTTTAAAAGTGCACTAATAATCGCTCCTGGATTTAAAGTAACACACTTCACTGGACTCCCAGTTATCATTACAGCGCTGAGGAAAGAAAAGTTCGAATATAACAATAATTGCAAATGAAGAAAAGATGTCACAATATGATTTTTGGCTCTACTTAGCCATGGCTAATGGATCTGAAGAGCTTGAACCAAGAAGTAAATGTAATAACGAGTAATGAATACACAGGAGACTGAAAAAATCTTATTTTTAGTCAGGCCCAAAACCTTCCTACCTAAAGAAGTACGTTATAATTAGGGAGTGGATTTGCACGACCTAAAAAAAATATTGCCACAAATGATCAATAAAATGCTCTCAAATGCTTTAAAAACGACCAAAACAAAAAAAAAATTATATAAAAAAATGATCAAAATCACTGCAGTGAAAACAACTCAAAACTGATGAATATGAGCTTCTTTCCTTTTGGCCTCAAGTGAATAAACTCTTGCATGGCTCTAGGTTTGAAGCTACCCTTTAAAAGAAAATCTTCTGCTTTATTATCATGAAATCGGCTGACTTGACAATGGCACCGACAGGCATCGAGGAAGCTTAGAACAAATAGTACTCACAAAAGCTGACTCTACAATACATGAGCGAAGAATCGAATTTGGCTACTCAGAATTTCCTGTGTGAACACTAGTTGTCACATTGTAAATATTCTGGGGAAGCAATAAAAAAGAATCAATGAAAATGATATTAAAAAACAATGAAATGCATTAAAAATGACTTGAGGGTACAAATGAATTCATTGGGCACACATCGATGGAAAAATCCAAGGGAAAAACATATAAAAAAAAATCTCATTTCATTTTGTGCTTTACATAAAATGAATTTTTATAACTAAGTGCATTTTTGTAAAGGGAAAAGAAAAGAAGGTGAGAATTTTCATTAAAATCCTGCCCCTAGTTATGGATTGATTTACAGAACACCAAAAGTGGCTCATGCATAAAATTTTGTCAGCTGCATGGCCGTCTTGACATGAATCATTCCTTTCTCATCCTTTGTCCTATCCACACCCGTGTACTTGCACCATTACATACAAAGTAAGGGAGTACAGTACTCGTACTTGCCACTACACAACCACACATGCCGCAGACTGGTGAGGAGCTATAGAGTTTGGTTCAGCCTGAAGGCGGTGACCACCCTTTTGGACAGTGGAGATACCTTTCTGGGGAAAAACCTGCAAGCCGACAGGTAGTCAGCGGTCAGATCTCGCCATCCAAAATGGGGAAAATTAACCACCACCTCCCATGCTGAAAAACCTGCATTACATTACAAGAACTAATGTATGTACAGTTTGATTCACCCGGGATCAATCAATGATGCAATCATGATCAATCAAATGCAATTTCCTCTCCCATTCAAACTGGTTCTAAGTTGTCTCATGTCCAAGATGAATTAATAGACGTAAATGCATAATAAGATATAGAGTAAAATACATAATATTATTAATATAGACAGGATTTCCACGGCAAACGCAAGTTTTTATTTATGGTTTGTAGAGTTCAGAAACTTTGTATATATTTTCAGAAGCAGTACTCATTTCAAAAATTGCATACTTTTTCTGTGCATGATTGCAGGTTTTGGTAGTTTTGGGCAAGAAATTTGCAAGCATAATGCATTTTTGAGTTACTGTTTAGATCCTACAGGTACAAAGTTGCCTTCCTCTTATTGTTATAGATAGAAATTTTAAACCCTCTATCCACATGCCAATTCCCTTGCAAAGTGGGTACTTGCGCTGGGAGCCCACAATTTGTAAAATGAATCAATCACAAACGATAGTAACAAAAGCTAATGAAGATATCAGGAAGAAGTAATTCAATATCATTTGATAAATTATTGGGACAATGGAAGAAAAAATAATCAAGAGGCAGATTCTCAGTCCACTTGCGTTCATCACTTCCTTTGTGTTGTCATTGGCCGCAATACATGTTCATTTCGTTTCCCGACCTGTCAAACTGATACTTTAAAAGTACGTTCTTTAAATGTAAAAACTGTACATTTTACGTAACATAATAAGCTCTGTGATTGGGCCTGAGATTATATGTAAATTCCTGGACCTCCCAATTTTTCCAGAATGTGGGTCATCTAAATAAGATTCCTTTGAAGATGCAATAACTGTCAGCACATCTAAACATTTTGAAACGGGCATGATCAACCTTTAACGCAACAATATTCATCCATTATTCATATGCAGGAAGAACATCATTATTTTTACTCTGGATAACTATTCTTTACAAAAATTAAGTTATACAATGTTTTTTTGACATTCTTGTTTCAGATTTTAGTAATTAAAGTGAGTTATGAAAGGTCTTCCATTAGCAACTTTACTATTTGGCATAGGAAGTAAATTCCACAACAGAAAAAAAAAAAGAATGTCTATCAAACATTAAGTTTAAATACTTTAATTTAACAATTATCCATTATTTTAGCATGCAAATGTAAATACATCTTTCCAACATTTTCAGAACTTACAAAAGCATCTAACATCATTTACAAACATAACGCAAAAGCCATCAGAACGGTATTTCCTTGATCGCTGGAGTAGAACGCAAAATATATTTATCAGCTGCTCACAGCCAAGAATGTCGAAGAACAAACCAAACTTTTTTAGGTCATCTACAGTGAAGGAAATGTCAGTCCTAAAAATCATGGAATATTAAGAAACATTCCAATATTTCAAATGTCAAGTGTTAATCTAGTAGGTGCTAAACTGCACATTCCGTTAGTTACTGTTAACATAAAAATACAACCTGTCTTAAGTAGTCCACCAAAAGTTCTGGCTAAAATTGCTTTAAACATTGGTTTAATTATTGTTTATAAAGGTTTATGAAGTTGTTGGAAGCGTGTTCTGTATCTTATGAAATGAGTAGTATGTTTCTCTTTAAAATTTTGAAAACAGTTAAAAGAAAAAAATAACAATTTAAACAGTTTATTTAGGGTCATTAGCAGCAGGAATGTAATGTAGATAAAACATCAACAAACAAAGATCCTTTCACAAAAGCAATCAAGTACTGGTATAATAAAAATTTAATAATATTAAAAGAAGGAAAAGACTGTTACAAAAAGATTATAAAAACTTACCTAATTGCGACTTTGCCCCATATAATATTAAGGTGAAATAAAACAAGAATTATTATTACTATTATTAAGGACATAAATATTCCTTAAAGGTATTGATTAACATATTTTGGTACATTTGTACAATGATTAACAATTTTGTAAATCTTATAATGTTACCCAATAAAGTTAATATTCAAGATTAATTGAATGCAATTAAATAATATATGTAGTATATACTGACAGTTGTTTTGATACTTATAAAAACTATGAAACAGACAATGGTAGTGACAAACCAACAGATCACATTTTTAAAATGGATTTTGTAATGTTTTTGAAGAATAAATCGAGCAATACCCGAAACATGGAACTTAGCAACCATATTTTCCTTACCTACCCCTTATTACACGTGTGAAGAATAAATTTAAATAGAAATAATTTGAAGCGATTTTTTGCGAGAGAAGAAAAAAACTTGTTAATATTCAAGGCACAAAATACCTCAAAACTACTAACTTCTACAAACAAAATTACACATGACCTTTTTGAAAGGACTAATTTTTACAACAGAACCCAATGTCTGAACCAAAAACCTCTAATCTTCAATTTTTGAGGGGTTTAAACATTTTTTTTTTCTAAGTCGAAAAATCGGAAAATCAGCAAAAATAAGAATCTGAACCATTGTCTTATAACGTCCTTCGCAATTTATTGAACAACAAAATTTTTTTTTAAACATTTGGGGAGCAGTTTTGAGAAAATTTTGAAAATATGTTCAAAGTCTTATGTGAAGTACCCTCAAAAATCGAAATAATCCGTTTGAATTTCCAGCAGATCATTTCAGATCGATTGAGGAATATAAATTTTGAGAAAATCACTGAATGGTTCGGCGCTAGCGTTGACGCAACAGGAAGGATATTTGGCTGTCAAATGATTTTTCAGTATGAAAATCAACAAAACATGGATTAATGCTTAAACACAGGTAGAGGATTTTTTCTCCCTAAATTTAGCAAACAGGATTAACTACTTCCTTGTTACCAGAAACCCAGCAAATACGTTTTTTTTCCGATGACATTTCTGTCTTTTTTTAGCACACATACAATTACATAACTTCTTCTTCTTAACAAAAGATTCCGTAAGGCAGAAAGTAACAATTAAACTATACAAATAATGTAATACACAATTTTTGTTATATGATCTGTATATCTGTCAATACAGATTCCTACTGTATTGTTTACAGGAATCACTTGCAATTTTCACGAAAGTGGTATAAGTCGCGTACCATTTCCAGAAAAATATTATGTGATGGACAAATCAGCACAATGTGAATTTAAAAATAAACACCATCTTTTATCTGTGGCAAGACACAAAGTTTCAATTGTTGCACTGTGTTTCAGTCTGTTTCTTCACATTTGCTAATCATTGAAAATACATAATCCTGGATATGGGTTGGTGAGATGTGGGTAAGTGGTTAATGAATATAATTAAAAATTCTTGACATCAGTTGTTTTTATGATTAAAAAGCAGCGTATTTGCAGGGCTTTAAAAACCTGGTGTACATTTGATTATCATGGTGCATTCTAATAAAAAAAGTTATATTCGAATCTTCTATAGTACATTGGACACATGGAAGTTTTGAAGAGCTCTTCTGGTTTAGGTGGAGTTTGGATCATTTCGAACCGCAGACAGGCAGTATTTCAAATTCATAAAAAAATGTTTCACTAACAATCTTTTCTTTCATAGGATGAGAATGAGGAAAAGACAGGGGTGGTTTGGGATCTACATATATGGGTTATACAGATTCTTACTAAACAAATGGCTTTCCTTACCTGGACATCAAATGTTCCTGTTGTTTATATACATCGTATAATTTATCTCATATTTCAAATATTACGATTTCTCACCATACTATATTTTTTTGATGATTGTAGAAATTCAGAGATTGAAATAAAAATCATTTACATCCTCTACTTTGATGCGTCCTCTTGTGTAATCTGCAACAAAAAAAGCTAATTTATATTTTTACATAATACAAAGCAAAAACTGGTCACTACATGAGAGAACTTCCTTTCCTCAAATAATTTTTAACCACACTCTGAACGTCCCACGCCGTTTGCAGCCCAGAGAAGAAAATATCACGTTTATGAGAAGAATGGTGACAGAAGAACCCGCACCTGGCATTTGCTGATGTTGGACTAACACTAAATATTGGTCCGTTGGGCATCAACATTTGACTCACAAAGCATGGTGCTCGCTGGGGCTACCAATAAGTTGACAGGGGGAGCAAAATCTATAGGGAGGACTGGTACAAATTCATATAAAAAAATTGATGGACTGCAATCTAAAGACATTTACAGCATTGTATACAGATGAATGGATTTACCACCGCAAACTGAAAACTAAAAGAGAGGGCAAGTGTATGGTGCTTTCAAGATAAAGTAGGGATCGCAACAGCAAAATAGAAAATGGTTGCTATTTTTTTACAAAAGGTCAATGGTGCTATTGTACTTTAGGAGCCAATGAGCACTGTCACTGCTGAATGGTATGTTGACACCAATGCTTGCAAAAAGTGGGGACATCAAAGCATCTGAAGTCCAACACAAGGTCACAATTTTTGCCTGCACCACAAACAATGTTCCTGCTCACACAGCTGCAAGAACAATAAACATTTCTCAAACACTGAACAGGTTACCCATCCCGCTTGTGATTTCTTTTTGTTCCCCAAACCAAGCAAAATTGTATAATTCTGCTACATGTTACAAAGAAATCAAACCACATCCACACATTATGCTGATCCATCATGTCCTAACTTGGAATCAATGCATGGTTTTAAAGTTCCCAAAGGTACATCCTTATTAATTTAACGTTCTACAAAATAAGTTCTACAAACTTCTAATACATTTTTGGAGGCTTAGTTCTCTGTTCACGGTCTCTCTAACAAGGTGGTTGGACCACAACAAAAATCTTGAAATATATCAGGGTGACCACTCACCTTGAACAAATTTCCCTTACTTTCTTAGTTTCCACCGAAGCAATTTTAAACAGTTTTTCACTGAATAAGATTTGAAGAGTATTTCACACTATTTAAAAGAAAAATATTAAAGCAGAGTGAAACTATTTGGTCGTTACCTGATTTTGGCCATGGATAAAGGTACAAATTAAAAAAATTAAACTAAATTAAAAAAATATAAAAAAGAGCAACAAAATAGAAATTAACAAAAA
>BOPP01000002.1:10110200-10124131 GCA_017312745.1 Gryllus bimaculatus | reverse complement strand
AATTTTTCTTCCATAATTGACAAATTGTTGGAAATTTTTTCATGTACTTCCCCACCGAAAAGCAATATACTCAGAGTGGCTAATACCCATGAGAGGCTAATATACCTAGACTAACGTTTTGAATAGATCTTTTCTTACATTCAGTTTTAGATTTTTTAGATGGAAATAAGATGAGATTCATTCAGATCAAGTTATCGAACATTCTAAAATTATTATGAAAATATATTAATTTCTTACTACAAATATATTCTGAATGTTTCAAATTAAAGACAAAATTCATTAAATAAAGTGTGTGGTTAATATCCTACTTTTCATTTCAATTCACACTTTCTAAAACTATAAAAATATACATGTAGTAACTGCAGCTCTGAGTCCTGCACATACCCTTTCATGCCCGTACCAATGGTGTGCCCACTGGAATTAATAAATTCTTAGCAATATTAAAATTCTTCCCATGCACAGTATTGGATCTACATTGTATAATACAGTTTTCAAATCTGTTTACACAATATTGGGTTCTAGTAACAAGCTATTTTTACTCTTAATAACAATGGCAACTATAATTTAAGAAGTCTAGATGCTTGAAAGGATCCAGCTAATTTCATGAACAATCCTTTGAAGATGTATCTTCTAATGTCGCTTACTTACAAGGTAGTTTATTTCTTTGAGAAGGTTTATTGCACAAAACCATTTTTTTTATATAATGTCAATTGTTTAAACATTTAACATAATGTTTTTGAGGACAATTTTCACCAATACACCAAAACCAAATCAGTGCAACAGATTCTAAATGAAAAAATATCTAATACAAATAAACACTTACTATGGTACATTTTCAAGTTCAGCAATTGTTATCCCTGGGATTAATGAAACTGGTCTCTTGGATTGTCTGCTTTCTGACATTGGCACCATGGCAGGTTCCTAAATATATAATATAATAAGTTAAATGTTTACCAACTCCAATGTGTTTCACAAAATTTATTGTAATATAAATTTCTTAACAATAACAATAATAACCACAATATGTACTTCTCCAGTCTGTATTTAATTTTGGACAGCCCCAATTAATACTGTGAAGATTCTGTTGTCACATAAAGATACAATTTTGTAATAATTGGACCTCATATTATAAAAAGTATGTGTAATTACCGAAAAAAACTTAAGATGTTCAATGTCATGTCTGGGTATTCTATCTTTACAATATTTGATAACATTGGGTTTCTCAATTATTGTACTTTCTATGTTCATACTGTACCTTGATTTTAAATGTTGTAATGTATGGTCATTGTTTTACAAATGGAATAATTACATTGGATTGAGTTTGCATAGAATCAATAGAAAGATTGCCTTTTGATTGGTTGGGTGGAACTCTTTAAACTTTCTTTACACATTAGTTAATATAGATTAGTATGAATTTCTGAAAGCAGTGGTTATCCAAAAGAATTGTTTTCACTTTATTAATATTCTCAATATGGAACTGATGACATGATAATTTAATACTTCTATCTACTAAATTACAGGTAACTCAAATTATCATAATGACCAGATAAACCAGATAAAAATACAGTGTTAATGCTGAAAAAGTACATTTAAAACACCAATTGATTTTGAACTTGATAATGTTCGTAGATAGTAACATCAAGAAAGTAGATCTAATTATCTTCTTCTTCCAATTCAAATTGAATACATTGACTGAATGTATGAAAAAGTTATAATATGGAACAAAAAATGTTTGCTTATATTAATACAATTCTATAGGACAGGTAATGTAGGTGATACCTTCATTATTTTACAACAAGATAAAATTACAATATTAGAACTTTAGGGACTGGAAAAGTATACACTATCATAAAGAGCCAACCAAAATCAAAATTTGTGCCACACTAATACTAATAATACTAATAAATTACCTTCTTCACAGAACAAAATATTCTTTGAAAGTCTGGGTGGTCCTCTATATCATCCACGAATTTCTCTAGCAATTGAAGTTTACATATTGCAGCCTACAAATAAAATACATACAATGCACTAATTACATTTGTACTCACAGGTTTTACCACAAGCATAATTCAACAACATTTTATCTTTACAAAAGAGGATGAATAACTTTTTGATAGCAAAATTTTCCCATTATACAGTTTTAAAGATATAACTACTTTATCAATTTTTACAATTTTGTTTTTAAACAATATCTATTCCTGCTCATTGCCCCTAAAACTGGGCAGATCACATTAAGGTTTTTTCAGCACAAATGTCATATCTCGTGAATTTTTTATTCTCAATACACATGCTAAATAAAACGTGTTAGCCTAAATGACACATGAAGACTTAGCAGAGTTGGCTAAAGCATGGTCTGCTCCTGACCAGAGCACATTCATAACAGGGCAGTTTGAATCTTCTTCTAAAACTTTAGGATATTGAATGAACAAAGAAGGGGAGGACGAAATATAGGCTTAGCAGTGTTTAGCTGCCTATGGATGTGTTTCATTTGAGTGAGAGGCTGGTGTAAAGCAAACAGTGGTTTGTCTGCCATGGACAAATAGAGAAAATTTTTCTTTTGTTTTGAAAGAGAAATTCCCAAAAATTAGATGTCATAGTTGAAAAGTGGCTTTATAGGACTACTACTAAAAAATATTCATGAATATTGCAAATTTAGAGGAAAGGTTGAAATATTTAGTGTTTTGCGTTGGTTTAGGACATGGGATCTGCTACAGCAGTTGCTGAAAAGAAGGAAAATTTAGGCTATAATATGTCTCAATATGATCAATTTCCTACAATCTCATTTGGATTACTTTCCTGAAACCCTGGGGCTACAAGCCATGAAACAAGATGCTTTCATTAGGATATTCCAAACATTGAAAAAAATACCAAGGACAGAAGAATTAAAATCATACTCTCAAATAATTACTAGACACTAAAAAGCAAAGTTACAAAGGCAAAATTCTCAAGAAAATTAAAAGTTAATATGTTTCGAGTTCACTGAAAATTTGTTATTGTCCTTAATGTAAATGGTGTAATTAAAATATTTACCTCGCTGTAAAGAAAAACCTTATATAAAAAGTGATTTTCATTATTTAATTCAAGAGCTAAAGTTCCCATACAGATCACCCACAAAACTCTTATCTCTTATGTCAGAAAAAAAATATAGACCAGATTTATCTTCACTCTCCCTAACATTACAAGTACTAGAGGTTCAACTAGTACAAAAATTCCCTCTCACTATTTTTAATTATGAATGTTTACTTCAATTCAAACACTGCCAGAAAAGTCAACATTCTTGGACTTTTTTAAATCTGAGCACTGTACTATCTTTTCTTTTAATTCTTCTTTCCCAATATACTTCATTCAATAATATCAATGAAAATAGTACTAACACTAATTGACATAATCTAACATTTTTAGTGCATCGTTTTGTATGTGGTGACAAACAGACTATCTTTGCATAAACACTTCATGCTTTAATCCCTTCAGACTAGAATCTTGTATGCAAATCCTATCAGTAGTAAAGAGCTTAAATGTATTTGATTATGTTCATTACTGTAGAAAAATGAATTGAAATAAAGAAAATATTATACATTACATTTTCATTAATTATTTTATTCTACTTACTCACACAATAACCTTCAATGTGAAAAGTTCTTAGAATAACTACAAAGAAACAGATTACATTTTGCCACCAATCACCTGACTTAAATAAAGCACCTCTTGACTTTAGTCATTTTGGACTAGAATATGACTATTCATTGCCCATTCATTTACATATAAGATTTTGTTAAAAAAAATCTTACTTCATGCTGATAGTGACTTCATAGTTCATCCAATAAAAATATCTGTAATTACAATACACATCATAGAAATCATATTCATCAGGTGCCAGTTTCAACAGCAACTACAAGAAATTCACAAATTAATAATATACATTATTTGAAAATACGTTTCCAGATGACATTAAACAATTAAAATCAATACATTTATTTAAATCCAATTAAAATATTTTCTACTGCATAATTGTTTCTGTACAATTAGAGATTATAATAATGATCATAAATGAATATTATCATTTTATATATGATGTAAAAGCCAGTTACCATTTGGATTGAATAATTCTAAAAGCCTAAATATGCCTACAAGTTCTCTCTCATAGCTTCTTGATAAAATTACCCATCTCGATTAGGTTATTTGTCCATTGAACAAATGTTGAGAAGATCCTTTGCTTACATTCGGCACATTCACAAGTTTTTGATGATTAATAAATAATTTATACAATTTCTAAAACGTATAATGAAATGAAAATGAAAGACCATGATGTAAATACATTATGTAAAATTAGTGGGGAGTGTCTAGTCAAAAATCTACTGTCATTTGTGGATGAACAACCACATAATCAAGAAAAGATCAGGAAAACAAATTAGATAAAATATTGGACACCCATAAATGGGTAAGGTTTCATAAATTATGTTTTCATAATAGTTTAGCTGGCACATACTATACATGAATGCTGCATCATTTGAATATAGTGATTAGACGAAAATCTCACCTGCAGTTTTTCGTTTTCAGTTTTCATTTCAGACAAAACTATCCTCAAGCGACTAATTCCAGTTGTCATTGAACCAACTTCTTGGCGAAGTTCAGTCACTAGTGCACAGTTCTCGTCATTCAAACCAAATACCACGTCTTTAGTATTCTTCAGCAATTCGCAATATTGTCTTTGCCCATTGATAATATCTTGAATATCAGAATACTTACGTTCAGCCATTATTATTATTATTATTACTACGTTATGTACACTGAATTCACACTTCGATAATGATGTACAAATATTTCTTAGTGACAAAACAATCTGATCACCACATATGCAAGCGTAACAATTGGTAAAACAAACAATCTTATCGGTGATTACGAAATGTTCTCATAAATAATTAATATAACATAAGCAAGTAAATGCCAGTTAACGCAACAAATGTGCAAATCCCGCCCTTCCCGCCTCAAAACAGGTTAGCCAAAATAACTATATCATATTCCGTTCCATGCTCTACTCCTTCCACTCAGTGTTGCCAGACGTACCAGGATCTTGGTATTTGTACCAGGATTTTAACGGATTTTAATGAAGAAACATTGTACCAGGATGAAGACATTGTGGTGCGTTTAAAGTTCAAAATTTGATTTGCGATTTCCGGCCTTGTGTGACTTGAGGGAAAACTGTTTATTGGCTTAATGAACTTCGGCTAATCGTGGGCAAAACGATGACATTCCCTCGTTGAGCTACAGATAAAAGGGGGTTTGTGTCACCTCAAATGTAAAACTATCGATTTTCTGGGCATACGCAGTTTAAGTTTCGCACCACTTTAGTCCCTCTGCGCATTCGCACGAGATCGATAGTGTTTTATGTTCGAAGTGGCACAAACTCCCTATACTGCGATATATACAACTCTGTCCCTGGCAGGAATCAGGGTGAGTTTCAAGCGCCCGGTTAGATGAAACCGTCAGCACCAAACATACATAGGGCAGACTTCCTTCCAGAAGGATGTATGTGTGTAGTTCCATTACAAATTGGCCGTTATTTTGGTTACGTTTTGGATTTCAGAGACGGTGTTCTGGAGGTTGAACCGTGGCATTTACATTGGATAGCTAACTGGGTTAGTAAATTGAATCTGTGTGGTTAAGAATCGTTATCATAGAACCACAATTAACAACAAATTGTCCAGTTGATTTCAAAATTGATGAGTATAACAACGTGAGTTTCTTTATTCAGTAAGAAAATATCCGCTGGTTACCATAATTTCATTATGAAAAAAAGAGGACTCTTCTTATAAAATGCATAATTTTTTAAATATTTTATGCAATAATTTATTTTTCTTAAAGACAAAATTACTACTTACAAAGCTTATTGTCATCACTTTCACAATCACTCAATAGATCTACTTCATTACCATTACGGTCTTTTCCACTTGTATATCAGAAGTATTTGGTGGATGATGAAATCCCCCTCAACAATTAGAGCGTTACTTTGCTTTGGTACCATGGTACTTGGTACTTTGGTACCTGAAGTGCTGCGCTAGTCAAATAGAATCAACGTAAAAGTGCGATCCAATTAATTTAAATAATATTCTGAAAAAATGACTTCTAATGAATGGTATTAAAACTGTTAAGCATAATATAATATTTCATGCAATTTTAAAGTCCACAACCGAACGAAACATTTACTAAATAGATTCTCAATGATTAACTACGTAGTAATACTTGGTTTGTAACCTTCTCAGTGATTGGTCAAGAATCTATATCGTAATGAGTATCATAATGCAATTGGTTGCGGCCATCAAATGACAATGACATTGTACAATGCGAGTAGACAAACGTTATTTCTGATAACTAAGAAATACACTTTTCACAAAAGTGATCAGATTTATGACATTTGTTTCAAAATTAAATTTGCAAATGTAGATACAATTGATTCTTTGGTTGAGACTTCTGAGTTTTGATGTCTAATGAAACATGTAACGTCCGCTGCAGAGTTGTTCCTCGCGCGGATCGCCCGACTGCATCCCTCGGAGAGTTTACCCCCGCTTCACAGCTTTTACTTTTCGTCATTAGAGAAGTCGAATATAGTCCGACTGTAGTTCGTTTCCCTCAACCTGTGTTTCTGAAGGAGTAAATTTTTGTTTGTTTCCATTCACAAGTAGTGCAAATTGAGGTTCTCGGACCTGTCGAGAGGAAACCTCGAACACGGGTGAACACGGCAAAATATTGGGAATTGGGTACGTTAAGACAGCGGGGCAAGAAAATGCTCATGACAATTTCAGGTTTTGTTTTATCAAACTTTTAAGTGGTTTGAACGTTTGTCAGTATTCTAAAAGGACATGCAAGTGTTACTTGCAGACAGAACTAGATAAATTATAATCGATCAATACGACTAATAAGATCACGGTAACGTAGAAATCAATCCTTTCTCTAAGAAGAAAAACGGGAAGCAGTAGGACAACGCTTTTTTTGGGGGTGGTAGGCAAACGGCTTAGGAAAAGTCGCGGGATGCAGTCGGTATAAGACCCCCCCTCCCCCTGTCGGTTGATTGATAGTGATTTCGGGCGCGTCATATTTTCATCGCGGAAGATGGCGGTGGTCTTTCCACGCAGGCTGGCGAGATCCAGCGCCGACCTACGTAGGCTTGAGGGGATTATCCCCATCCAGTTATCACAATGTTAAGAATAATGAAAACATAAAACTAAGCACACATGTATTAATGTTAATCTTTATACGCATTGACATCCATAAAATAAATTATTGGACAAAATGATAGGATATTTCTAACCAGAGGGACACAAAGAATAGATTGAATCAAATTATTAAACCTTTATTAATTAACAGACAAATATAAAACAAAAGTTAAAAATATTAAACCTTTAATCCAACTTAAAAGAGTAGAGGAAGATGAAGTAATGGTACAAACATGTTACTTCCTCTTGTAAGTAGTATAGAGCTAGTTATGTTATGATGCAAAAAATAGGTATCAAGATATTAACAGAAATAAAAAAAAAAAAATCAAATTCTCAAGGTTTTGAGTCGGAACAGATTGGGAAGTATCCATTTTGGGACAAACTTCTAGATTTGCTTTAGGCGCTAGTAATGGCTACAGTCGGACAGAATTTTGAATAAAATCATTTTTTGGACATCAGGAAGCTCTAAAGCGTGTATTTCCGTCAAAAGCTCAACATCTATTTTTTGTAGCATTACAATACATTCTCTACATACACGACGAATTCGATAAAACAAAATAGATACGAAGATATTCATGGATATAAGGATATAATAAAATGGTTACGAAGATATAAAATGAATGCCTTAAAATATTATTTAATTTCAAAAAATATTTACAATATGAAATCTGTAGATTTCATATTTACAATATGAAATTTGTAGATTTCATATTTACAATATGAAATCTGTAGATTTCGGGTTCTCTCTCCCGCATTCTTCCTTGACAGAAGCGCCCCCGGTTAACAAAAGCCATTTTGTAAAATCAAGGGATGATCATACATGCACTTTTAAGAGTATATGTACATGTTTTTTTGAAATTATATTGTCAAAGGTAAAAAACCTGTTGGGCACAGACAAATTGAAATGGAAGTTATAAAATGATGTAACAAGTTATGGAACAGTTTAATTGGTAAAATAGAGAATAATAGCAAGGGCATACATTTACACAAAACAATCACAAATATTCATTATATCTGCGAATTATTTTTATAATTCTGATTAAAATTATATAATACAAACATGAAACTCTAATTAGATAGTTGCACTTCTCACATCAACAAAAAATAAAATTGTTTTTTATTTCGTATGGGGTTTCATTCCATCCACTGATCTTCGACGGAAGCTATTGTTTTGTGTTTAACAAACTCAGTACGAAACCATCCTCACTATGGGATAACAACTACGTTGAAACTTTGAATTTTTTAACTTTTTCCGAAATTAAGTCAAACTGCCATTACGCACCTTAACATATAGTTATTTTCCGACCAATTTTCAACGATATTTGCGCGACGAAGCGAAAGCGAGATGTGGCAGCCATTACACCAACAAGAGACGAGCGTCACGTGATATTCGTGAGTGTCTTCGGGCAACAGAAGTCCGGCCTCACCCACGAACTCCTCGGAAGGATCGTTGGGCAGTGCGGGGCGTGACCTGGCGAGTGTGTGTGGATGAGAAGGGGTGGGGGTGGGGGCCGCCGAGCAAAGCGAGAGTCGGCTCGCGCGCTGTTCACTTGGCCTTGCGTTCGGGAATCACGCCCAGGCTGTCGAGCAAGCGGCTCATAAGCGCGTCCTTGTCCTTCTGCGGCAGGAAGCTGCAGCGCAGCGCGTTGATGTTCTGCGGACAAGAAGAAAGCAGCACTGTAGTCTTCGGCAAATTAGAGAAGGAAAGAAAAATAAGTCGATTGCTTGTCAATTGCCTCCTATTAAAAATTGGATTTATAACTGTAGCTTTCAGATCGCAGAGAAACAAGGGGGCAGCACTTCCAGCATCTATTATGACTGTGGTGAGTGCTCAACTTACGTTATCAAGCCTCAGTGCGGCGATGGTGTAACGGTTAGCGTACCGGACTGTGGCGGGTTCAAACCCGATCGAAGCCGTGGATTGTTCAAGGGCGAAAAAATCCTTCGGAGGGGAAGTAAAGCCGACTGACCCATGTTAGTAGATTTACTTGCATGTAAAAGATCCTCAAGCCTAAATGACGCCACTGAGCTAAATTCAAATCGCCTGTTTCTCGCCCAAGAAATACCTCCTTTCTCTACTAGTTGATGAAAGGAGCGTAGCGAAATTTGCGTGGTCAGACGGAAGAGCAGGCCTCATGGCCTGGGTCTCGCCACGTAAAATAAGGGATTAATTGAATTCAGCTCGTACTACCAAAATAATTTCAGCTGCAAGGTGAGACTTTACTGGCGCGCTATATATTACAAGCGTCGACATGCGAATATCGGCCCCTTGTTCGAGCGTCCGGCAGCCCAGGATGCGAGACTGCATAGAGTGCTTGCTGCTCTGCTCGCGTCCGAGCGTTCTGGTCCTTCTTACTGAAGTCTGACTTCATGCGTCGCCTGCATCCTACGGCGCGTTTATTTTGCTGAAAGATACGCTTACAGGTGGGAGGTACAGAGACCAGAACATCATACCAAGGTTGATTATCTCCAAAAACGTTTCCTCTTCTTTAATATCTCACAGCGTAAGAGTGGTGAAAAACCTTTTCCAGATAGTATAATCACAAGGAATCCAGACCAGAAAAATTCCGAAAGTTTATTCTCATCGGTTCTGTACGATTATAGGGGTGCTGTATTCGAATTTGAAGTTTGTTCCTCGAGAAAGATCGGCTTCACAAAGAAAATGGCAAAAGATCACACTTTGTTTTAGTTTCTCACCAATTATGCGCTTTATCGAAATTATATATATGAGATAATAGAGCAGGAAAGTATTTTCCCATGTTTTAACTAGAGTGCTAAAAAGTATCCATTTTTTGAAAAATATATTTTAAAATTACAGCGAATATGTACATATGGTAGAGAAATTTGTACAAAAAAACTAAAAAGTGGGAAATTTTAAGCTTTTTTAAAGTTGTCTTTGTGAGGTCAACATTTCACGAAGTGGCATACCTGAAATTCGAATTCAGATTGCCCGAAAAATGTTAAGAAATTAGAGAAAAAAATACAGAATTATTTTCCTGAGTCGGTTCATTTTGAACAGGTGACTGGACTAGTTTCTTATATTGTCACTTTTTATATTAATATATTGGGAATGGCAATTTTATTATATTAAAATATTAAATGGTAGAAAATATCAAGATATTCCCAATATTTCGGTTTTTGAGGAATTACACATATCGTTCAAAGGAACCAAAGCCTCACATCCCGGAAAGTAGCTTACTTACCGCACGAATCACATGTGCTTCTGTGAGGCCCCAAGAGCCTGCTAGGTCATAGTCGTTCTGCAGGGTCATCCCGGTGATTGTAGTATCGTCGGTGTTCAGAGAGAAGTTTACTTCATCTTCGGCAAACCTGTAACAAGTTTTACAACGGAATCATGTGAATCTAAATTGGAATATCATAATTCTAGAACGAAAGTAACTTATCATTATGAAATTGTTAATTTTTGTATGAATTTTTAAAATAAGTTGTGATCATTGGCGCAAATGCGCCAGAACAATTCGAAGGCAAACTGCCTTAAACTTGCAATTTCCTCCGTAACGAGAGAGTAAAGTTACCTGGCGATGGGATGCTTCGAAATGCCTGGGTTGACGGAACCTGTCAGCAATGACGACCAAGGGCAGCATTCGAAGTGAATGTCGCGCTCCTGGCACATTTTGTACACGGAGTTATCCTTTACGACGTGGTACCCGTGACCTATGCGCTCCGCTAAGTAGTCGTCCACGGCCTGCAATCGTATCATGTGATCAAAAATAAAGAGCAATTAATACGTAAATTAAAATCTTAATTTATAAACATGTGCTAGCTGAATCCTTGCGATTACATCACCAAAAAAGAGAATTGTAGAAAAGTTATAATTATTACTCCTGTCTTCATATTTTCGGATGAGGGTTGGTTTACAATATAATTAAAGACAATCAAATCTCTTAAAATTTTTATATTAAATACCCAATTTCGTGGCCCAGTTGGGAGTACATCAGGTAGAAAGTAGAAAAACAAAATTACAAATGACAGAAACTTAAATCATAAAATTATCGTAAATGAATTAAAATAACGAATGGTAACACAAAAAACGCTACAAATATTGTGTTTCAACAGGGAAATTAAAGATAACTAATGGTGATACAGAATGGCACGGACTTTCTCGTATTAGTTTTTCATTTTCTATGGTTTGGACTAGGTATTCGGATTTGCCACATACTCTTGCTAGCTGCAATCTATGTATTGCCGCCAAAAGTCTAATGTTTTGATTTTCTCCTCGATTTTTAGGGTTCTCAATTGTAGAACCGTAGTATTTCTTTAAGAATATTAAAGAAGAGTAAAACGTCGTATTCAATGGCAATTTTTATTGAAAAATTTTGACAGATTTTTAAGAAAATTGGGTTTAGGCGATACTGTAAATGTAAAATACCAAGCTCCTTTTCACAAAAAGTTTTGAGTTTTCGAAACCTTCATTTGAAGTAATTTGAAGTACTTTAAACCACAAATGCAGCGGCTTTTACAATTTGATAGAAATGTGCATATTAACGGCGTGAGTGATATTTCAAAATGATATATTTGTAGAAAAACAAACAAACAAAAGAATATCCCAAAATTAACGTTATTTCGTATTAAACAGTTGGAAAAGTTTGAGGAAAAAATTTGAAGCCATTTTTATGAAATTGGCATTTGTGCGTTTCTGAAAATGTGAAATTTTGAGCTCGTTTTTTAGAAAACTTCTGAGTTCTCAAGAAACTTTATATGAAATTATTTAAAGTACATGTACTCATAATACGTTGGCTTGTGAATCCCCCTTCCAGACTTATCTGCCAGTGGGGCATCACCTTTGAGGAACAATTGATTTATAAGTGTTTCAGGCTAATATCATTATTCCCGTAAACATAGTATATGTTTATCGTTGGCGGTGGAGATAATATTACTTCGCTGGATAGCGAGATCCGACGCTGACCTAGACGTCGGCTAGCAGAGTTTTCCCCAACCAGGTAAAAAGGAAACTTATCACATACAGCAGGTAGCGGGAGCGCGCCCCAGCCGGGCCCAGCTCTAAGGCCCCAAAGGTAAGAGTGTGTGTGAGGGTAAAGGGGTTGCTCACCCTCTGCACCATGACTGGGCCGCCTGCCTCGCCCGCGTGCACCGTGCGGTGAATGCCCATGCGCGCCGCCGTCTGGAACGCCTGCAGCTCCTCCGCCGTCAGCGGCACCTCCTCTGCAACAGCCGTCGGCCATCAGCCACCAGCCCCGTCCCTCATTCCTCCAAGGACTCGAGATGTCCCCCACACGACCAACCGAAATAAAAATACGAGCTGGGCTAGTGAGAGCGTAGGCTTCCGCGGCCGGAGTCAGTATTCACTTGGCTGTCCGGGTGACGCCGCGTCCATGGCGAAGGTGCCGACGTTTCGGCCGCCATTCTGCAACCTTCCTCCGTGGCATTACGCTTCACCTTCCGTGGCATTACGCCCTGAGGAAGGTCGCAGAATGGCGACCGAAACGTCGGCACCTTCGCCATGGACGCGGCGTCACTCGGACAGCCAAGTATATAATGAAGGCTGATATCGGCGCGGAACCCTACGATATCAGAAATAAAAATACATACACGCCTTACGCGAGTTGCAGACCCAAAGACTAATCAACCTCGCAGATGGGTTACTTGAAACTTTTGCAATTTTCGAAAATGAAGAGAAATCGACTAAAATAGGACCTGCGCCATTTTTATACGGATATTTTTCACTTTGCGAGAAAAAAATTAAAAACATTTATACTCATTCTTGAGAAAATTTTGAAAACAATTTGAGAATATAAATTTTGATGAAAATACGGCGTAGTCGCCGCCTCGTTCAGAGATGTACAGACGGACCAACCGACGGACGGTCAGCTACGGGTCAGCCGGACGCTCTGCCGTAAAACTATGGTTTTGGTACCAAGGTTACACAAACCATGGATTCTGAACAAGTGTAATAATTAGGGATGAAATATATTATTTATATTATATTTTATATAATATAATATAAAGATATAATAAACACATAATTAATTAGTAAATAAGTAAATGTAAAACAATAAAATTGGAAGAAATAAAAATCTTGTATGTACAAGAACAGGTTGGTGATATTGAGGGTTCTAATGATCGAGCGGTGCCAAAAAAAGCTCTCGAGCTTAATAACCTTTACTTGCGTGAATAACTATTGTAACTCCTGACATCCTGACTACTTTTGACTGAAATAGTGACACCTATACCTTCAAATGTAAACCTCAGAGAAGGAAACCTTTTGTTCGTCCCTCCTTTTTTTTACCAGTACATATCGGCCTTGCCATTTAACAGGCATATGATGAGGTCGCCGTCAGCGGAATCGTCGCAGTCAACAGCTGGCGGTGTCCTGTTACGGCGCTGCCTTGAACTCGGCGCGCAAACAAATACACAGCTGTGCTATCTTTCATGTTCCAGTGTAGATAACGCATCGTGGGATTAATTCCATTTTATAAGACAATGCAATTTTGAGGATTCGGCAATCCAGCAATCTGTAGGAAGTCCGCAAAATGGCTCTCTTTTCATTTATCGGAAAGTTTTACAAATAGCAGAAATATTTAAAAGTAACTCACGTGGAATGTTAATTTATTAACGTTTTATTAGAAAAGTTTTTAGAAAACGTACGTCTCCTGTAAAATATTATAATAAAAACAAAATTATTTCCAAATCAACATTCGAGTCATTATCATATTTTTAGTTGAACTTAAATAAGTAATT
>BOPP01000002.1:10084223-10098484 GCA_017312745.1 Gryllus bimaculatus | reverse complement strand
GCCGTCGGGAGAGGAGGGCTGGCGGCGCGAGGCCCAGGGCCGCACCAGGTGGTGCAGGTGGAGCTGCTTGGGCGAGAAGGCGGCGCGCGACGCCAAGCAGTGCTGCCTGGCGGATCCTCGGCAAGAGCTGTGCGCTGTGGTCCCAGATACGATCGCCGATAAGGGTTCCGACGAGACAGACTGAAAGCGGGGCGATTCTCAGAACACTTCCCTGGGGCTTCTCTGATTCCTAATCTTTCCTTAACTCGATTTTTATTTTCAGAGCTGCTCCAGAAACAGAAAGAAAACTAAGCTCTCGAAAGATGAGGGCTGCAAATGCGAAATGACAATACGTCATTGTTTGTCAAGATAATAGTGAAGTATCATCGTTTAGATATCATAAGATAAATTGATCAAAATACGTTTTCAATGCGAAAATATCTTCATCGATCACGACATTCGATGCCCTTCAATAACCTCTATTAGCCCCGACTTTATTATCAATGTTTTTGAGGAGAATGTTGTGAGATAAAATAATTACAACTCATATAATCGAACTCTCGAAGGAATTGTGTCATGGGAATAAAGAATTTTAACGTTTGTTTAAAAATATAATGGAATTCAGAAACCAGAAAGGTTTTAAAAAACGCAAAAATTGAATTTATTTGAAAAATATTAATCATCAATCGCATAGAAATACATTAAAAACTAGCACAACAGCACGTATTATTTATAATTTCGTCGCAACATTATAATACTATCAACCCGCAAATGTGTTTTCAACCAGCAAAATACTTTTTCCACACTGGGATTCGATCTCCGGTACTTGAGCACGCCATTCACGTTGCCCATATACCACCGACCTAACATGTAAAACCACCTTCAGGGAACTTTAAAAACGAAGTTGAACACTTGCATTTGCAATTTTCGGAGATTAGGAGATTTTCATTGACATTATATAAGATCAAATATTAAACAATAATACAAAGAAAAATCTCTTCAGTCAATATTGCACTTCAGAAATGTTAATTTTTTGTTTGCAATATTGTTAACTACAAAGTGTTGGTCAAAAACGTGATCTATGATATTTTTTAAACGTAATTTCCTCTATTCGAACAGATTTCATTAGGAAGAAAAGCTTAAATCTGTAGGTATAAGTAATTTTGCGCGTAATTTTGATAGTCATGTTTTTTCTCTTTCTGGAAAGAAGGTAATTGAAAAATTTGGAGCCATTTTCGAGAAAACGTGGAAAATGTCGTTGAAGCGTCGCATAAAGTAAATCAAATCATCTGTTTCAAGTTCGAAGGGCCGCCAGAAAGATCGATCGAAGGATATCGATACTGGTGAAAATACTACCTATAGTTGAGATGCTAGCCTTGTTCATAGGCAGATAGGCTGACGTTTTCCTTAAAGCAATTTTCAAGGATCTACAGAACGTGGCTTCTTACTACACTATGCGTTGAAAGAAGTAATTTACTATATTCAGAAACAATAACTCTCCACTCTCTCGGTATCAGAAGTATCATTTGTCGAAAAATCGCCGTTTTTCGTTGCAGCTTTACATAATTTTCTCTAATAACTACGTAAGTACCATATGAGAAAGTAATATTGAAAATGAAAAACAAACGAATAAATCACAACTTGCCACTTTGTAATATCCACATTGTCATTAAAGAATTTCATTCATTCTATTTTGTTACATATATTGTGAGTAATATGAGGGTGTCAGCGCAATAGTGGCCTATCCCACATTTTTAGGAAATTGCGTTCTCTGTGTTAACAACATCTTAATCTCGGCTAACTTCAACGTGTAACAGTTTCAGCCTGTTCGCGTCGATAGTTTTCGCAATTAAAATTACAAAATAACTATTGCATCTCACTTACGATTACATTATTTGGTGCAATAAGTGGCCTAGAGCATAGGCGATTGCTGTTTTACCCAAGATGTAATCCACCACAAAGTTGTTTAGTCAGTGGCCATTCTTACATAATAGGTCATCCATATGAAAACACTTACAAATGAGTGTTTAATTTTGCCCAATAACTTCATCAGACATTTTCCTCCACACAGGATCGGGGGATGAGGCCACTATTGCGCCGACACCCACGATATAAACGGTGGTTTTTAGAACGGGAGAAAGAAATTTTTCACTGTAATATGGACTGTAATCTAACTAGACACTCCATCCCGCTGAAGAAAGATAATTTAGAGATATGCCAAGTCAGAGGAATAACATCAAATTGAAAACCTTCTGCAAAGGCATCAAGAATACATCCCATCACGTAATCTGAAATATATTTTAAACAACAAAGCTTTTTTTTTCAAAGTTCATATTTTGGATTCGCAGCAGAAAATGACGAGTGTCAAGAGTTAAATAAATCTATCAAATATTAATGTCAAAGGAATTATGGTTGAAGTGGTTTAGGTCTTTACATGATCACTGAATAGGGCGTTGACAATCAAGGAAATGAGAATAGATGTAAGCGAAGCACACTGCCCTAAGAAATGTCTCATTAAAAAATATATTATTCGCAGGAATATTCAAAATTGGGAAAGAAGCACTTCACTACAGTTCTCCATTCCTCCATACAGTACCAACAATTTTTTAGATAATTCGCTTTTGCAAGCATCACAAAACTTAAAATAACAAAAAACAGAATGATATGTTCCCTTTTACACATTTTGTCAGCAGAAATAGGTATTACCATAGACTCACTTACAAGCCTATCTTACCATTGCTGTCATAATAATGAGAGAAAAATCTCTCAAGATGTAAGTGTTGCAATTGTGTACGAATGCACAATGTCTTCAATCTAGATCAGGTAAAGTTCTAACATCACAAAGCGTCGTTTAAGGGAAGAATCAAAATCAATCATCTTCACAAACTCACGAGGTAAACAAGTAATGTCTTCTCTTTACGTTTATGTCATCAACAATGAGAACGGCCCACAGACTCATTAAAACAAAAGACCTACTGCATTAAAAATATATAATGTACTACTACTAATTCGATTTGATTCACAATCAGTTGAAGTTTCTTTTAACATAATAATTAAATAATATGTATCTTTGAGGAATATCTTAGTGTAGTTTCTATTTGTGGCACTTATACATTTAATGTAGACAGTTACTTCTATACGTAATACATGGACTTCGAATTTCAAGAAAAATTCATATTTTTCAACAAAACATTAGCAACCTCTTGATTCCAAATATAACTTTTAACACTACCGTATACATACGTACATACGGAGTAATATACGTAGTACAGGAAAAGTTATGTAATGCTGCGCGAAAAAACGCCGGATTTTCAGGAGAAAAAAATTCATTGCCGGGCCCTGATAACAAAAATTGGATAAATACAGTTGTGAGCCCCTCCATAGTTCATGAGTTCTTTCATTAATGTCAGTCACATTTATTTGAAAATTTTAGGAGTTTTCACACAATATAGCGTGCAATATGCGCAATTTTAAAAAATTACAAAAACACAATTTTCTCAAAAACGGCTCCAAATTTTGTCTTTAAAATTATACTAGAGATAGGGCTAAAGGAAAATCTATGAGATGACATAAACGCCACATCGATCTGTTATTTTCTTTTCTAGAAAATTGCAAAAATGTAATTTTTTGGCTTGTCTCTCATGTCGTTAATATTTGCATTAGCGGCAATTTGTTCACATTATTGTTTTTATGAGTACGATTATGTGTGAGAGGAAGTAATCTACTACATCTGAAAATAGGATTTTTCCACTTTTTTCGTTACCAGAGCCAGCCTTTGTTACCAGCAATGGATTTTTCGACAGCCACTAATGAAAGCTTTTGGGCGGAAAGTGAGACGACGTGCAAGAGTTCTGATAAATCTGTGAATTCAACAAAGAAAAGCAAATTACTTTCTTGTGATAGCTTCAGCTACTACTAATCATAATAGCCCTAATTTGTGTACTTGAATTAAAATAAAATGATGATCAGTAAATCTGTCTAAAAATAGTGTATGACACAAGTAGTAAAAGTGATTAAATTTCTCTCGTAGACTTGCGCCACTTGCCCTATCAACCTCGTGTCGCGACTTATCTTACTCGCAAAATAGAATATCACTTTTACCCCTTGTTTCATAAATAATTATCCTGTCAAAAACTCGCCTTTTCTAGGCGCACGATTGCAATACTTCCTTTCTTACAAAACAAGAAAGAAAATAATAATCAGTCGTTCAAACGTCCAAATTATCATTAGCACATATCCCAATATTTTCCGATTTTTTTGCAAGTGACACACGACACATATAGGTTTGCGCATTTCCTCGTTGTACAAGGACAAAAGGGTAAAGAAGTGTATGATGACTCATCATTATGTGCAAGACGTAAGTTCTAAGATCGCTTGCGCAAATATATTATGGTTTCTTTCGAATTTCTTGGAATAATCTAATGTATAATTATTTACTGCCTGCCTAAAATCGACCTTATTCATTTATTTATTCCAGTCAGATTGTGTTTTAACAGTTCGTCATCTTGAGCATAATAAACAAATACCCGTACGCTCCCGAACCCCGTCACTTGTTTTGCAAATATGTCGCACTTCGTCCCTATAAAAAAACTTATTGAATTATTTTCTTTGACGCGACCGTCTGGACCGTCACAGTATAGAGCTTATTTTGTAATGCCACGATAAAAAGTGATCCCTGAAACTGTAAAAGGAGATTTTTCCTGATTCGTTTTTCTAAACGTCCTTCCGTCCGTCTCTGAATAACATCAGCACCTAAAGTATTCATATGATTTTTTTAATTTTCCCGATCGATCTGGTTTGAATTGAAACCTTGCAGTTTAGGAAAGAATTCTTGAAATATTGGGGAACTTTATTTTAACTCCTTGAAATATTTTCAAAATTTCTTCAAAACAGCCTCAAATTCCTCTTTAATTTCTTGTAGGAACAGAGAGAAATGCGTTAATAATGAAGACAGAGGTCCTATTTATTTTTAACACTGAATTATCGAAAAATACAAAAGTTTGACATTGTTTTATATACCCTCGTACAACTACATTATTGAAGATACCGCCTTTTTTCCTCAAATGAAATTCGTTCTCCACAATTAATTATTTAAATTGTGTCAATGTATTTTTTGTTGAAATATTAGTTGTTTTCGCGCAATTTTCATTGACATACGGGAAATATTGACAACAAGATTTTTTTCAAATTCGCCTCCGAATTTTTCTTCAAAATGTTACAATGGATAGTTCGAAATGTACTGAATAACATTATATAAATACGATTGTGGTGCATTCTTTTGAATTTTCAATAATTACATAAATTATTTTCTTAGATGTCTCTCTCATCGTTAATATTAGTTTACGGGCTTATTTTATAAACTATTGCATTTGTGAGTACAAGTGCATCAAATGTTTTCCACGTTTTTCGAAAACTCAAGTTTTCAGTAAAAATGAGCTCAAAATTGGTATTTTCAGAATTACTGGAATGATATTTTCATGAAAAATTCCTCCGAGTTTATAAATCAAAATTTGCATTTATAACAAGGTTTTACATTTTTATAGTATTTTTAGTCATATTTGAATGCCACTTATAGAGATCCGAAATATTTCAAAAATGTTTTTCAAAAATGTATTTTAGGTTCCAGCTGGTAGGTACCAGCTGGGAAGAGGCTGGCCAGCAATCGTAATCTAGCTCAAACTAGTGTGATTAAGAAACTAAGACGGGGAAGTCTATGTCATTCTATAGAAGGAATTCTAAAGAATACTACTTACGTAGTGTAAAAAAAAGTATTGGACTGCGGCAACACAGGGTCATTTTTCAACAGAAAAACTCGCTTTTTTGCGGGATCTCATACGTGAAAAGTGAATATTCTTGTTCGTACATGTAGTAAATAAATTCATCTACGTTGTATGGTTAATATCAGCGTTTTATCTGTCCTTGATACCAAAAAGTCGGCTTACGTCAAAACGACTGTCTGTCTGCCCGACTGTGAATAACGCTAGCGGCTGAACCGAAGGAATGATTTTCACCACAACTGATACATCTTGATAGATCTGGCTGATGAAGAGCCCCCTTCAATTTGAAATAAATAGTTTGATTTTTGAGCGTTTCTTACAAACCCTCTACGACATATTTTTTCTCTATTACATTAAATTCTAGGAGAACGTATATTAAAAAATTGATCAGGTACGATTTTTGTAGGCTTCTCTAACCCCTAAGAAATTGCAAACGTTTTTGGTGACTTCCTTCAACTACAATATTAAAGAGTTTTTAAAATATAATCTGTTTCTTAAAAATATATCTTTAAGTAAGGTAGGGTGGAATATTTTAAAAATAGAGTAGTTTTGAATACTTTTGAGGGCAGTAAAGCAATTTTAAAAACTAAACTTTTTCAAAAACGGCTCCAAATTTTGTCTTTAAAGTTTTTCTCTGAGAGTGCAAATTATGCTGGCAAAAGTGGCGTAGGTCTGATTTTGTTAAACTCTGTATTTTCGAAAATTGCAAATGTTACAAATAACGCGAGAAAAAATGTTATGTTGTGTCACAACTATCTTACTTTTTGCTCATTTCTCTTTCAAGAAACAATTTGTACTCAGGAAGAAAGTGTATTCTACTAAAGGGTAACTACGAAAATCAAATATTTGAGTCCTGCAAAGCTTGCTTTGTAAGAGAGGAACTTTGGTCCCCGACGCGAATGTTATTCCTATTTATATAACACCTATTCCGACCCTGACTTGTTGAAACGAAGAGCCTTCTAAACGTATCTGATGATTCAGGTCAACGAACTTACTGAGTAGGAAACATTGGCAAGGGGGAAAATAACTTAGTGACGATCTTTTTGTGGAGGATTTCCAAAAAGGAATTGCTTTAAATCGGTATTCGTACTAATGGATCACTTTGACCAAATTAATCACTTTTGTGAAAACCAAAATACTGGATGTCAGTTTATATACTGACGAGGAAAATTATTACACTTCGAGTACAAATATATTTTTAATACTCTTTGACAATAATAAAAAAAAATTTACGCCAAATAATATTATTTACTTAATTTTCAATAAGTATAAAATACCTTATGAAATTCCACATTTTATGCTGTTTCATGGAAAAAATGATGATAGCATTCTTCTTGTAGTTTCAATAAGTATAAATTTTAAGATCATGAAAGTCCATTGAATTTAACAATTACTTTAATTGTAAATATTAATAACACAAAGAAGATGAAAAATATGCTTAAAACATGGTAGCCAAACAAACATATAGTGTCAAAACTTGACGTTAAAGTCATTTTACTCCACCTGTTTTTATTTGAAATATGCGTATTTACTAGTGTCGCCAACGATAGTTACACAACACACGTATTTAGGAGCAAATGATAAATGATACAAAATTCAACCATTCAAATATCAGAGAAGAAGTACGAGTCCAAGAATGCACTTTGCTAAGAGCAATTCTTTAATTTCTGCGGCAAAAATACTAATGAAAAGGGAAAAAATATAATTGAAGAAGCATTTAACAATCACGTTTATAAATCACATATTTCAGTCCGCTCCATATAACCACTGATTAAATTTCAACACAGCTATAATATTACAACATAAAACCAATTTGATTTTCCTGACACTCCCTGAAGAGTCTATTCGTTTAATAACTTTTAAAATGCATGACGTTTTGAATTAGAGTAATGTATTTTTCATGTAAATTTCTTTGCGATAATGCTTTGACAAAGATAAATGGTATAAGGAAATGAAGAAGTAGCCGAGAACCATCTCAAAATATCCTCTGGGTAGTAGGATGTAATGAATGAAATTAACGTAGGAAGTGAGATACAAGTAATGCGGGCATTCACCTAAGTTTCAAAATCAAGGTTCCATGGGCTAAAAATAGAGTAGGCCAGCAACATATGTGGCAACGTTGGAATTCTAAATGGTCCTGCCCGATCCCTGTCTACCAGATATGAATCTCGAGTGCACGCCTGTGCACACATCTGTGTCCTTGCAGCTGAGATCAGCAAAAAATGATAGACACAATAAAACTAATGTCCATCTAAAGAAACAAATCTGCGACGCTTCATTCATAACACAATTTCCACGAAGTATTTCCTAATTTTCTACACTGTTAATGATTTTTGTTCTCCTTATAAGAGGTGTATCAGTGATAACACATAATGGCTAATGTAATAAAAAAAAATCTTAAGAAATAAATGCTTCATAAAATGTTCTACTCTGGAGATTTACAGCTGGGAACTTTCAAAGACAGAGGTAAATATAAGAGGTCTTCTTTTCAGGTATTAAATTGATGAAGATTATTTTGCAATAAAGTTACAAAATTTGCCGGCCAAATCACAATATTGGTATGAAACATTTGTTTGGAGTGAATGTCTACAAAAAGGCTCTATGAGTCAAATGGAAAACAAGTTTATCACTTGATCATAACAAAATAAACTTTCAGCAAACGACTACGAATACTTGAGGTAAATTATTACTTACTAAAAACAAGAATAGAATATTGATTTAAATAAAAACCAGTAAGAAAAAAACGAATGGTGCCAAAACAGCAAAGTACTTCCTGGCCTTTAGTAAGTTATGTAATTCTACTTGCATACCACAATTTCTCTCTGAATTATTTTTTGCAAAACTCACTTGAAATCGTAGAATATTTGGTGCAAAAAATAAGCAGAATGCAAGAAAGTAAAATATTTAAACGTTCTTAAATAATACGATACTGATAGCGTTAGAAAACAAATAGATTGAAAAATATATAATAGTAATTATTTAACACTATGGTATGGTAATATTCTAAAAATATATAGTATTCGTTTTTATTTCCGGAATGTAAAGTAGCCGTCATTATCGTTACGGCGCTACCTCAATGGGTGTCACGCAACAATGACCGCTCATCTATTTGTTTTCACATTTAACACAATTAAAAGAAACAATTTAAAATTAAACAACAGAAATATAATATAAATAAAATTAATAAAACGAAATATTAAATAATATACAACTTACGTAGCATCCAACTGCGAAAACTGGAAGCGGGCGACTGAAGATTAGCAATATTTATTTCAATTAGGATTTAAATCATTTATAAACGATTAATTTGTAAATCTATAACAAAAGCTTCGTAAGAAACGAACAAAGAAATATGAAATACTAAACACATACTAACTTAGCATCTGACTGCTTCAAAACACAACAAATTTTCATCAAAAACGATGGAGCCTGGAGAAAAAAGTGTTTAAACAAATATTAAAAACTGCCTATTATTCACGCAAATTACGCGAAAAATAGTCAAATTTTTGAAAAATTGTACATGACTTTATTTCAAAATATGTATTTGTGGAACCGATATCAATAAGGGAAGAAATCTCTATCTTTAATATTTTAGTTGTAGGAAGACACCGGAAAATATTTGGGATATTTTCAATTTTTGAAAAATCAGTTTTCAACCAACACGAGACCTCCGCCATTCTCTTAAACGTCCTTCAGACTATTCAACACAAAAATTTAATCAAAATCGATGGCGACATTTTTTAAAATATTCCACGGGCTTCAGGTAAAGTACCCCCCAAAATAAAAATATCGTTTTCAAATTCAAAGGGTCACGACATCAGCCAGATCGATGGGGGCATATCAATTTTGGAGAAAATCGGCTGAACGGTTTAGCATTTAGCGTTTTCACAGACAGACGACGAACACACCGTCAATCCGTTTTGCCGTCCGTTTTGCTGTCAATCGATTTTTCGGCATCAAGGACCCACAAAACAGGAATTATGGCTACGCCACGTGTTAGAGGATTTTACCCTTAAATTTAGCACCTGGATATATCCATTTTCTCGTTACCAGAGCCCTGTAATAAGAGATTTTCTGCCGAAAATTCGCCGTTTTCTCGTGCAGCATTACATAACTTTCCCTTCTTAAGAAGTTAATTTTTAAGCGTAAGTAAAAATATAGTGAAACCATTAAACTTCAGAAATTAAATCATGTGAAAGAAGCATAATTATATGATTCAATTTCACTTTCGTGTATGAAAGGAAATGTCAATGTAAGTTACGCATTGATCATGAAGCAAATTTGACTACATCAGTTTTTGAATTATATAGTGGATCCATGCATTGATAAGCATTGATAAAACAAATGGCATCAGGCAAAATATTGCATAGCTCAGCAAGGCTTCTCCAGCGAGTTTGTAAACATTTTTATATGTGCTATGCAAGTTCATAATTAAAAGGAATTTTCAACAAGATTGGCTCATCTATTCCAGGGAATAGAGCATAACATGGAAACGTATCGAGAAAAATACATTTTTAACAGTTAATTATATAATTTGCAGTGATGAGAAAAGTACGTAAAAAAGGCATTGTGCCCGATTAGAGTTACTTGTCAAAAATTATAATCAAGTACAAATTACATTTTCAGCATGTTCGTAATAAAACTACAATTACAATTACAAGTGCAGGTAGAGATGCGTCGTTTATGGACATACTAATTCAAACGAACTAATCTTTGTTCGGTGCGCTGAGCTGGAGACACGGTGTGAATGGTGCCACGGAAGTTCTCTTCGTGAACTAAGAGATAGTTTGTGAACTGAGTGTACTAAGTAATCTTACCACTCATTTCACGATGAGCGAGGTCGTTTGCGAACGAAAAGAACCAACTAGGCATATTAAAAAAAATATATATGATTACAGGAGATGTAACGATTACTACAAAGTAACGAGTATAATTTTATATCAAGGAGTAAATTACGAGATAAAAGTATACACCACACGCCTACCGGCGACGTCCCTGCCTCGCGGCCATGGGTTAAGGGGGTTTGTAGGGTTAGCACGTAGACATCCCCACGTCGTATTTTGGTCTTCTCAAACTGAGAAGTGAATTTTCTCATCGTCGAACGGCAACATACTCTGGGACATTGCAAGGAAAACGCACACTACACTCTCGCCGGGAATCGAACCCGAGGCCGTATAGTGGAAAGCGAGAAAGCTGACCAACAGGCTAAAACCACGAGGCTAAAACTAATAATTACATGCTTAAAATTACTAACAAAGTAATCGTTCAAATTGAATTACTTTTTCTCAATTGCTCACCAACACTGATAATTAGTTGTAACTGTCATCCGTTGAGAGATATATAATTACAAGAGGGTTCCCGACCCTTTTTATGCCGGAAAGGTAGTGTACAGTTTCACAACTGTAAGTGCCTTGTAAAGACATTGTTCTTATTTATCCAAAATATTCTAAAAGCTTACGGGTAAAAATAGTGCCCGTAAGCTAATCTATTTGTCTTGAGAGGAATCGAAATATTTATGGGTCAAGTTTTTATGGGCCTTCTTAGACTCGTAACTTGAGCTCTACTCTCCTAAAACATATTTTAGGTTGTAAAAACCACAAACACGTTTTTTCGGTTATACTCTTACTCTGTTCTCTAAGGATCCGTAAAAAAGGGTACGTTCCCACATGTAGACGGATACGCTGCGAATGACTCCTCATTTACACTGACTGGTGGACAGGAAGAGTGCTACCCGTAGTAATGGACAGAGGGGCACACGCAGATGACCCGATTGTTATAACAATGTAGGATTGGATTCTCCCCTCCCTCGAACGGGATTTTGTGCACAAATCTAAGTAACATTCTCTTAGTGAATCTTTCATTATCACAGTTGAAATATTAGTGATGTAGTAAGTTCACGGGTAGTAGTCGAAATGTGGGGGGGAAAATTAAGGCAATTATTCCAGCTTGTCGAAGCTACTACGTTAGGACGTTAAATTATCTCCTGGTGAGCATCAAGCAGAATTAAGGTAAAAAGTACAGAATTTCGTAGGATTATGCTATGAAATAACTAGCAGGCGCACAAGCAACCCTTAACACAAGTTTCTATCATCCAGAACTAAAATCCAGAGTGTTTTATACCCTAAAAATTCGTTTTTCAGGTCTCCTAAGTTATGTTGTACCGTCTTCAACAAAATGGACTTTCAATTCAGTCTTCTTACTTCTTTTCCATCCTTCTTATTTTTTCAAAATTTTTCTAATTCTTAAATATTGCCTTCATAAGTCCTCTAAAGGTTACTTTTAGTGTCCATTAAGACTGGCCTTATGTTGTAAATTCCAATGCTCAAAATACATATTGTCGAACAGAAAGTAATAAATTAAAAAAAACTGTCTTCTGAGGTGAATCGCTTCCTTGCCTCTCCGTAGAAACAGACAATATTTAAAAATATAAATAAAATTAAACAGTATACTTGCTATTTTCTTTTTTAGCAATCGGTAACTATTTTAGAACGTTCAGTACGGTTTCTATATTATGTAACGCTCAGTTCAGGGTTTGATCTGAAGTTAAGTACTTAAATAACGCTATTTTCACTTTCAAAACCCTGATTTAGAAAGAGTGGAATACCCACACGGGTGTCAGACAATGCTGGAATATACTGCATTTACTAACTTTATCGTTATAAAGTTGAAGTAATTATTATATTGAGAATATTACAATGTGATAATGGTTAATTCAATGTTAACATGTTGGGCTCCGTAGATTATTGACCTTATTTCTTGATGTTTTATCATTTTCTAAACCCTGTTTAGGTAGTGACGCGCGCTAGCGCTCCTTATCGCTTTTCTAAATCGAAACTTTCTAATTACAGTGTAATTTTATTAATTTAAAGAAGATATTAAATAAGGCAATAATAATTATTAAATAAGCAGAATAATGGAGAATGGATTAATTTTAGAAGGGATTAAGTACATTAAGGACATTAATAAAAGAATAATACAATTTCAATTTTGAAGAGAATTTTGTGGGGTAAAAATATAATAAAGAATCCGAAATTAAGAAATGTTACGTAACTCTGTAAGTCCTACTGTAGTATGATGCAGAAACCTGGAAGTTTAATCAAATTTAAAATGAAACTCGTTAGTTTAGACATATATTTTTTAAACGTTCAATAGATTATAGATTCGAAGAAATAGAAATATGAAAATCATAATCGATAAACATCGGTTTTGTGTCACATATTTTCATTTTTCATTTACATTGATATGAAGAATTAAGGTGGCAAGATTGACCAGAAGAAGTTTAGATTGATTTCCACCTGCCAGAAGAAAACAAGGAAAGTTGAGAACATTTTGCAAGACTGAAAGTGATACGTACCAAAAATATGATTGAGACCAGAAAATGTTGAAGAAAAAGTTTTGTGAATGAGCTTAGAATGCAGTTAAATACATCTCAAAAATTGTAAAAACGGACTTTATATTTATTTCACAATAAATATGTATGCCAGCAGTTCAAATAAGAGATCAAGGGCACCTATAAAATACTGTATAAATATATTGACGTATTGAAAAAAAACGAATCATATACTAATCTAATACTACATCCAAATGATATTGATGAGAAAACTAATTTAATTTTAATCAATGGACCCTTACAATTATTCTACTGAGAGTTCTCAGTGGGATGTACAATGTAAAAATGAAAAATATATAAAAGGCTTAGGTAAATCTGAAACATGCTCATTTCAAACTATTTGGCCTGTGAAATACTTATTCATTTGATCGGGGAAATGTCTCGTATCCTTATTCTTTCTAAAATAAATTCTTGGATACCTTTGCAATTGCCCAACTTTCCAATTCAACTATATTAGATCACAACGAATTGTAAACACGACTGAAAAAGATTCCCACGTAACCGAGATGATAAAACAAGATATATGTTCACCAAGGACGAATACAACATAATAGTGAATCTGGTAAATGAATACTGCTCTACTATATTTTTTGGAGGTTCTACATCAATTTTTTGTTAAAGATAAGGAATATAAACTTGCTCAATAAAATATTGTATTTCATTTACAAGCAAGATATATCGAGTTCATTCGTTGTGTAATTTCTTTATATTCAATGTTCTTTCAATGTGCAATTTATAATCACAAAATAAAGTGTTATAATAAATATATGAAAGAGATTGGCATAAATAAATAAATAAGTAAATAATTGAAAGCGAAGAGCGAATCTATCAGGCAAGTGGGGAGCACAACGTCTCTGGGCCCTCCTATTATTGTTTTCCAAATATGACATATTTTAATATTAAACAAATTAAAAACACTTCAAGGAGAAGGAAATTATAAATTTAATACTGAAAAACTACATCCATTTGATCTGATGTTGAATCAAATTCATGTTGCCAGATATCTTGGCGTACCTGTTCCCCAAATGTGCATTATTCCTCATATTGTCAGCTTAAAAAGTGAAATATAAGGGGATTGATCATATTTATGGAAATAAAATTTACATTACGAAGGC
>BOPP01000002.1:10055597-10078252 GCA_017312745.1 Gryllus bimaculatus | reverse complement strand
ATGTAGGTATTGTAATGGCTTAAAGGCATTCGGCCTAGCCACATAGGATCAAGTAAGTTAATTTGTTTTTAATAATTACCTATTAAATAAATATTATATAAATATTTTTAATAGAAAATTGGGACGCTTTCATTTGTAGGGAGGAAACAGAAAGTTGATTTATTTTAAATGCTATCCACACTTTTCTGGGATTCTTCAATTGCTGGCGCAAATATACCTTACTTCCTCAAGCTGCGGTGTTTAATACCAAGATTTTCTAACAGCGTCTGCATGAGATTTGACTTCTCGATTGGTTGAAGAAAGCTGCTGCGCAAAGCATTGATGTTCTGTAAATTACAAAAAGATTGTAGAATCAAAGAAAATCTGCGATATAACCTACAAACTTCTATTAACGAGTTCAGTTAGTATACATGAACATAAATATTACAAGCTCTACAATCTACTTTCGTACAAGATAGAGAAGGATCTCTAATTATTAATTGAATTGATTTTTTTTAGGATGCAGATGAGTATATTAGCATGCAGTTGAAGTGGAACGACAAGTAAAATAAATCGATGTATATAAAATACGAATTAAAAATGCATATCCATTTTGTAAAACCCCAGAATTGAAATGAAAGCGTAGGTTTCCGCACCCGGCGCAAAATGTATTGGGCCGTCCGGGAGATACCGCGTCCTAGGCACAGGTGGCAACGTTTCTGCCGCCATTCTGCTACCATCCTCAACGCAAAATGGCGTACGACGGGCCTGCACAACGCCTGTTTCCGCGGGTATTCTGCACTCAAGAGCTGAACGTCTGCCGACGAGAGCTGCGAATGTGCAGGTAGCGGGGGTTAGGCAGCGTTGCAGGGAGGGAAGCAGCCCGTCATTGCGCACTGGGAACGACTGGACGCGTGGATTCAATGTCTGGGGTCTAATACCTCCTTTTATTTTACCTTTCGAATTCCTCTAAAATATATTTTGTGACAAAAATGTGCCTAATTACAAAATGAGAGCAATCTTTCTCATCAAGATTCATTTAAAAATTAAATATAGGCTACTCCAAGAAGAGTAATGCGCCTTGGTCTGTGTAAATCAAGTGAAGGCTTGTTAGTCCCTCATTTCGCAAATTAGGCGCTCGGCGATAAACACAGTTTCCATAGCCGGATGAAGAAAACTGTGTTCCTCTGCCTGCTTTGTGAGATGGCATGCGAGAGTTCTGAGGCCTGTCGTATCAAAAAATAATTAAACTGAATTGATGCCTTATTTTACGTGGCGAGACTCAGGCCATGAGGCCCGCTCTTCCGTCTGACCACGCAAATTTCGCTACGCTCCTTTCATCAACTAGCAGAGAAAGGAGGTATTTTTTGGGCGAGAAACAGGCGATTTCAATTTAGCTCAGAGGCGTCATTTAGGCTTGAAGATCTTCAACATGCAGTAAATCTACTAACATGGGACAGAAGAGAAAGGAGTCTGGAGCTCTAGAAAATGGGCGCAGATTATGTTTCTCTCTCATACAACACACAGTTGTAACTGTTTTTAGAATAAATAAAGTGCACTTACCGATCGCACTAGGTGGACTTCAGAGAAACCCCACGAAGACACCAAATCGTACTCCTCCTGCAGTGTGAGGCCCGTGAGAGTCGGATGGCTAGTGTTCAGACTGAAATTCATTCCGTCCTCGGCGAACCTGTAGAAGAAGAAAGATTGCATGGGAATTCTTACCAACCTGAAACTCCTGCAATTATCTCAAAAACCCCTTTCGTTATTTTCACTAACAACATATTCTTCTCACTTGTCTGTGACGTTGAAATTTCAGAACTTTAAGAAATGATATGTTTTATAATTGCTCAAAAAATAATAAAGTGGAAACCACATGTTCGAGAACGGTCGGTGAAAGATATTGTTCTAAACAACCAGTAATTTTGCATTTCTTGTATTTTTCCGGTGGAATTTTGAAAAGCCCCTTCAGCGACTTCGTGACATCATTATGCAAACAACTGGCAAGGTACTAAATACCTCACAATATATCATGAGTGACCCAAGTGATATGCGTAACATCATTCATTAAGAAGCACCGTCACTACAATACCTTTTACAGGAAGGTCCTAGGTTCAAGCCCCGACGGTTGCATGATTTTCTACACTAGCTAGATAGCTAGGTCGAGTTCGGTCGCTGTTTGGAGGAGAATTCTAGCCGCCGGTAGTTTTCCGTGTTTTTGGATCAACACCAGGCGAATGCCTGAGAAGTACTGTAACAAACGAGCCACGGACTGCGCGCGATCTTTCCTTACTCACCCTTCTCCTTCCTCACTCCTTACTTACTACACACATACACACACAAATATTATCCCACATTGCGAGAGCAGTCCGGAGCTTAGAGCTAGTCCCGGCTGGGTCAGTGTCACGCTGGTGGGAGATACCTGTTAGGAATGCAATTCTCACGAGGAAAAAGGAACTCCTTAAGGTACACGTTCTAAGAGCTCCGTAAGCCGACAAAGGTCGGCGCCGGATCTCGCCACTCAGCGGGAGAAAAGCACCGCCACCTTCCGCGATAAAAAATTCAGTACATTTGCGAGAGTTAATGACCTTAGCAGTTGACACGCCCAGAATCACTAATCAATGAATCACAAAAAAAAAACATTTATATTTATACAGAACTATATACATTTTCCTCCACATCTCTACACACCTGTTGAGTATAGGGCAGTATAGGTTAGTGCAAATTAATGCAAAATGAAATAAGAAAAAATATAATAAAACCCTTTATGTATAATTTTCAAACCTTTGCTGGAATGTAAATATCCGTTGAAAAGTAATTAAATTATGAATGGTTTGATATAGGTACATTATTCTACACAAAAAGTTCAAGAATTGAAGGTGAGTTAATGCCAAATAAAAGTTTATGCGTTAATCAATTTAATTCGCGAGTGATATGTTCAAGAAACAAAATTGATCTTATAATTAAGGTTGCTAAATATCTTTCAAGTTTTTTATAATAATGTGTTTTAATATATTACCATTCAACAAAAACTGATCAGATTGCTCTAACAAAAAAGCTTAATGTTCATGCGAGTTTTTATTTCTTGTAATTTTCCCTAATACCGTGCATTGGCTCTTTTGGCTCCAAGATGTTTATATATTTTATCCGATGGTAATTTAGCGGCGACATGCCCACTGGTCGTAATACCGCATCTGCGCATTCGACCCAGGTTCTCTTTGAAGTGTACCCCTGCGCGGGTCTAGGCGAGCATGCGTCCCCGTAAACGCCTAGCTTTGACTCTTTCTCCGCCAGACGTCGGTCTCAATACCCCATATTCGAACTCTCTGGTTATTAGAACGTGAGACGGGAAATAACCGAAGGAATTGAGCCGGAATCGAATTCGCGCACTGGGGGTTCAATAGGGCCACTCGCCATCCGTCGCTCCTCTCAAGACTGATTGATTGATTGATTCATTCATTCATTCTGGATTCCGGGCTCGACAACAGTTTAAGTCATTAGCCCCGTAAGTGTCATGCATGTTTTGCTCGGGGGATGGCTTATGTCTTCGTCCTCTGGCGAGATCCGGTTACTACCTACCGTCGGCTGGCGGAGTTTTCCCCTTCTACGTATCTCCCACCAGCGGGGCATCGCCCTGCCTGATAAGCTCTAAGCTCCCGACCGGCATCCCAGCCCGTGTGGTAGGCCTGGTGCCCTTGGGCCTCTGGCTGCTCACTCACTGGGCGATGGGGTGCTTGGGCTCTGTGGGGTCGACCGAGGAGGACAGCAGCGACATCCAGGGGCAGCACTCGAAGTGCACGTCGCGCTCCTTGCTCTTCACGTACAGCTGCGGCAGCTTCAGCACCTCGTACCCGTGGCCGATGCGCTGCGCGCGGTACTTCTCGATGCCCTGCTCACGTCCATGCCCACAAATGAATCGCGATCCCTCAGTTCCTCCTCTCTCCACTATTTTTCAGAAGAAAGAAACTGAATTCCTATTTAACCCTGTTCTGCACCAAACGAAAACTTTAGCCAGATATTACACCCATAAATCGCGGATGGTGTTTTTACCAGATGATGCTTTTATATTTATAACTTGTATATGTACATTATTATATCATGTGATCAACACTTCTCTAAATCTGTAAATAATGAGCATGAGGGATTTCTGCACCAATCGATTAAAATGTAAAGATTGGCTTCTCTGAGTTCCAGCATTATAAACATGATATTCATCCAGCATTATATTCATTCCACTAAAATGCGAAGTATACTTCACGACCATTAATATACAGAATGTCCAAATACACGTTTCTAGTTGACAATTGTCTTCATGGAACAAATCCGGTATAAGCCTGTGCATTTGTTTTATTTATTCACCACAGAGACACAATAAAATCGCCCCAAACCCGCGATGATCAAACAAAAAAGCGCCCAAGGTAAACATATTTAAATGGACTGCATAGTACTTCAGGATCTCGCTCTTAAGGAGCAGTGATGAAGCGAGCCAAGCGGTGACGGCGAGAATACCGTGCAGACGCCTCCAATTCCTTGGAAAACGGCAACGTCTCCTTCCTAGCTATTGTTGAAATGAGAATCTAAGCTAGTCGTTAAACGTTATCACGGAGAATGGATTTGGTTCACCATTCACAAACAAATGAACTTGGTTGGTTATGTACCTCGTCTAGCGACTCGATTTACAAGCTTCAACCGTAACTATACGTGGGTTTTTATTTCTTGACGCGTGAGAGACTGTCTCACGGTTTTGAGCGTCTTTCTCGGTCAGCATGTTGCAAGATCACGTCGCATGATGTCGCATGATCGCAACCGTATCAAGCAGTGCTGGCGATCATGCGACAACTAGCGGCATGTCCGAGAAAAACGCGAAATGCCGTGAGATATTCCATTGTGAAGACAGGTCTCCACGCGCCAAGAAATAAAAATCCGAGTATACTAGAAAACACCCGATCACGGAACTTGCTAAGGTACTTACTCGTTGAACCATGTAGGCCGAACCCAGTAATCCCGCGTGGACAGTGCGTGATATGCCGAGATGCGCGGCCTGCATAAACGCCTTCACCACTTCACGTGATAAAGGCACTTCCTCCGTTTCTGCGACAAAGATTTCGTTCATGTGGAATGGAAAACATCCGTTCCAGCTACGCTGCTAAGTTGAACTCAGCCGATGTCTAAAGAAGACATCTAAAAGTCCTCTTTTCTGATCGTTATATGTCAATGATTACTCCTAATAACACCGGGCGATTGCTGGAACACAACAAACCGGCCCCGGGCCGATTTTGATTCTGGGCGCATCAACTGTTAAGGTCATTAGTGTCATATGGCGGCGACGATGGTGTAATGGTTAGCGTACTGGACTGTTGTACCCAAGTTGGCGGGTTCAAACCCGATCGAAGCCGTGGATTTTTAAGGGCGAAAAAATCCTTCGTACGCCTTCCTTCGGAGGGGAAGTAAAGCCGGCTGTCCCATGTTCGTAGATTTACTTGCATGTAAAAGATCCTCAAGCCTAAATGACGCCTCTGAGCTAAATTCAAAATCGCCTGTTTCTCGCCCAAGAAATACCTCCTTTCTCTCTTAGTCGGTGAAAGGAGCGTAGCGAAATTTGCGTGGTCAGACGGAAGAGCGGGCCTGATGGCCCGAGTCTCGCCACGTAAAATAAGGCAAATTCAATTCAATTCAATAAGTGAAGAGCATCAACTTTGCATCAAATGCTTTTATCGCGCTTGAATCTTACCCCGTTAGATGGCGAGATCCTGCGCCGACCTACCGTCGGCTAACAGTGTTTTCACCAACAAGGTATCTCCCACCAGCAAATCACCACCACAAACGCGATACGCTCTAAGCCCCCTACCGGTCCCCCAGTAAGTGTGATAGGGTCGTCCATGTATGTGTATGGGTGATGTTAGGACAAGGAAGAGGAAGGAAAGATCACCTGCAGTCCGTGATTCGTTTGTTAGGGTAATGTTCTGGCAATCGCCTGATGTTGATCGGAAAAATCACGGAAAACTACCGTTTAGAGCAGCCGGTCGCTAGAATTCTGCTCCAGACAGAGGCTGAATTCGAAGAAAGGTTTATTGTGTCGAAAAAAAGAAAGTAAAACTACTGATCTCTCGTATTCATTATTTTCTTCACTGTAGCAACAGATATCAATAAATGCATGTCAGAATAAATTGTTCAAAAACGCCAAACTGCACATTTTCCCTTCAGGTTTTTGCGTAAGAAAATTCATATCTTGATCGGATACCTTACTATAAATTTTATTACCATGTTACACCAAAGTTCTTTCTCCTACCACGCATTTGAAGGCACGTCACTCAGATACCGTATGTTATGTTTCCTAATAAAATGAAACCATTTACTATTACAAAAACAATTATAAATCTCAAATTAATGTTTTGGTGCACAAAACAGGGAAAGTGTAAATAAGATAATGCCATTGTATTGATACTGACATTGTGTGTTTTAGACCGCTTAGAACTAGAACGTAGTGAAATGGTCTATATGTAGACAACTCTCCTGAAACCGAAGTGTATATGTTATGTACTTGCAGTAACTAAAGTAAAGTTCTTGCAGAATATAATAAGTGTATTGTAACGAATATATCATCACCTGCCGCAATTCGTTGCGCGGATTGCGTCATCTGCCGGCGCCCCCCTTCCCCCCGAACTGGACGGTTCCGAGTTATTCGCGAGTCGCGTAGAAGTGTGGCGCACGTTCCCGATGGCTCGAGGCGAGCGCCGGTCAGGTATAAATTCACCGCTGACGGCGGCCGCTAGTCAGTAAGTAGTTAAGTAGTAGTAGTCGGAAGTAAGCAGCCGCGAGTCAGTCAGTAAGTAGTAGAAGTAGTAAGCAGTCAGTCCGTCAATGTGAGTATGCAGAAGTCTGTCTTAAATGGAAGCTGAGCTGCGAACAGTGTGCATTGCGACGAACAGTAGTGCAGTGGATGAACAGTCATTAGTCTGAAATCTGCAGTGGAAGCTGAGCTGTGAATTGTTCATCGCAGTAAACAGCTCTGCTGTGAACCCTGGTCTGCACAGTGTATTGTGGTATGTGCTGTGAATTGTCGTCTGCGCAGGGAATTGTGGTCTGCGCAGTGGATCGTGGACATTACATCGGAGTGTGCAATAGTGTAAAAGTCAACAGCGTAAATAAATTGTGTGAACAGTGCAGTGAACAGTGTAAATAAATAAACAGAAGAAATGAACTATGTAAATAAATAATAAAGAGAACAGAGTCGTGTGTAAGGAAAATAATCAAGTGAAGAACACAAAGACTGTGTTCTGTAAAATATCTGTAAATAAAATATCTGTATATATATATATATATATGTATATATATAAAGGAATATTTTTTAACACATCAGGCGTAACTATTCTAAAAATCATTTTATTGTTGACAGGCAAGTGAATTTCGCTTCTGAAGGGTGGCCTACATTCATTGCCGGTGTTACACACTTTCGATTATACTCCTCTCAAAAAATCGTTCACTTCTAATCCTCATTTGTTCATGTTAACTTCCTGACGAGGACATAAATACTGGTTTCGTATTTCATTATAACAGGTTAAAAGAAAAATTGTGGAGAGCCACTCACGCAACCCCGGTAGTGCGGGTTCCTTCTGTGTGTTTTCGTAGGGCATATGCAAATCAATGCCTACGACTCCGTCGTCCTGAAACTGCTGAACCAAACTAATTACATCGCTGCAGCCATTCTTTCCAGCGACTAGAGTGAGGATCGTTCGAACGACGATGCCAAATTCGCGCTCGCCCACTCTGAAGCCTCGATTTATGGCCATCACCACCTCGGCGAGATCTGTTAAGCAAATTTGACGTATGCGGAAATCATCACTAGAGTAAAAATTGAATAGTAGCAGTACTTAGAATTGCAAATTTAACACTCATTACTTTAACTTAATTTAATTTACTTCATACGATCATATAAAACTTGATAATCGCATAGGAGTGTTTGAATATTAATTATTACCATTTCAACATGAGAGTTGTGAATAGAATAGTGGCAAACGAGACGATGTTACAAAGAACCTCGTGCACGTAATTTGTATTGAAGTCTCTCGGAGAATGGAAAGCTTTGGATGAAATAGAGCATAAAAATGCGCATTTCCAGAAACACTCATAAGACATTTTCTTAAAAAAGGCTCCAAATTTTCCAATGAAAATGTACATTTGTATCCAGATTTTACCCTTCAATAATTTTATTAAAGATATGGTACAGTTCTATCATTAGGGAGCCGAAGCATTGAGAGAATGTGAAAAAAATCTTGTGGCGGCAATGAATGGCAGTTAGGAAGAGGGTGCAGCAAAACCGAAAAGTTAGTCAACACTAAAGAGATTATATAATGCCTAAAATGAAAAAGACTGCACCATTCAGTAGCAACACTGGTTCCTTATAATTTTCAGCTACATGGTATAATCTATACAGCTGTTTCGATGGTATTCACGTGGAGTACCGAGTAGCGTCGGAGGCGCACGTTAAACAACGCTCGTGTGAGGAGGCATCGACGCACGTCGTTTGGTGACGCGCGTTAACGCAACGCTCGTGTGACTCCGGCCTAACACGTGTTTACAATCCTCCAACAGGAATGGTAGATCAAAATATTGAAGACCTGTAGCAAAAATGCGTGGGAATGTCGTAAGGACATATGTGACATTAATGGGCAATACCATAATGAGTAAAAGCAATCCATGATAGCAGCAAGTGTTAAAGGTTTCCACATACCGTACACATGTAGTCCATCCGTTTCCAAATATCAGATAGAGGTAAAAAGAGACCTCCTTTCTATAAATGGCCGATGAATTGTCCCACAATTGTCTTTAGAAATTAAGATTAGTCATCAATTTGTTTAGCATTCGACAAACATTCTTTATAAGGAAAATAGTTGAAGCACATTATATTCCACTGACGAAACTTCGAAAAAGGAGTATGAAGCCAAACCGAAAATGCATGAAGCTTTCTCAAATTTTCTGTTTCGATATTTGATTTGTTTCTACAAATTATGAAAATTCTCAAAGGCATCAAGCTTCGCGATAGGCTTCAAAAGCATTACTAGGATCAACAATGACAACTTAACTGACGATATCTTTTGATTGCCACTCTTTTCGCAGTATGACCAGAATATAGCTGTTGAGTGAATTTAAAAAGAAAGTTATAAATTTTACTGATGATAAATAAATCTTAATAATAAAAATTGTTGCTTTATTTCATTTACAACCCTCTTATTTTAAAATAATAATGAATGACTACATTTAGTCTCAACTCTTTTTATGAGATGCTGGCTAACAAACCTTTTCACAGTTAACCTCAATCATAATTACAAATGTATATTACAAAAAAGAACAAGTATAAACATTATTAATTTCTCTTCTGTGATAAGGTTTCTGAAATTTTATTGCTTAGAAAACTCACAAAATGAAATAAAAAATGTGATAAAGATTTACATTATCGATTCTTTTAAGCATGCTTGGCAAAAAAGCGACGGAAGTTTTTAATCAGAAATAAAAATATCAGTAAAAAGCTAAGTAGCATAATATTTATATTACAATATTTGGTTATGTTTTCTAAGTCAATGATTTTAAACCTAAATCGTGTCAGCGATTTTACCTTGAATGGCTCGAGCTCGTGGAACCGGTAATTTCTTTCCCAACAGCATACGGGGAGAATAGCGCACTTCAACGTAGAGAACTCCTTCTCGCACTTTGTCCTCACAAAATTCATACGCAATTCGTTCCAGAGCGTTTAAATCTCCCCTGTAGTAGAAACAACGTATAAAAACCATATCATTTCTTAGCGCTATGATACTACGCAGATACAACAAATGAAGAGAATACGAACTAAATAGCATACAGCGGCTCAAAAAAGTATTTTAAATGTAAAATGTAATGAAATGGGATAATACATTATTATACAGTCAAATAAGAATTCTAGAAAGAGAACTACGAAGGATCCGTAACATTAACACTGCTGGTGCTGAAACAACATGCGGCATAGTTTAAAGACGAACGGACGAACAGACAAAACGTTTTGCTGTTCCCTAATGTTAGAGAATTCGTTTTCGAATTTTATCCACTGGATTTATCCACTTTTTTTGTTAGCGGGGCTCTGTAATAAAGAGTTTTGCCGAAAATTGGCCGTTTTTTTGCATTACATGCTTGATACTTTCTCTCTATTGCGTAAACGGTAGCGAGAAAGTAAAAGGCACGAGAAAAAATGATTAGAATATAGATGTAATTTATGTATAAATAAATAAATAAATAAATAAATAAATAAATAAATAAATAAATAAATAAATAAATAAATGAAATAAACAAAACAAACCCATGATGTGAAATCGTTCCAGCCAGTTCTGTGAGAACAACACGAATTTAAGACTGGGGCACGAGTTTCTTTATGACGAAAAAGCGAAAGCAAATGGATAAGCGCCGTTTAATGGATATGAAAGAGATATGGATATGGAGAAAAGAAATGGATATGAAAAGACAGCTTTTAAAATAATAGTCATTTGCATAGGCCAATTTGGATCCCTGTGCTGGCGCATTTTCTGGTTAACGGCGGTGCTCCGTCTTCGATAGCCTCAGTTGATGTCAAAGATCTTTCCCGGCTGAGGTGGCTGAGGACATCAGTTGATGTCACTGCAGTGCCTCTGACCAGGACGTCTCAGGATTCCGGCGTTAACAAGATGTTTCACAATGGCTAGATAGACAGGTCGAATTTAGTCTCTAGCGGCCGGCTTCTCTGATCTCTTTAAGTTGTAGTTGATCTCCATCTGTTGTAGTCGTAAGAATAGTCATAACTGTTTTTTTTAAATGTGAATATATAACTCATTATTACAAAAAATGTAATATTTTAAATAAATATTATTCATTACGATGTTCACAAACAAAAACTAAAAGTAAGCAAGCATTTCATGGAGTCACTATTAAAAAAATCTAATACAATTATTTTAATGCAAATTCCAATTTCCCGCTTGGAATGTTGAATTTTTCTCATTGGACGGAATTGGGCGTATTCACATCCATATGAAGACGGATGTTTGTACGAAGCTTCTGACAACCATGATACACTTCAATACGTACACGATGCATTGCAAGTAGATGGGCACAGGTTCGAAGAACATGCTTGGAGGTACGGGCTCCGTCAGCACTATCGCCTCCTTTATCGCCCTCACAGAACCGTCTCCAGGCAGCGTCATTTTCTTCCTTCTACCGCAGGTCAGAGAAGGAGCAATCAGTACAAGCCACACTGGAGGTAAACAAATTGACATTCTCTCACCCTCGACAGTCGGTCACGCTCGTTTGGTGCACGGGGTACCGTACACCAATCGAGACATACGAGGTGTCAATCGAAGCGTCTCGGACTCCGGATGGGAAACTGGTAATTTGTTTTCGCCTTAATATTCTAAGAAATTAACAAAACGTGTTTTTTTCGGGTTTGCGCGCTGCAATCTTGATGAATAAGTCGGGAAGCCAATGCCAACTAAATAGATCCAAATTGTGGTGCTAAAACACCACCTACATACTCCCCCGCACTTTCACACAGAATTACGCGAAAAGTACTCAAATTTACGAAAAATTGTTAACGACTTTATTTCTAAATCTATCTTTAAGAAACTAATGTAATTAAGGGGAAACCTCTATCATTAATATGTTAGATGTAAGAAGACGCCGAAAAATATTTGAAGTTTTGTAATTTTTAAATATTAGGGTATTTAGCAAAAATAAGACCTGCACCATTGTCTTAAACGTCTTTTGTACTATCAATAAAAATAATAATAAAAACACGATGGAGCTTTTATGTTGTTGAAAATTTTGAAAATGTTCTGGGAGCTTCATGTAAAGTATCCCCTATTATAAATTTAAGTTTCAAATTCAAGGGGCCGCGGGATCAGCCAGACCGACTGAGAAACATCAGTTTTGGAGAAAATCGGCTGAACCAGTTTTACCGCTAGCTCTGTTTACAGACGGAGACGTTTTGACGTCAATCAACTTTTCGGTATCAAAACATGGATTATGGCTACATCACTTATTAGAGAATTAGCATCTGGATATAACCACTTTCACGTTACCAGAAACCTGTAATAAGAGTTTATCTATCAAAAATTCGCCTTTTTTCGCACAGAATTACATAACTTCCTCACTACTTCGTAGGGAAAAAGTATAGACTATCAAGAAGTACCCTTTCAATGATCTGTACAGAGAGAGATGGAAGTGGAGAAAACTAAGAGGTTATAGTTGTGGACTGACTTCATGAGCTGCCACAAATCATGGATTATGGCTAAACCATGTATTAGATAATTAGCATCTGGATATATCCACTTTCTCGTTACCAGAGCTCTGTAATAAGAGTTTGTCAATCAAAAATTCGCCTTTTTTCGCACAGCTTACATAACTTTCTCACTACTTCGAAGGGAGGAAGTAAAGCCAATCTAGAAGACCATTTCCATGAACCGTACAGAGAGAGATGAAAGTGGAGAAGACTAAGAGGTTATAGCTGTGGGCTGACTTCATGAGCTGCTACAAAATATGGATTCGTGCTACACCACGTGTTACAGAATTAGCATCTGGATATATCCTCTTTTTGGTTACCAGGGTCCTGAATTAAGAGTTTATCTGCCGAAACTTCGCGGTTTTTTTCGCGCAGCATTACATAATTTTCTCACTACTTCGAAGGGAGAAAGTAAAGACAATTTAGAAGTACCCGTTGCGTGAACTGTACGGAGGGAAGTAACCCGAGATGGCTGACATCCTTAACTCACGCCCAAGGGTGAAAGAAACTGTTATCGTTCACTTCATGAGCTCCCAGATGGTCTCACAGTGCCCAGAGCCCTCGAGGTGCGCGTGCAGCTCCAAATGAATCGAATCACCTACGAAGTAGTTTCGTCACAGCAAGGAGAAAGCATAAATCCAACTCCTCAATTGCACCGAGAGCTGCCTACTTCATGAGCTCCCAGAGCGTCTCGCAGTGCCCAGAGCCCTCGAGGTGCGGGTGCAGCTCCAAATGAATCGAATCACCTACGAAGTAGTTTCGTTACAGCAAGGAGAAAGCATAAATCCAACTCCTCAATTGCACCGAGATCTGCCTACTTCATGAGCTCCCAGAGCGTCTCGTAGCGCACGGACCCCTCGAGGTGTGCGTGCGTTCATGAGACTAGAGAGGAAGCATAAACACAACTCCTCAATTGCACCGAGAGCTGCCTACTTCATGAGCTCCCAGATGGGCTTGTAGCGCACGGAGCCCTCGAGGTGCGCGTGCAGCTCCAAATGAATCGAATCACCTAGGAAGTAGTTTCGTCACACCAGGGAGAAAGCATAAATCCAACTTCTCAACTGCCCCAAGAGCTGCCTATTTCATGTTGTCTAGGCGTATCCGGGACGAGCCGCGTCAATGTCATGGTGGCTAACGTTTCGGCCAGCGTATTATGGCCTTCTTCAGAGCGTACTGCTCTGCTCTTGAGCAGTACGCTCTGAAGAAGGCCACAATACGCTGGCCGAAACGTTAGCCAACATAATGTCCGGCCGCGGAAGCCTACGCCACCATATGCCTACTTCATGAGCTCCCAGATGGTGGCGTGGCGCACGGCGCCCTCGAGGTGCACGTGCAGCTCGACGCGCGTGCCGCGTCCGGCGGCGATGAGCGGCCGGCCGGCGAACATGGGAAAGAGCGGGTTGGGGCCCGCCACGCGCGAGCGCTTCAGCAGGCGCTCGATGGCGTTGGACGCCTGCGGGCCCGGCGCGTAGAAGCTGCGCGGCGGCAGCGGCAGCGGCAGCGACCGCGGGCTCGACGTCTGCACCGGCCACGAACGCTCGCGCCGCCGCTCCTCCGCGTCGCTGCCGCCAAGAGGCACGTCGCTCACACACACAGAGATGCAGAGCCACTCGCACCAAGACCCAACACTGTATACAAGCACCGCTGCCAAGCAGAGGCCACTTACACCAAGTCCCAACATGTTATCCAAGCGCCATTGCCAAGCAGAGGCTACTCACACCACGTCCCAACACGGTATACAAGCGCCGCTGCCAAGCAGAGGCCACTCGCACTAAGTCCCAACACGGTATACAAGCGCCACTGCCAAGCAGAGGCCACTCACACCAAGTCCCAACACGGTATACAAGCGCCGCTTCCAAGCAGAAGCCACACACACTAAGTCCCAAAGCAGTATACAAGCGCCGCTGCCAAGCAGAAGCCACACACACTGTCCCAAAGCAGTACACCAGCGCCGCTGCCAAGCAGAGGCCACTTGCACCAAGTCCAACGCATTACCCAAGCGCCGCTGCCAAGCAAAGGCCACTCACACTAAGTCCCAACACTGTATAACAGCTCCGCTGCCATCCAGAGACCACTCACACTACTGGAAAGTCCTAAGGCATTTTCCCATTCTTCCTTACATATTTTGTACTGTATTTCATATTTTCCTTTTTTCACACAAAAAATATTATGTCAATTCATTGATTAATTGATTAGTTGTTCCGGGCACGTCAACTGCCTAGGTCATTAGTTCCGTAAGTGAAGTGCATGTTTTTCTCTTGAGGTGAGGGTGAATTTTCTCCCCGCTATATGTCGAGATCCGGCGCATATCGTCTGGTAGCGGGGTTTTCCTCGACCAGATACCTCCCACCAGCTGGAACAATCTCTCAGCTCCCCACCGGTCCCCCGGCATGTGTGGTGGTTAGTGTAAGTGTGTTACGACGCATGTTAGTGTAAGTGTCGAATAATCGAAGAATATTCATTTAGGAAAAAGTCTAACAAATAGTTTAGGCGCTAGTATTATTCAAAGGATGAGCGGGCAAACGGGCAGATAGAAGACAGTCGGATATTTAAAAAAAAAACAAATCGGTATCAGGAGACTCCAAAATTTTTTTCTCGAAATCTATTTTCCGCATCATTACATCACTGTTTTCTTTTTTTGTATTGTCCGTGAACGAGGAAATAAAAATAGACTTTCGAAAAATGTTAATGAATTAATTTCTAACCTTTTCTGTGCTCATCAGCTATATTGATTTCTCAAAAAAAATACACTACTTACTTCATTGCCGCAGCTCCATTCTCAGTTTCGGGTTGATTCAAAGAGGATTCTGCAATTAGATAAATCAGTTTACACATACAACTTTAATGAGTGACTCATTGAAAACAGTTACATATAAAAAATGGAAACAGAATCATTATTATTGCCGTGACTGTTCGAACTGTTTATCCAAACTGGTATAAAATCTCGAAGAAAAAGAGAATTTGGTGCACTGTCGTGAATAATTTCGGAGTTCCTCAGGGATGTGTTTTATTGCACATACAAACATCTCCGTTCGTGACATGTAAGAATAATTCAATTTTTCACAGATTATTGCATAATTTGATTGACGATTGATAGTTAGTGATTTCGAGTGTATCAACTGCTAAGGTCATTAGTTCCGTAAGTGTACTGCATGTTTTATCGCGGGAGGTGGAGGTGATCTTCCACCGCTGGATGGCAAGATTCCATGCCCACCTACCCGTCAGCTAGCGGGATTTTCCCCAACCAGGTATCTCCTACCAGGGGGCACCGCCCCAGCATTCGCCTAGTGTTGGTCGGAAAAAACACTTAAACTACCGAACAGCCAGCAGCTAGAAGTCTCCACCACACAGTGACTGAATTCGACCAAGCCATTGAGCTGCCGAAGATCAATAGAATATAAGGAGAGTATGCGTAGGTTATAAACAGATCCAAACGTAATAGAAAGAAATTTTGGATTTTCGAAATATTAACAAAAAAAAGAATAAAACTATTAGTATCATTAATGAAAAAGCAGAAAATCGGCCGTATGCATTTGGAGACAAATTGATGCCCGGCCTCAGAAGTAACAACGATCTAAAGATTACAATTTTATAGCATACTTGCGATGGGTAGGGAAAGTTATCTACGCGGCTGGAAACGCATAGAAAACTGCGTTTCGAGAATTCTTTGACGTCGAACCCTTAAATCGTACTTGCGTACACATTATTAATAAACCTATCTTTGTATACTACGAGTAATACGTGATTCAAATAAGCCGATGTAATAATAGTATATTAAGCAACTTGTTTACAATGTGATGCTTTAGTGCATACGTACATGTGTTGTTTTCAACCGTACTCGTTTTCGAGCGACGTTAGTAACGAGATTTGAAATTTGTACGAATTCAATAAAGCAATATTGTAAACGAGTTGGATAGGCAATTTTTGTAATGAAAGCATTATAAATTTATAAAATTACAAAACTTGGTTGGTATTGAAAAAATATTTTTATTTTTTTTCTGATAGTTTATTGCTTGTTATTACCTTCGAAACGGAGCTCGATATACACTTAATAATTTGTCGTGATCGTGGTTACAGAGGAAATACGAAAACAGTTGAATGTTGCTCCTTATGAAGGGAATTATGAGAAGGAATTATGGGAGAGATATGAAAAGACCAACCAAGTCATGTTAACAACTAGTTAATTGGTAAATAAGTAAATGTGAATAATTAAAATTAGGTATAAAATAAAATAATGTATGCACCACGCGTGTTAACGGGTTCTAATGATCTCGGGCGACAAAATCCCTCGGGCCAAAGGGCATTTTGTCACCGCTCAATAATTAGAATCCTTATGAGGCCCTTGGTGTATAAATAACTATTCTTTTCATTCTTGTTTCTGTTTAACATGCAAATTTCCTTCTATATTCCTCAGAGTTTGAAGTGATATCAAAATATCTGTGTTCCTGTCAGGCACATTGATTGATTTCTCAGAGCTTGTCAACTTCTATGGCCATTAGTCCGGTTAGTGAAGCTAATGTTTGTGTGCCTGAATTTGTTTCAACCTCGCTGGTCGTCGAGATCTGGGGCCGACCCACTCTCCGGCTAGCGGTTTTCCTCCTTCAGGTACCTCCCCACAGCAAAGCACCGTCCCCGGTGGGTCAAGATCTTCACTCCCTCCTGCTCTCCCGTGTACTGCATGTAAGTGTGTGTGTGTGTGTGTGTGTGTGTGTGTGTGTGTGTGTGTGTGTGATGTACGCTTCCGCGGCCAAAGTCATGATCTGGGCTGTCCCAGTGACGCCGCGTCGACTGCAGAGGTGCCGATGTTTCGACCTACATATCTTTTTTAGGGGCTGTTGGCACTACAGAAGGCCCTTGAAAAAACACCAAGATATGTCGGTCGAAACGTGGGCACCTCTGCCGTCGACGCGGCGTCACCCGGATCAACTGTGTGTGTGTGTGTTTATAAGACAGGGGGGAGGGTAGAGCACGGGGCAATGACGAGGAAGGAAACACTGCGAGCGATTCGTGGCCGTTTGAGAAGGGATTGCTCCGGCATTTGCCTGGTATTGATCGGAGAAACCACGCTGAACTACCGATCAGAGCAGACGGTCACTAGTATTCTTATTCAGACAGCGACTGAATTCGATCCAGTTATGCAGCTAGTGTCGACAGTCCTGCCACCGTCGGAACTCCAACCTAGGACCTCCCGATCAGAGACACTGTAGTGACATCAGTTTGTGCCCTGAGCCATCCCTCCCGATTCATACAAAAAGTAAATGAGTGTATCGTAGCCAGAGTATTTGTGAAAGAAATGTAATGTATATTACCCAGTGTGGTAACCATGAATTAATAAAATTCTTTCTAAGCAAATAATTCTTCTTTTAATTGGTCGCTAATGACCAAGAAGTGAAAAAGCTACCAAAGATAAATAAAATAAAAAAAAATTCTTTAAAATATTGTAGTTTAACGGAATTATTCAATTGATAGTTTCAAAAATAAATCTATTAGTTGGATAAACTGATTCGAGAGAGGAGTCGCCTAGCCCGTGCACTGACCGTGGGATCGCTTCGAGGAGGAGCTCCCGAAGGGCTGGTACCCGGCGGCGTCGTCAGCGGCAGACGACTGCGTGCGTGACGACCTCCTAGCGGCCGACGAAGATTTCCTGTTTACATCACACGCTTTTCGCTCGCTCAGACAAAGTAGCGTATATTTTAAATACTAATGTCCATGTTTTTTTTTTACTTTATCGTATTATACACACGTAGTATAAACACGGAATTTTTTTTTGTATTTCGGCAGAAAAAATCGTATTGTAGGTGCCTTATTTGTATTGTAGGTCCATTGTTGTAGATACTTCTTGTTTCTTTATTAAATAAATTAGTTTCTCTAACATGTTGTGTTTAGTGAGTCCATAATACCGAAAAATTGGTTTACGGCAAAAACGCACGTCCGTCCACCTCTCTGTGAACAATACTAGTGACTAAATTAAGCTGAATTTTCTCTAAAATTGATATTCCGCGATCGAAATAGTTGTTTTTGCGGCTTTGAATTTAAAAGAGACATTTTAATTTTTGGGAGAATTGCACATGAAATATTAAGGACACTTTCAATGAGGGTTAATTTCTTTCGGGTAGAACATAGTAGTCTCATAAAAAAGAAACAGGACCTAGTTTCGTTGAATATTATGAATTTTTGAAAATTGCAAAAAAATATTTTTTCTTGGCATCTTACTACAACAACAATATTAAAGAAATAAAAATGTAACTGAAGTCATCTACTTTTTTTTCAAAATACGAGTCGTGTTATTTTGTGTGAAATAAAAGCGTTTGTAAAAACATTTCTTATCATAAAAATGGCTTCAAACGTTTTCAAAATATTTATTTAAGTGTGAAGTATGCTTATAAAATGGGACAAATCCCATTTGCATTGAACTCTGAATTTTCGAAAATTATAAAAGTTACAAATAATGCGAGAAAGGATATTCTATTCGAGCACCATTCGCTTTTATTTTCATTAAATTAGTTCAATGTTCTCTGGTGGTGCTACAGAATGGCACAGACATTCCCCTATTAGTTTTCTATTTCCTTTGGTTTCAGCTAGCTATTCGGACTTGCCACATACTCTTGCTAGCTGCCATCTATCGCCGCCCAAAGTACTTTTTTTTCAAATTTTCTTGTTTTCGGTTCCAAATAGTAGAACAGAAACATTATTTTAAAAATATTAAAGTACAATAAAACCTCATCCTAAATGACAATTTTCTTTGAAAAATTTGGAGCCGTTTTTAAGAAAATGTCGTTTAAATTAAGTTTTTGAAAAACTTCATTTTGAGCCATTTGAAGCACATTAACTAACAAATAAAATGGTGTTTACAAGTTGTTGGAAATGTTAATATCAGTGGTGAGAGAGATCTTCAAAAAATAAATTTGTATAATTTAAAAAACAAAACAATATTACAATGTCATATTAAAGATGTTATATTAAAAAATGCTATTAGCATCCGTTCAAAAAGTTTGAAGAAAAAATTCGGAACCATTTATGAGAAAATAGAGTTTGAGCGTTTCTGAAGATGCGGAATTTTAAGCCAGTTTTCACAAAACTGTATTTAACATTATTTTAAGTACTTGTACTCATAAATACTTTCACGTGAACAAATTACCGCTAATGTAAATATAAACGACGTGAGAGACATGTTAAAAAACTTCATTTTTGTAGATTTTGAAAAAAAAACGAAAAAAAATAGAGCAACATGGCGTTTATGTCATAACATGACTACTGTACATTTAGCACTATCCATACACAAAGTTAACAGAAAAATTTCGGAGCCGGGTTTGAGATATTTTCCTTGTTGCACGCAATATTGAACTACCTTACCTTTCTGCTAATAATTATTACAATGGCATTTTGTAGTTATATGTACACCTGTTTTTTTAAATGTTGTTAAAATGTTTTTTGTTGTAAATATTTCTGATTCATACATAAAAACGTCTTCTTTCATTAAGAAAGTATTACTTACTGTCCTTGTGAACTTTTCCTTTTCGAAGATGCATTTGATTGTATAGAAGGTCGCTCCTCTGCAACATGTAATGAAGTGTCAAAATTCTTTTCATTCATTCTTTTCTCATAATGCAAATATACTCGTTATAACGTCGAACAAGAACGTTTATCTACAGAGTGCTATGTAAATACTCGTACTAAAGAGAGCACAATTAGATGATTGAGATTCAATTTTATGATATCAGCGTCTCTTTAATAGCACAGAGACAATATATTATTTTTTATGTCTTTAATAACAGTTGAAGATCTGTGCTATTTATTTTAAAAATATATTATTTTCATAAAGGCAAAGCTTCACTCATTGAAGCAAGTAGCTAATCACCAACCATCATTTCACATATAGGGATTCTTAAATCTATGTTAAAATCTATTTACAAACACAATCCATAGTGTCTTGTATATTACAATACAATGTCGATAAGCACATTTACATAGTGATACAAGTAGTTAGTTCTGTTTAACCTTCTTAACTGATTTTGGTTATTCAGAAGTTGAATGGCTTCTACACCGACATGTTCGTGCAGTTGCTTTTCATGTTTATTAGCTGATCTTCTTATTTCACCTGAAACGTAAGGGATCCCAAAATCACGATGTACGTCACTATTTTTAATCCTCCACGGCGCATTTACCATGCTTCATAGTATTTCATTTTGAAAGGTTTGGTTATAAAAATTTGCAGAAGTCTGTCTGCCTGTCCGTGCACGACGCTAGCATATAAACCGTTCCCCCAATTTTCCCCAAAACTGATAGTTCCCAATCGTTCTAGCTGATGTCACGGCCCCTGGAATTTGAAACCGATATTTTAATTTTGGGGGATACTGTACATGAATTAATAAAATTAACGCTAATGTGCCGTCAATTGTTCATTACGTTGTTTGGTTGTGTCATGACCTTCAAGACAGTCTTGTTCTATCACGAGCGAGCGTGATTGTGAGTTTGTAGATAGCGAAGTAAAGACAAAGAGATTTTTTTAGTTCGAAGATCGAGTGTGTTAAAAGCAAAGATTAGCGATGTTGCAACGAGATGTACAGCAATCATTTGAAAGAGGTGTCTCTTTCAAAAAACAATGCTAATCTTGCAAGAATAGATAGATAGAATCGGTGGTCAATCAATGCAGGTATTACTATCTCGAAACCTAAATCAGAATTTATAGTGTTCACGAGAAGACGAAACGACGAAAATGAAGAAGTGATTCCAAAACTGGGTGATCACCAACCGAACAGGACCTATATGTGCAAAATTCTAGACATATTATTAGATTCGAAACATTCATGGAAAGAGGATATGACGGCTCTCAACATTAAATCTAAAAACCGACTTAATATGGTCCAAAAGATATTTCCCATTAAATGGGGAACACAACTTGAATTCTTGATCAACCTATATAAAGCTCTGATTCAATCTAAACTAGATTGTGGGGGCAGCCTACAGCTTAGCTTCAAAAAACCATTTAAGCCTTGGTGCCTTTAGAAACAGCCCATGTAACAGCCTACATTAAGAAGCAAGACAACTACCATTGGAATTAGGAAGAAACGTTCAGTGCATAACCTACACCTACTCCACATTTAGCATTCCCTCCAACCCCTCTAATTCAATTATATTTAACAACCTTTAGTCTAGCTTATATGAATCCAGCTCACAGCTCTCATTACCTCGCAGAGAGAGACTCCTTACACTTCTAGAAAAATTGAATATCGCCACTGTGTATTCCCAGACGCAATCATCCCTTCCCATCCCATCCCATCCTGGCAGAACATTAATATTACAACCAATACCGATCTCACAAAAACCCCAATAAACATCACTTAAACTATTGATAGGATAAGGAATGAATAGCGACTACTCCAAGAATATAACAACTTTTACCAATTCTACACAGACAGGTCTAGAAGTGATGGAATTGCAGCCGGTACTATATTCCAGTCATCAATTAATAAAATGGACTCTCACCGCCTTCCGTATTACTTCTTCATGACTACCTGCGAAGCGTGGGCAGTCCTCCAAGACAGCTTCATACTCGGCTGTAAGACTCCAAAAGATACTCCCATTACATGTTTTTCAGACTCATTATCAACTCGAAAAGCCATGGAGAACAGATTCACTTCCAATCCAATTAGTCGAAACATTCAGGAGATTCTAGAAAAAACAAATATAGATAATATGGGGAAATAATACAGATCCCTTCGCAAATCATTGGCAGTGAGAAAGCTGATGCAGCCGCTAAACTGGCCACATCAATTATCTGCGCCGACAACCAAATTCAAGGCACTTCCCAAGACTTTAAAAAGTTTGTAAAAGACTCCCGCCTTGGTTATTGGAACTCAAACTATAAGTTGAATGTTACCAAACTCCATTTAGTCAGACAATTCATCCTTGACCCAACTCTCCCCAGAAAACATTTTAAGAGAACAGAACATGTTGTAATCACAAGACTAAGGATAGATCAATTCAATCTCGATTTCTGCCATTTAAGAGATCTGATCCACAACCCTGGCCAAAGGGTGGTGCAGTAGTCTCCACCTCTCAACTTGGTCTTGAATACCCTCCTACTGATAATATAAGAAAACTTCTGAAAATGGAAGGAACCCTAATTTACTCTGTTCCGCAGACGGGTGTGCCAAAATAGTAAAATTCTTACTAAACTGTACTTCAAAACTGTACAGCCTTATTTAGTTGAATAATGTATTAAAACTTTAGTTAGATTAAACCTTACATCTTGAGAAAACGTTACTAACTTTAACATTTATGTTCTTATTATAATTACAACAATTATGTTTGTATATATATATATATACAAAAATGACTATGTATAAATATAATATTTGTATATATATATATATATATATATATATATATATATATATAT
>BOPP01000002.1:10022693-10046466 GCA_017312745.1 Gryllus bimaculatus | reverse complement strand
CTCAGAGATGGAGTTAGCGAAAACTAGTTTATGTATTCCTCAATTGAATCGTTTATTTCAGAAGCCCGCCAAACGCCAATTCCTTACTTCGAGAAAACTGAGAAAAAGTCTCCCAATTAACTGATTTCAAAACAGGTTTATTTATTAAAGCAGTTGATAAATGAATATTTTTCATATAAAGTAATAATCCGTCACTAATGCGCGTTTTAGATTTTGGCGTTTGACGGGTTTTTGAAATTAAAGATTCAATTGAGGTGTAAGAAATACATTTTTGCTTTGTTGCATTCATGTATGTGTACTAGTATACCAGTTATATCTATAGAATATTACATTGGAAATCTAAATACCACACGCGAGCATCTATGTAACTTATTAATCTAATTACAATGCAGGTGCTAGGCAATTCTGCACTCGATCTTCTTACCTGTGAAATACGTGATACTAATTGTTGGCAAAATACGTGGTGATGCCAACTAATAGCTAGTAAAATACGTGATGCTACCTAATAGCCGGTAAAATACGTGGTGATGCTAAATTATTGTATCGTAGAGCTTTTGGAGAAAGAAACACAACGCAGTCTCAATTTGCGTTGCTGAAGTTAACTCGCGTTGCTAAAGTAAGCTCGTATATTCGTGATTATTGGCATTGCGCGTAGAATCCTTATGAAAGTTCACTTTACGAAACAGGTAAAAAATTAAATGATTTTTTATATCCTGTTTCTAGTTCCATTTTTTGCAGTTAGCCAAACGTTTCATACTAAATTACTGGGGAGGGAAACCTATGCGTTTGGTGCGTAACATTTTCAATTAATTTTTCTCACGCACTAAATCATGACATGGAACAAATATTTTCAAATACATAATAATATTTCTACATCTTGACGAATCAAATTATACGATTTAATTATATTTTTAACGCCAGCAATTTTTAAAATGTCTTCCGATACTTTTATTTATATAGTATTTCGCTCAACACACTCCCCAAGCCATAAAACATCAATCGAGTACCTTTACTTACCGAGCGTACCAAGTGAGCTTCTGTAAGACCCCAAGACGTAACCAAGTCATATTCCTCTTGCAGCGTGAGACCAGTTATTGTCGGATAGCTAGTACTCAAACTAAAGTTTGCTCCATCTTCGGCGAACCTGAAATATGGAAACGTTGGGAATGAAATGCATACACAGTTCACAAGAAAAAAATTGCCTGCGATCTGAACCCGCCATCTTGTGTTCATGGATGGGGAACTGTTAATGAATGAACTGTTTGGGATGCTGACAACTACTATTAACACCAACTACCCTCAACAAAACAACAGATTCTCCATTTTAAAAAATCTTTCCAATCCCCCAAGTTTCCGATTCCCGTCCCTGAACGAGGAAGAGGACTCCTATCAACAAGTAAAATCCCAGAAATCAACTGTTGGAGCAAGCTTTCTAAATACTCGATTATAATTTTATATATCTCGACATGCACGTCTTGTTACGCAACAGTAGTCCTGCTTTGTACAATTCATAATGCCTCAATAATCAATTCGCCTCAGCGTCGGAAATTCCCGCGAAGCTGGCCTACGCAACCAATGGTGCAATACGCGTCGCGATTCGCAGAATTAATACGAGATACGAGCAGCTTCGTATTAAATTTGAAAACTTCACTAACATTCTCAACTTTTAATTTGTCATGTTCTCATGCATTTCTTCTTTCATTATAATTCAGTATAACTCAATGCCTTCAAATTACAACAATCGAAGCTCAACGCTCATTGGTTGTCGTCGCCCGCAAGCGACAAATGCAGGCTTCCCCAAGCAGTGTTGCCATATCAGCGGAATTCCCGCCGTTTTCAACGGATTTTGAACTCGTACGGCGGAAAAAAGATGCGTTTCGCGGACAGCGGAATAAACGTCGGGAATTAATAAAGTTAGTAAAGCAGTAAAATTAGTAACGCATCAGATTTCGTTAACCTCTATTAATAAGTTGTCTTGCACAGATGTATATTTTGAAAATTTCTAGCACCATGTTACTAGCAAGAATAAATAATATAATACTTATACAATGAATTATATACTACCTGAAATCAATTGTTATTATTTTGCAAACTTTCACCCAAGTAATGTATTCTATACTATCTAAAAATTGAATTACAGGTTCAATAAAGCCACTATATTTCGCAATCATATTTTTGTTTTAATATAATAAATTAATACATTTAAATATGGAAAAAATAATTTATTTTACATTTAGCGGATTTAGGCGGGAAATTTAAAACCAATTCAGCGGATTTTCGGAGGAAACTGAAACGAACATGGCGGAATCTCTCTAAACACATCTGGCAACACTCTCCCCAAGCTACGGTAATGAACTGACGCCAGTCGAGCAGTGATCCTCGCAGCAGGCGGATTCACGTTCACCCTGCTCGCGCCTAACTTGGAAATTGTGCTAAATTACCGCAATAACGCATAATACGCGTGTGAACGGTACATTTTCTTATGTGAAGTATAATATTTTCTCATTACCATAGTGTTGGATGCAGTCGTGATCATTATTCGAACTCAATGATATAATATTTGATCATAGCGAAACCACAGTAAATCAACTTTATAATTCAACTCTAACCTAAGAAGGGTTAGGTATGATGTTATTAAATACACTGAAAAGAAAAAAAAAACGGGAGAAATAATGCAACCTGTATTTCTTTAACATGGCTTATATGTGTGGCGATAGCATCACGCGATAGTGCGACGCGACGCGCAGTCAATACAACCACGCGAGCTTATGTATTGTACTGTGTTCGTGCCATAGTGTTGAACGCAGTTATGATCATTATTGGAACTCAATGAGCGCATGGAAAGCAGTATCGGGCAACAATTGAACTAATGGACGTTGCAATTGCTTTCCTAACAATCAAGTTTTTTTTTTATTGAAGGTCGCATTAACTACTAGGTCATTAGCAACCATTAGTGTGTAACGGTATGGTAACTGTGAGGATGACACGATATGGTGATGATAGGGGTGTGAAAGGGCGAACACAATACAACTATGCCCGAGGACTCGAACCCCTGATCCTTCGGTCCGAGATCGCTACGGCACTACTGTCTTAGCGATCTCGGCCATCCGGGGACAATCAAGTTGTGCACAGTGACTTAATAACAAACAACGCTCACTACAGTTAATTAGCTATTGAGGTAAGTGATTAACTGACCACAAACCACAGACCTCCACCCACACCCACACCCACACATACACATACACACACACAACAGCCCACGGTTCAAAAGGCTTCTTTTCCTCCTACAACCTCGCATGAGGAGTCACGACTCTTCGAGAAACGAACTTCACGAGCCCGTGATGAACTCTGCACTAAATGGTCAGAATGTGAAACTCCGCGCTGTCTCGTGGCCAAGGGCGGTCGACCTGCCTCCCGTGGTCGTCGCCTGAAAGGTCACCCCGGGCAGCTGGAACGCAGCCCGCTCATCAGCTGTTCACCTCTGCTATCTGCATGCGCATGGAATGGCCATAGACGAGAGTTGTACCTCTCCTCTATGGGAATGGCACTCCGGCACAGACTCCTACATCCATGTATTCTTGTTTCAGTATTTTCTGCATATCAAGATGCACTGTGTGTTTAATGTACTTCACCAATGTGATTAAACAATGTCACGTCAATTATATTTTTAATGTGCCCTTAGTGTATATTGTAACATGTGTCAAGTCATAATGTATTAAACTCACTCTTAATTTAATAACACCTGCGGTGTTTGTCAACTTGCATAAGGCACCAGTTTCAATCAAGTAATGTCACAGCAGCCACCTGACTCTCAGTTCATTGTCGTAGATTAAATTACAATTAATTAATTTTCAATCACTATACGTTTTGCAATAATTCACAGTTCCAATAAGATTTCTTAACTAAATTCTACTTTTTCTGAATCTCCCTATACGATAGCTGCTGACATTAGAATATAATGCATTGCTATTTCAGATAAATCAAAGCGTTCACGTTAGATTACAAACATGATGCTCCTTCAAATTTAATAAGCTATTGAGGTAAGTGGTTAACTGACAACAAACCACAGCACCCCACACACACACACACATACACAACAACCCACTGCTCAAAAGGCTTCTTTTCCTCCTACAACCTCGCATGAAGAGTCACGACTCTTCGAGACACGCATGCAGATTACACCACAGAGGCCTGGCGAGGCCGCCAATTCGGAGGGGGCACAAACGTGTTATAAGAAGAAGACTAAGAAGCAGGGTGAATTCTTCGATGTAAATAGTTTTGCACTCTCGATCACCAGAATCGTGAGATACGTACTTTAAAAATGTGTATGTAAAAAATATATTCCTTAAATAATAATTTAGTAATTCCAACTAGAAACGAAGTATCACAACGAAATTATATTTTTAATTTTTTTGTCTTTTTAGTTTCCTTCCGGGCTATGATATTAACTGAAGCATATTTATCTAGTTTTCAAAACATTAAGCAACGTTTTGTCCATGATTGCCCCATTTTGCGTGAAGGTACATTGTAAAATTGCACACCTAGTTTTGTTAGTCTTTCTACCTATAATATTCATTTTCTTAATTCTACCTTAATAATTTGATACTAGAGCGCTTTATTAACAAGAAGTGTTAGATATGATGTTATTAAATACACTGAAAAAAAACAAAAACGGAAGAAATAGTGCAAACTGGAAGAAAAAATTTCCTAGAACGGAAGCAATTATTGTTACAGGTATATTTGCTGATGTAAAATTACAACCAATTTTAATCCACTCAATTGCGCATATTTTGCAAGCTTAGAGAAATGTTTTGACAAATAATGTTTTAGAAAATTCAGGAAAGTTGTGTTTGTTTACTTATTAATGGGAATTTGAGGGATCACATCAATACCAATATAAGCAGAAATGTACTTCAAACACGGAAGCAGCAGATGTAAGTATTTTCATTATCATTCTCCTCAAATTTAATTTTAAAAGCCTCAAATGAAATGAAACTATACTACACATACTTTCTCACATTATTGGAAACAAACTCGTAATATTAGAAAAGAGTAAAGAGAAAAATTACCACAAAGGTATTTGACCTAAACGTTACACCAATGTTAAAATCTTTAAAGTACAAATTCACTTCTTTAAGAAAGTCACATGATAAAAGTTCTACTTCTGAGGTTATATAATTAAATGTTTGAATATATAGCAATTAAATAATTCTTTATTGAAATATTAAGTGTGTTTTTATTCCCCAATATTTCGAAAACCTCAAAAATAATTTTTGCCGACTTTTCCTTTTTCTGGCCTGACTGTGCGACGGTGACAGAATTTTCTACACTGGCAACATAGCTAAGCCGAATTCAGTTGTTACTCCGATCTACACCAGACGAATGCCGGAGCAGTACCCTACCAAACGGGCCACGCACAATGCGCGATCTTTCCTAACACTTCCTTGTCGTATCCTCAACCCTTACATGCACAACACTACCACACATGCCGGGAGACCGGTTGGGAGCTTAGAACGTGTCCTGGCTGGGGATATGCCCTGCTGGTGGGAGACACCCGGCTGGGGAGAACCTCGCAAGCCGACGGGTAGCTTGGTGCCGAATTTCGCCATCCACCGTTACCTCCAGCGACGAGAACGCGCTCTACGCATACGGGACCGCTGGCCTAAGTAGACTCACTGCGCCACCGGGTGCTTCTTGGCGCCGTCCACGGAGCAGGTGAGCAGCGACATCCAGGGGCAGCACTCGAAGTGCACGCCGCGCTCCAGGCACTTGATGTACAGCTGCGGCAGCTTCAGCACCTCGTAGCCGTGCGCGATGCGCTGCGCGCGGTACTTCTCGATGCCCTGCGCCACTCGCAATGACCATTTTCACATTAATTACACTGCGTTTCTTTTGAAAAAAATATGTTTGAATTTTTAGACGGTTTTCATAGGAATTGACCACGCTGTATTCGAAAATAATATTAGTTTTCCTCAATCACGTCTAGTTTTTGTGCTATGGTCCTATTGGCTATTAAGCATACTATTTTTACCATTAGGACATTCTCTGTTTCTAGAGGGTAATTAACTACAAAACAGACGTGACAACAACAGTAGATTACATGAAGGTAAGTATTGAGTGAATAAAACACAAGATAGTATTAGCGCAATCTTTGTTAAAAGAAAATTATATAAAGAACATTAATATTATGGAAAAAAATCAATAGTTACGTTTGCATCCCTCGCAAGTAATAAATGTGTTCGATTGAAATAAATGTAGCCATTTCACCTTTCGTTTATCAAATTTTAAAGTTTTTCATATAAGAAATTAATTTTATAAAATGATGACTTAAGCGCCTCTCGTTTATGTGCGGCTCCATGTTCATCTTTTTTCAGACACCGACACAGGTCAACCATCAAGTCCCAGAGACTTTGATACCACTCTTCCATCGTCCTGGTGGAACCTTTTCCTTGTTCCTCAAATAAAATATTCCAGGAAACAAATCGTGAATGACGCCGTGAGCTTTGCAGCCAGCAATACGGTGGGAGTTTGAGGATGGCGCACCGGAAATAGTGAACACTTCTCCGAAAACCCGCGGCTTAGACAGCAAATAGAGCATATTTCATCCCCCTTATTTTTTTTAGGTTTTCTTGTGATTATGTGATTTTGCTACTTCCTTGCTCTAAATTTCATTTGCTCTCCCTATACCCGTATTTAGAGGCTAACTAATTGCCGGAGATGTTATTTTCGTCGATAACCACCTTTCAGTTGAAAGTTTTAGTAGGCTCTGGGCTACTTGCCGCTTTGAAAATTTGGCCCGCAGTCCAGAAATAGTGTGCAGATCCCCCTGGTTTAGATAGTAGTTAATTGAATTATCCACTGTACTTCTGTTTGTTATTCCATTTTTTTATTCACTAATATTTTGGAACGATAAATATTGAACCTTTATGTCGCTAATTTGGAGTCAATACATAAACAAAGTTTCACTAATTATAATGAGACTTAATTATAACCAGATCTAATTATAATTATAACTTTAAACACATCTGTGTGACGACGTGGAGCCCAGTTTGACCTGCGAGAAATACGCACCCATGGCACCATGGGTAGTTATATTGAATTATCCACTGTACTTCTGTTATTGTTGTTCTTTTTATTCACTAATATTTTGGAACATTAAATATTGAACGATAATTATTGAACCAACAAAAACAATAGTTCACTAATTATAATCAGAATTAATTATAACCAGATCTAATTATAATTATAACTTTAAACACATCTTTGTGACGACGTGGACTCCGGTTTGACCTGCGAAAGGTACGCACCCGCTGCACCATGTAGGCCGAGCCCATCAGGCCCGCGTGCACTGTGCGGTGAATCCCCATGGACGTGGCCACGGTGAAGGCCCGCACCTCCTCGCGAGTCAACGGCACCTCCTCTGCATCGGCACAACAACATCTCCCTTTGCCTCACTCACCTCCTGTGTCGTTAAAGTTGTTTGAATGCCGACAAAGTAGAAAAAAGGATAAAGGAGATCGAGAATAAGACGTTTGACCAACTTTTATCCAAAACTGTCCTATGAAGTAGTTCAGTCTTTGAACACGATGAGTGGCCACATCGTCGAAAGAGCTTATGTCATCGCTTGTGACAAATAATGGCAAATACACACACACAGGGAAAGTACATAGGGGAGGAACTAAAATTAATGCCTCGAAAAAATGGACAAAAAATGCAATACTCTGTTCAATTCAAGATTCTAATTAGAAAACAAGGTGGTGAGTAAGTAGGAGACAAAAAGAATCTTACAATAAAATCGTACGATACGATAATTATAAATCGTCGATCATGTGATAGAATTGTACAATAAAGATACAATCGTACAAATAGATACTCGTACAATCAGAAAATTTTATTACATTCATACTATACAATTCAATCTTGCAAAATGATCAAACAATACGATACAATCCTACAATACGATGCAATCACACAAGTCGATCCAATTGTACCATACGATGTAATCGTATTTTAAATAAAATCGTGACACTGTAACCCAAACTTATAATTTTATTTTCCAATCCCTTACGCACAAAAACACACATCAAAAGCAGTACTTCCCAACAGGGTCTGCATCGACAACCGAGGGGTCCATGATGACCCAAGGGCTTGTAATTCCAAATACACAGAAAGCAAGGACAGATAAAATAGTTATTTTTGTATTAGGTGAGTGAAGTTACTGTTGTTGCACGATTGAGTTTTTTTTACAGATTGATAAGTCGAGGAAAAAAAACATCGATATTGAGCAAAAAACAATCATTTTACTCACGTAATATAAACAAGTTTCTATGGACATTTAAAAATGATTTCATTACGAATAACGGTTTTTTCCTCTCTGCTGTTCATGGTTTATTCAAAATCCTCACCATCGTCAACGTTCATACATCAGGAGATCTCGGTTTCCCGACCTACGGTAGTAAAACATACGACTTCTTTCATACGCGTTTTTATTGTATAACTGGTATTATCCGCGCACGTTTTCCAGAGCCTTCTTTTCGGTGGTTGCGGGAGAAGTGGGAATTTGTTCATTTCGACGACAGAATAATTTTATCAAACCTACAGCTCGTTTTTCGAAGTAAAGTAATTTCTATTGTACGCGAGCAAACATTTCTAATAATGAGATTTTTGTGAACCATGCTCGTGGTGAATATTTATTATTTCAATTAATGTTAGTAAAAGAGTGGGGTAGGTTTTCAAGGGCTTAAAAAAGTGTGGATCTATTATCTACTTCTTAGTTATAATTACTGAATTTAAATGATTAAAATCAGTGCTGGAATTTCCCAAGAGCTGTTCAAATTTGCAAACGTCGCAGTATCTAATTTATTACTGACAATGATTAAGATATTTACGAAACTTACCATCAGTTGAGAAATTGGTGTACATCTAAAGGCGACTCCGCACATTCGGCATTCGTCGAGCAGACAGCTCGCCCAATCCCAAACAGCTAATGTGCTCGGCGAATGTTCGCTCCCTTTGATGTGTCGTATAGACCGACACGCGGTTGGTAGGGTGAATACCGAATGTTCGGTGCTCGGCGAATAGCGAGCAACTCGTCCACACTACTTGGTATTGGGCGAGCGGTTGTTCGGGATTCGCCGAATGCCGCATGTGTGGATCCGCCTTAAGAGAAGTGCAACGAGTTTCATAATAAACTATGTAATAATTGTTATTTGGAATAGTTTAAAAACGGTGGTATTAAAGTTGTTTTGCCAATAATGTGTGTTTTATTTTCTTAAACTACCTATCGTGCGTTAATATTTGGTTTGCTCTGTCACGTCACCGTGGAAAAAAAAGTTTTACGCACGGTGACACGTTTTTCAGATATTTTAAGAAAATATTAACTACACAATTTTCAGTGTATCAAATCACACTTTTTTTACGATCGGGAAAACAATATTTAGAGAAAAGAACTTACCATACGTTGGGGAAAATACATCTGTTTTATTGAATTCTTCATAGGACGAATGCAGGTCAATACCAACAATTCCTTCATCACGAAACTGGTTGACTAAGTGTAAAATATCGTTGCAATCACCCATGCCAACTATGATGGCTAGGATTGTGCGGACGATTATTCCCATTTCGACTTCTGCAAATCTGAAGCCACGATTTATCGCCATCACGACATCTGCGAGCTCTGTGAGTCAGGGAGATTGAAATGACTTGATATAGCTAGTACGTAAAACTGTAAACACTATATTCTAAAAAAATGAACAAATACTTGTAGGTCTTCAGCATATTTTATTTTGTTCAAATAAAATAAGTTCAAAACATCTATATGCATTTAAAAAACTCACGTGTTTTGTTTAAATAGAATTTTGAGCTTTTCACTCAACCCAATTTCGTGATTTTTTTCTTTAAATGAAAGGTAGTGAGTCCTAGACATGTCGTCACTTGCCTATTTGTAATATACACTCTAAGACTTAAAATCGTGAGCTTATCTGTTGTCATTTGTTGATTACGTCTTTTTCAAGATCTACTATAACCAACATGGCCTTGCTTCATTTTGAGATGCGAATTGCAATCAATTTATCGAAAGCAGTTGTCGTGTCTTCTGGAGTGTGAGATTATAGTTAGTGAAGAAAAGATAGCGAGATTTTTAAATTCGAAGGTCAATGAGTGTTTTCACTTACCTTCGCGTGAGAACGTATCTAAATGCAATAACAAACAATGCCTTATATGAGCGTCTCTTTAAAAAAATCAATCACGTACTTAAATTATGGTGAATTGCGGAATTTTATGCTACAGGCCACTACGCCATACATGTGCAATTACTTTGTCAGAATCATATTTAACGCTTGTGTTTACAGTGAAAAATGATTACGTAGATTCATATTCTGTAAACCTGTCATGGCATTGGTTTTGGAAATATGATACTGACTGATTTGTGAGGTTATGCAGTATATAGTATTACTCGGGCAACTTTTCTTGAACGATGGCTTAACGATTTTGGGTGGAGTGGGGGTATTAGTTACAAAGTCGCCACTAGAGTATTTTAAGTAATGCCAAGTCTGTGAAATGAAAGTCAAAACCTGCACTTTCTTAACTTTTTCGGGAGTTTTTGGCGAGGTCCCTTGAAGAACCTGGACCTGACTCAGCATTTCTTTCGATATTTTGACAATAAAATTGTGAACAAGTTCTGCACTATGAAAGCAACTGGCTTTGACTAGCTTCTGGTTTCGCGCCAACGAAGTTTAAATTGCGTCTGAAGGTCGTCATCATGTGCCCGCTGCGAGCTTTTGCCTTCAACTGTTGTATTGCACAAGGAGCGGAATCAAGGTCATCCCGTTTCAAGAAAAGTTTGCGCGAGTATAACATATTACTGCATAGATCTGTCATAACTTTTACAGAGTGCTTCCTTCTTTGCGATTAAATCTCTCGGCGTCAGCTAGTTTTCTTTTAGTTCACGAAAAATTAGATTCCGTTTTCTTTTATGCCCGTCTACCTAATACGAGTACCCACAAAATGTAGACAATCGTAGCTATCACATACTGAGCTTACTCAGGTGCCATGGGCAGCTCACTGCCAGCGTCCTCACATTCCATGAAGGAATCCCGAGTTCGATTTCTGGTCGGGGAAGATTACAGTGTGCGCTTTCATTGCAATGTTTCAGAATCGGTTGTTGTGTGACAACGAGAAAGCTCTTTTTTCAGGTCGAGAAGATCAGAATATGGAGGGATGTCTTATGTGTTACCCACACGAGCCCCTTAACCCATGACGGCAAGGCTGGGACTGTTGCTGCCGTGCCAGTACAGGCATAGCTTACTCAGTTCCAAATGTTATTAGCAAAATAGAATTGAGAACGTAAATATAAATGTTTGTTTTATAAACAACCTATGTGTTTAAAAAAGTAAACTATGTCCTTTTACGTCAAATAATTTCTTAAAAATTGTTTTATCCATTTTCTACTCCATTGTATAATGTAATATCATTAGATAGTTCCAGTATCTTGCGTATTGATAGTTATACGAATACAGTTTCATTATAGATGTTACACATTACAGAGAAGTTTTAAAATTAAGAATTGAGACGATATTAATCGTTCATACTATTAAGTGTTTAGTTGCAGTGCATGTATTACTGTGCTGAGACAAAATGTGAGGCGGCGACCGGACGTGGGTTCTCGGGTTCTTCAGTATTCTGAATGTTGTAAATAGGGGAGGGTAGGCCCAGTATGTGTATCCTTTTATAGATATATCAGATATTAAGCTGACTGTTTCACTCATGTTTGTCCGTGTAAGAAACCAATGAAAAGCAAGAATATATTAAAATTAATCTAATCTCAGATGTTTATCACCATACGTTTATCACTTTTTTTACCATTTTCTCTCCACTGTAATCACTTTATTTACCGTTTTGATGTTATCGATAGCAATTGTTTGAAGTCCATAATAGCGTATGAGCATCAATATATAATATTAAAATATTTGTCATTTTGCTGTTGTGTAAAACTCTGGGATAGAATATATTACTAAAGATTCAGAGCTGAAAAACAGCAAAGGAAACAGAAACTATGTGTAAGCAATTTCAAGAATTTTGTGTAGAAAGAAAATACAAATGAACAGCACAAACTACAAATGAAGAAATTACACATATTTTAGGCAATTCATATGCAAAAATTAGATGGTAAAGAGTTTTGATAGCATACTCTTTATACTATGTGGAACGTTACAACCAAAATTATTCATAAAAATACTTTAATGAGTACGCAATATGTTCAATTCATTCGAAACTGACGAATCCCGCTATTAATTCAGCTTGTACATCTTCCACTTCAAATATTTCCACGGAATACCAAGACATGGAAAATTCAACTTCCTACAACTTTAATAGTTGTGTTTTTAATAAATATTCTTGTAAGTAGCTTTTTTAGACATTACTTTTACGAACTATTATTGAAAGTATTCTAACCTATGGTGGAGAGAGTTGGGTCTTGACGGAACGCCAGAAACAGAAATTATGTGCAGTAGAAATGGATGTATTGGATGGATTACGAAGGAGCTGCCAAATTCCTAGAATGGAAAAAATTGGAAACAGAAATTCTAAAACGGATGCAGCAATCGGAATCGGTGAAGGACAGATTAGCAAGTAAAATGCTACAATGGTACGGCCACCTGAGAAGAATGTCAGATACAAAGTGGCCCAAGAATGTCCTCGACTGGTCTCCTCCAGGAAGAAAAAAATGAGGAAAGCCTCGCAAAACCTGGAATACCGGAGTATAGGAAGCCACGCGTGAAAGAAGAATGGACGAAGACCTTTGATCGGATAAAGAAGGCTGCACCCGCAAAATAAGCGGCAACCACTGACACGCCGATAAAAGTGAAAAAGTAAAGCATTTTTAGAATTGTTTTATAACCATAACCAAACTAGCGTACCCAGGATAAGGATACCAGTGCCGAGTGCTCTGACCTTGCAGCGTCCGCCCACGCGGGTGCCTGTGGGACGTGAGCATCTGCGGCGCGTAATGCGCCTCCACGTACAGGACGCCCTGCTGCACCTTGTCCTCGCAGAATTCGTACGCAATTCTCTCCAGCGCCACCAAGTCGCCGCTGAAATAGTCGAATTTTGAAGAAGTAAAAGTTTTTCTCTACAGAAAATTATGTTACTGAATGTCAAATAAATATCATCGTGAATGGAGTCAATCTTAAAGTAACATAAGTTATCCGAAAAGATAATAATATTATATTTGGCATTTATTATTATTATTATTATTATTATTATTATTAGAGGGTTATGGTACAAGCCATAGCAACTATACGTTTTCGAGAAGAAATGTTATGCGATCACACAGTTGTCTGTTCACAACAACTAAGGGCTGTGTGAGTGCCTCTAGAATGCGATGAGCAATGCGAAAACAGTTGCCTGACTGCTGCCGTTCCAAACGAATGTAAACCGTTTTAAGCAGCTCTCATACATCAAGATAGCACACAAAATTTGTCAACACGAAAGTACCAGCCGCCGTAAGCACTAGGCTAAGCTAGTTGTAAGTATTTCAGTGATTCACATATTGGGTGTAATATTTTAGTTGAAGGTAAATGTCTAGAACAATTCACCGAATCTCAATCTAGGCAAGAAATATTTCGATACCAGTTACCACTAGCACTTACGCGATGGCTTGTAGGTACGTGGGGACAGGCTCCAGGAACTGGAGGAGGCTCATGGGTTCGCGCACGATGAGAGCGTCCTTCACAGCTCGAATCGATCCGTCCCCTGGCAGACTCAGCTTTTTCGACCTGCCACAGGCACGACTCGAATTCAAGATTCGGATTTACAGCAGAACACAAACACAGAACATTGTGTTAATGAACGCTGTTCACAATAATTAAGCAAATTACCAGATTGAAAATTTCAATTTTATTCATTTAAACTGAATTCAAACAAGAACAAACAATTCTGTACGTATAAGCTGGATAATTCTAAGAAGATATTTTATGATAGTGAGTCTGGATATTTTATAACAGTGAGTCTCATACAGCTGACCTGTATGTGCAGGTCTGGGGCAAGATGCGTATTATGAGACACAAAGTAATGAATGTTTAAAGAAGAGAACATCGTATAATGAACAATTTAAGCGATGATCAAGCTTGACTTTTTAATTATTAGCATAAAAACTAACTTTGGTGAAAATATATTCGACTCCCTGCTATGTATTCGCTTTTCAGACCCCATTTCTATCTGGAACGATTACCAGAAATTTATGTTGTAAGCCTTGTTATGTACTCTTTTATATAAACACATAACGTGCTTCTAGCTTTGCTGGAGTGTTTCACTTAATTGATTTCTTACTTCTGTTTCCGGGAGCGTCACAAGCTATTATCATGAGTAGTGTACGTGCCTGTTAAATCGTGGGAGATAACGGTGTTGCTGCTCCGCTGAAACATGACGGCCGACAAAGACGTTAGCTCGCAAACGTTTCGTGCTTGTAGGTGCTCTCGCCAGTGGGAAAACGACAAGCCGCGACACGCTCAAAACTCCCGAATGCACTTCCGACATATAAGGTTGTGTAGTGCATACAAGTAAAAGTGTTATGGTTGCGTGTCCCCTGGAATTGGCCCCAGGCAGTGCGCGATCTCTCTCTCTCTCTCTCTCTCTCTCTCTCTCTCTATATATATATATATATTATATATATATATATTATATATATATATAATATAATATATATATATATATATATATATATATATATTATTATTTAGCGCCGCTATAGAGTCAAGAGTCGCGGTTGACCGCCCCACCGGACCCGAAATGAACGACGTCTCAACAGGAGGAGTCGCCCGGTTACATGTTCTGGCCGGCAATCGGCGAGTGAGCCTGCGTCCACAGTCAGTAATCAACGCGAAGCAAGTCTACAGCCGGAGTGTGTAGCGAGTCGGCTACGAGACGCTTAACAGCGAACAGTTACAGTAGGAGGAGGCCAGTCCGAGGAAGGCTACGAAGCCCACGCACGGACCAAGAACAGGAAAGCGGACGAAGGCACGAATCTTCGTGAGTGTTCGAAAGTCAATCCGCCTCACGAAGACGACCAAAGACAAAGGGAAAGCATGTACCCAAATTCTTCCCTGCCTTCATCAAGAGCTCCCAGATTAGACTCGTACAGCTCAGAATTAAGAATTAGCACAGCTCAGAATTAGACAGATAGTGCGCGTACAGCTCGAATTAATGCGAAACACTCACGAAGTGCTTCAAGAGACCAAGAAGGAAGGCGTGTACCCAACTCCTCCTAGTTGCACAGAGAGCTACCTACTTCATGAGGCTCCCCAGATGGTCTCGGTAGCGCAACGGACGCCGTCGAGTGCGCGTGCAGCTCCAAATGAATCTAATTCACGCTGTACTTAGAATTTCCTCAATTGCACGAGAGCTACGTACTTCACTGAGCTCCCAGATGGTCTCGCTTAGCGCACGGCCCCCTCGAAGGTGCGCGTGCAGCTTCAAATGATCTAAATCCCTACGTAGAGCATTGCCTTAATTGCACGCGAGAGCACGTACTCATGAGCTCCCAGATGGTCTCCGTAGCGCACGGATCCTCGAGGTGCGCATGCAGCTCCAAATTGATAAACGAATCACTCGTAGTGATTGTGCTCAATTGCACCGAGAGCTACCTACTTCATGAGCTCCCCAGATGGTCGCTCGTAGCCACGGAGCCCTCGAGGATGCGGTGCAGCTCCAAATGAAACGAATCACCTACGTAGTGATTGTGCTCAATTGCACCGAGAGCTACCTACTTCATTAGCTCCAGATGGTCTCGTAGCCAACGGAACCCTCGAGCGTGATGTGTGCAGCTCCAAATGAATCGAATCCACTACGTACGAATTGTCCTCAATTGCACGAGAGCTACCTACTTCATGACGCTCCCAGCTGGTCTCGTAGCGCACGAGCCCTCGAGGTTCAAATGATCGATCATCTACGTACGATTGTCCTCAATTGCCACCGAGAGCTACGTACTTCATGAGCTCCCAGATGTCTCGTAGCGCACGGAGCCCTCGAGGGTGCGCGTTGCAGCTCCAAGTGAATCGAATCACCTACGTAGTGATTGTCCTCAATTGCACCGAGAGCTAACTATTCATGAGCTCCCAGATGGTCTCGTAGCGCACGGAGCCCTCGAGGTGCGCGTGCAGCTCGACGCGCGTGCCGCGGCCCGCCGCGATGCAGCGCCGCCCGGGGAACATGGGGAAGAGGGCGTTGTTGCGCGGCCCCTGCGCGCGCTGCAACACGCGCGACAGCGAAGCCGACGACTCCGCGCCCGGCATGTAGAATGTGGGCGGCGGCAGCGGCAGGCTCGTCTTCCTGGCGAAAGCGGTATGTATATACGATGGCGCAATAGCCTTTGACGAAGCCTGGACATTAAATTCTTGGCTATCCGGGAGACGCCGCGTCGTTGGCTGGGAGGCCGAAGTTTTGCCTGACATGTCGCAGGCTTCTTTAGGGCAGTGACACTGCGGCGCTACGCGCCCGGTGTTATAATATCATCCTGCCTGGGAGGGGCAGGTGCGCCGTGCTGAGAAAACCTGCGACATGTCAGGCGAAACGTCGGCCTCCCAGCCAATGACGCGGCGTCTCCCGGATAATCATGTATTTATGGATTCGAGCTGCGGAAGCTTACGTGTGAAGCCTGGATCTACTGCCATCTTTCGGCCTTTTGTGGCAATGGCTTTAGGGGCACGTGTGTTTAGCACATGGATTTCCCAACGCATTCCTAACGTCACTTTCAAGCTTATACTGAGAAATTGAAATATCGTTAGGGATGGATATTGTCGGAGGATTTAATTTTACCGGGTATCTTTCAGTTCTTAAAACCATCGTCTATTGTGCAACTTGGCATCTTCCTGGAAACTATGTATTGACTCGACTGATTTGTGAGGTTTGCAGGTATATAGTATTACTCGGCAACTTTTTCGTTGAACGATGCGCTTACGATTGTGGGTGGAGTGGGGTATTAGTTACAAAGTCGGCCACTAGAGTATTTTTAAGTAAATGTCAACAAAAGTATCTGTGAAATTGAAAGTCAGAAACTGCAATCTTGTGCTTAATTTTTCGGGAGTTTTTAGGCGACTCCTCTGAAGAACCTGGACCTGACTCAGCTTGCTTCGATTATTCTTGAACGTATAAAATTATGAACAGTGGTGTTCTTGCGACACTTGAAATGGTGAACTGGCTTTGTACTAGCTTCTGGTTTCGCGCCAAGAAGTTTAATTGCTCTGATAGGTTCGTCATCAGTGGCCGCTTGCGAGCTTTTTGACTTCAACTGTTTTTGCCAAGACGGAGGCGAATCTTAGGGTTCATCCGTTCACAGGAACAATTGTGTTCGTTGCTAATATATAACATATAAACATTTGCATTAGTAGTCTGTTCATAACTTTATACAGAGTGCTGTCCTCTTCTGACGTTAAATCTCTCGGCGTCAGCTAGTTTTCTTTAGTTCACGAAAAATTAGATTCCGTTTCTTATGCCGTCTACTAATAGAGTTACCCACAAAATGTAGAGCCAATCGTAGCCTATCAATACTGAGCTTACTCAGTGTGCCTAATTGGGCTGTCTGCACTGCCAGACCGTCCTCAAACATTCATAGTAAGGAATCCGAGTTCGGATTTCTGGTCGGGGAACGATAACAGTTGTGCCTTTCCATGCAATGTTTCAGAATCAGGTTTTGTTGTGGTGATCAACGAAATGCATCTTTTTTCAGGTCGAGAAGATCAGAATATGGAGGATGTCTTATGTGTTAACCCCGCTTTTACGCACTCGAGCCCCTTAACCACTGAACGGCAAGGGCTGGACGTTGCTGCGCGTGCAGTACAAGGCAATAGCTTTCTCAGTCAAATTTATTAGCAAAATAAATTGATGAACGAAATATAGAATGTTTTGTTTTATAATACAACCTAATGCTGTTTTAAAGAAAGTTAACATGTCTTTACGGTCAAATAATTTCTAAAAATTGTTTTTATCCATTTTCTAACTCCAATTGTATAATGTAATATATACGATAGTTTCCAGTATTTGCTATTGATAGTTTATCGAATAGCAGTTTCATTATTAAAGATGTTACAACATTACAGGAGAAGTTTAAAATAAGAAATTGTAGACGATTTTATGTTCATACTATTGAAGGTGTTTAGTTTGCAGTGCATGTGATTACTGTGCTGGAAGACAAAATGGTGAGGCGGCGACCTGGACGTGGTGTTCTCTGGGTTCTTCAGTATTCTGAAGTTGGTAAATAGGGGAGCGGTAGGCCCAGTAATGTGTATCTTTATAGATATATAGTCATATTTAAGCTGACTGTGTTTTCACCTCATGTTTGTCGTGTAAGAACAATAGAAAAGCAAGAATATTTATGTAAAATTATATTATCCATCTCAATGATTTGTATCCCATACGTTTTGTATCATTTTTACCATTTCCTCTCCACTGTAATTCACTTTATTTACCGTTTTGATGTTATCGATGCAATTGTTTGAAGTCCATAATAGCGTATGAAGCACCCAATAATAATATTAAAATATTTGTCATTTTGTTTACCTGTTGGAAAACTCTGGATAAGATAATATATTTCTTAAAGATTCGAGCTAAAAACAGCAAAGGAAACAGAAACTATGTGTAACGAATCTTCAAAGAATTTGTGTAGAAGAAACAATACTATACAATTGACAGCACAATACTACAAAATGAAGAAAAATTAAACACTCCATTTATGGAAACAATTCATATGCAAAAATTGAGAATGGTAAGAGTTTTGATAGCAATACTCTATTGAAATATCTATGTTGAAACGTTAAACCAAATAATTACCAATTCATAAATACATACTACTTTATGAGTACGGCAGAGCTTATTTTTTTCAGACTCGCAATCATCGAAATCTGACCGAACTCCGCTGCTATTAACATTCAGCGTGTACATCGTTCCCTTCAAATATTTACACGGAATAGCGCCAAGACATAGGAAAATTGCATTTAACGTTCCTTACTCATACTTATTTAATAGTTCTTGTGTTTTTAAATACAATATTGTTGTGTTATGTCTTTTTTAGTATCGATTCACTTTTACCGAACTCACTGTTATTGAATAGATATTTTAACTCATGGATGGATGTGAGTGGGATTCTGAATGGTACACGCCCAGAATACGATGAAAATATGTGCAGTAATGAGATGTATGTTGGAGGATTACGAGAGGACGCTGCCAGAACTTTGCCTCTAAATGGAAAACAATTGAACCAACGAGAACACTCGAAACGGATTGCAAGCCAAATCGAGAATCGTGAAATCGCAAGATTAGCAAGGTAACAATGCTTACAGATTGGTAAGCGGGCCACCTTGGGAGATAGAATTGTCCGGAAGATTACAAAGTGGCCCAGAGAATGTCCTCGACTGGTCTCCTCCAGGAAGAAAAAAATGAGGAAAGCCTCGCCAAAACCTGGAATACCGGAGTATACGGAAGCCACGCGTGAAAGAGAATGGTACGAAGGAGAGGCGCTTTGATCGATAAAGAAGGCTGCTACCCGCAAAATAAGCGGCAACCCTGACACGCCGATAAAAGTTGAAAGTAAAGCCATTTTTTAGACTTGTTTTTATAACCATAACCAAACTAGCGTACCCAGATAAGATAGCCAGTGCCGAGTGCTCTGACCTTTTGCAGCGTCCGCCACGCGGGTGCCTGTGGGACCTGAGCTGCTGCGGTTCGCGTATATGCGCCTTCCACGTACAGGACGCCCTGCTAGCACCTTGTCCTCTGCGAATCGTACGCAATTCTCCCTCCAGCGCCACCAAGTCGCCGCTGAATAGTCGAATTTTGAAAGAAGTAAACGTTTTTTCTCTACAGAAAATTATGTTACTACGAATGTCAAATACAATTATCATCGTGAATGGAGGTCAATCTTAATATTAACATAAGTTATCCGCGAAAAGAATAACTCAAAATATTATATTTGGCATTATTATTATTATTATTATTATTAATTATTATTATTATTTATTATTATATTCAGAGGGTTATGGTACAAGCCATAGCAACTATACGTTTTTCGAGAAGAAATGTTATGGCGCATCACACAGTTTTGTCTGTTCACAACAAACTAAGGGCTGTGTGAGTGCCTCTAATGCGAATGAGCAATGGCGAAAAAAGGTTGGCCTGAACTGCTGCCGGTTCCAAAACGAAGTAAACCGTTTTAGAGCAGCTCTCATACATCAAGATAGCCACAAAAATTCTGTCAACGAGAAAGTACCAGCCAGGGCCGTAAGCACTAAGGCTAAGCTAGTTGTAAGTATTTCGTGATTCAACATATTGGGTGTAATAATTTTAGTTGAAGGTAATGTCTAGAACAATTCACCGAATTCTCAAATCTAGGCAGAAAATATTTTTTCGATACCAGTTACCACTAGCACTTACGCGATGGCTTGTAGGTACGTGGGGACAGGCCTCAGGAACTGGACGGAGGCTCATGGGTTCGCGCAACGATGAGGAGCGTCCCTTCACAGCTCGAATCGATCCGTCCCCTGGCAGACTCAAGCTTTTTGAACCTGGCCACAGGGCCACGATCGAATTCAAATTCGGGATTTACAAGCAGAGACACAAACCACAGAACATTGTGTTAATGAACGCTGTTCACAAATAATTAAGCAAATTACCAGATTGAAAATTTCAATTTAATTCATTTAAAACTGATTCAACACAAGAACAATCAACAATTCTGTACGTATAACTGGATAATTCTAAAGAAGATATTTCTGATAAGTGAGTCTGGATATTTTATAACAGTGGAGTCTCATACAGCTGACCTGTATGTGCAAGGTCTGGGGCAAGATGCGTAATTATGAGACACAAGTAAATGAATGTTTAAAAGAAGAGAAACATCGTAATAAGAACATTTAAGCGATGATCAGCTTTGACTTTTTAAATTATTAGCTAAAAACTAACTTTGGTAAAAAATATATTCGACTCCCTGCTATGTATTCGCTTTTCGACCCCATTTCTATCTGGAACGACTTACCAAGGAAGAGATAAATGTTGTAGCCTTGTTATGTACTCTTTTTATATAAACACATAACGTGCTTCTAGCTTTGCTGAGTGTTTCACTTAATTTGATTTCTTATACTTCGTGTTTAACGGGAGCGTCACCACAAGCTATTATCATGAGTAAGTGGTACGTGCCTGTTAAATCGCGGGAGATAACGGTGTTTGCTGCTCGCTGAAACATGAACGGCTGACAAAGACGTGAGCTCGCAAAAAGTTTCGTGACTTGTTAGGTGCTCTGCGCCAGTGGAAAACGACCAGGCCGCGACACGCTCAACTCCCAGATGCACTTCCCGACATAAGTAAGGTAGTGTTAGTGCATACAAGTAAAGGTGTTATGGTTGCGTGTCCCCTGGAATTGGCCCAGGCAGTGCGCGATCTTATATTTATATATATATATATATTATATATATATATATTATATATATATATATATAATATATATATATATATATATATATATATATATAGCGCCGCTTAGACGTCAGAGTCGCGGGTTGGAGCCGCCCCATCGGACCCGAGATGAAACGAGTCTCAACAGGAGGAGTGGCCCGGGTTACATGTTCTGGCCGGCAAATCGGCGAGTGAGCCTGCAGTCCACAGTCAGTAATCAACGCGAAGCAAGTCTACGTCCGGAGTGTGTAGCGAGTCGGCTACGAGAGCGCTTTAACAGCGAACAGTTTACAGTAGGAGAGGCCAGTCCGAGGAAGGTCTACAGAAGCCCACGCACGGACCAAGAACAGGAAGCGGCACGAAGGCGACGGAACTTCGTGAGTGTCGAAAGGTCATCTCGCGCTCACGAAGACGACCAAGAGACAAGAGGGAAAGCATGTACGCCAAATTCTTCCCATGCCTCATCAATGAGCTCCCAGAATAGACTCGTACAGCTCAGAATTAAGAAATTAGCACAGCTCAGTAATTAGACAGATAGTGCGCGTACAGCTCGAATTAATGCGAAACACTCACGAAAGTGCTTCAAGAGACAAGAAGGAAGGCGTGTACCGCAACTCCTTCTCTCACGTTGCACAGAGAGCTACCTACTTCATGAGGCTCCCCAGATGGTCTCGTAGCGCAAACGGAGGCCGTCGAGTGCGCGTGCAGCTCCAAATGAATCTAATCACCGTACGTAGAGATTGTCCTGCAATTGCACCGAGAGCTACGTACTTCCTGAGCTCCAGATGGTCTCGTAAGCGCACGGCCGCCCTCGAGGTGCGCGTGCAGCTTCAAATGATCTAATCCTACGTAGAGCATTGTCCTTATTGCACGGCGAGAGCTAACGTAACTTCATGAGCTCCCAGATGGTCTCCGTAGCGCACGGAGCCTCGAGGTGCGCATGCAGCTCCAAATGAACGAATCCTCGTAGTGATTGTGCTCAATTGCATCCGAGAGCTACCGTACTTCAATGAGCTCGCCCGATGGTCGCTCGTAGCGCACGGAGCCCTCGAGGTTGCGGTGCAGCTCCAAATGAAACGAATCACCTACGTAGTGATTGTGCTCAATTGGCACCGAGAGCTACCCTACTTCATTAGCTCCAGATGGTCTCGTAGCCAACGGAACCCTCGAGCGTGATGTGTGCAGCTCCAAAATGAAATCGAATCACTACGTAGAGATTGTCCTCAATTGCACCGAGAGCTACCTACTTCATTGAGCTCCCAGCTGGTTCTCGTAGCGCAGGTAGCCCTCGAGGTTCAAATGATCGATCATCTACGTACGATTGTCCTCATTGCCAACCGAGGCGCTACGTACTTCATGCAGGCTCCCAGATGTCTCGTAGCCGCACGGAGCCCTCGAGGGTGCGCGTGCAGCTCCAAGTGAATCGAAATCAACTACGTAGTGATTGTCCTCAATTGCACCGAGAGCTAACTATTCATGAGCTCCCAGCTGGTCTCGTAGCGCACGGAGCCTCGAGGTGCGCGTGCAAGCTCGACGCGCGTGCCGCGGCCCGCCGCGAATGCAGCGCCGCCCGGGGAACATGGGGAAGAGGGCGTTGTTGCGCGGCCCCTGCGCGGCGCCTGCAAACGCGCCGACAGCGAAGCCGATCGACTCCGCGCACCCGGCATGTAGAAATGTGGGCGGCCGGCAGCGGCAGGCTCGTCTTCCTGGCGAAAGCGGCTAATGTGTAATATACGATTGGCGCAATAGCCCCTTTGACGAAGCTGGACATTAAATTTTGGGCTATCCGGAGAGACGGCCCGCGTCCGTTGGCTGGGGAGGCCAATTTGGCCTGACAACTGTCGCAGGCTTCTTTAGGCAGTGACACTGCGGCGCTACGCGCCCGGTATTATATATCATCTGCCTGGGAGGGGCAGGTGCCGCCGGTGCTGAAAGAAAAGCCTTGCGACATTGTGGCGAAACGTCGGCCCTCCAGCCAATGACGTGCGGCGTCTTCCCCGGATAATCATGTATTTAATGCGTTCGAGCTGCGGAAGCTTAACGTGTGAAGCCTGATCTACTCGCGCATCTTCGGCCTTTTGTGGCAATGGCTTTAGGGGCAACGTGTGTTTTAGGCACATGGATTTTCCACGCATTCTAAACGTCACTTTCAAAGCTTATACTGAGAACTTGAAATATCGCTTAGGGAATGGATAATTGTCGGAGGTATTTTTAATCTTTACCGGGTATCTTTCGGTTTTTTTTTTTTTTTTTGCATGCCACAAGAGGACCTGACATGGCTTTGTGGACCTTCGAAAATCCACACACCTACACGGAATCGAACCTCCACACTGGGGGT